>CM040241.1:265039254-265206754 GCA_022545495.1 Chrysanthemum lavandulifolium
AATCGACATTGTACGACGAAGAAAATAAGTTACGCAACATAAGTTTGGGCCTCACTTTTCGTTTGTTGTAATCCGATGGGCCGCGTTTGTTTGAGCCGAGGATCCAAGCCGAGCCGGCTTGGTGTGTATTTTGTTCGGTTGGGTTCAAGCCGAGAAGCCCATCGAAACCCTTATACCAATCGGTACCACATATAAATACAAACACAATACACCAAATTTGGAACCCTAGTTTTATTAAGTCACGGCTCATTCTTTTCCTCCCTTTTCTCCATTCGACAAAGCAAGTGAAGAAGGTGTGGGTGATCGTGGGTTTGATGGAAGTCGATGTGGTCGTGGGTATGAATCAAAGGAGAGGCGTGGTCATGAGTCTTGGCTCGTTCTCGTCTTGTTCGTGGCTTTTCCATTCGACAAGCACAAGGGTTTGTAAACCTCAACTCGTTTCCATGTTTTCTTCCTTGTTTCTTTTGTTTCCTGTCGTGAGTATACCATAAGAATACATGCATATATCAAATAAAACTATCACATAAAATAGTAATGTGGTCGCATAAAATCAAGGTGTAGAAAACCCTAGGTGATTAATTGGGGGCTGTTTTGAATCGGATTGGGTGAATAAGGGCATGTTAAGATACTATTAAAACAGTTCATAAGGTTTTCATGGGTCATGGGTGCGTTTGGGTAGGTTAAACATGTGCTTATATTGGTTTTGATAAACCCTAAAACTGGATGACATCATATGTCGAACTTGTGCGTGTCATAGATCCAATTTACAAGTTCAATAATCTGGGTTTTGTGGGGAAAGTTTATTTATGTCTTAGTTAAGTTTTCCAAGTGGTTTGGTCGAATTTGGAGTTGTCTAAGTCGTATTTTGAATTTTACAAGATCAAGTGTCAAAGCCGAGAAAACGGATCCGAAATTTAGTTGGATTGTTTGATTTTCATTTTCAAACCATAAGGAATTGGGAGCTCTCCTTTTACAGGAGTGATATTTATGACATAAATGAATTTCGGGAGTTCGGGATTTTTCCAAGGTGTCTAAATAGGTCCAATAAGCGTAAACTTTTAAGGTGTATTTTCGATTACTTTACGGGCAGTGCGGACTTGTGATTTTCCATAGGCCATTTGGCATAGATATAGAACCCACCAATTTTTGTAGAGTCTTTTAACTCATATGGGAACCTCTGGGATTTTGCTTGATTTCATTTGAGCTAAGTAAGTATTTTATAAAAATCACTAAAGTCTGGTCCGAATATGAGTTTATGAAACCAAGGATAAAATATGTTATCAATAGGTAACACACTTACAAATGCATAAGAAGCTTATAAAATGAGAATATACTTATAACTCTAATAATGTTAATGCGAGGAATCCGTTATAACTTTAATGATGCTAATAAGTATTAAATAAATCATAATCCGTGTAGATTCGTTGAAGAAGACGCGACGTTACATCTTCGTGATTCACTGCTCGCTTGTTTTTCCTCTCATTTGCTTTAAGGTACGGATATTATGTCTTACCTTAAGACACTTATGCTATCGTCAGATATTCGACCTTTTAGTAAAGGTTCCTTATGATGTTCTTTTCGTTCGCTTTCCTATTTTACTTATTAGGATTCCCTATGCCATTGCTATGAACCCTTTCACGATTGTTTGACTGTTGTTTATCCGAACCTATGTTTTATTGAACCATGCGATATCGATTTGAACTTTATGTTAGGAAGACTTTGATGTGCATATTTGTTGAACCTTGTTATATTTGAATATGAACCTTATGATATGAGTTATCGATATGTTATTTGCTATGAACACTAATGTGTCTTTTGAAATTGCTTATCCGAACTTTGATTTTGAATCATAAAACATTGGTTTTGAACTATATGATACGAAGACTTTGATTTTGAAAACATGATTAAACATTTGATAAAACATGATCTATGTCGGTTATGACATTCGATTTGACCTAAGTTAGTTTGACACCGAGCCAAATAATACCTAGTCATGGGGTTCCATGTCCGTGTCGATGATGCACCTCGACATGACTCTAGAGGCGAGAGTGAAGTTCGCCACGTCCCATTTTCATTATCGATTATGAGCTCGATATATATTGTATGGCCACTATCCGTCTCATAGGGCGTATGGATGCATCCTAGATCCGATCATTATCCGATATGATTTGTTTAGGTGAATGATGTCGTGTGCAATACGCGTCTTCACAACTTCTGGGAGCTAGCTACTCCAAATTATTTTCTAAGATTATTCCTGTATATGTATGATGTTTCTGATATGATATGTCTGGGCTCGTGGTAGTTAACTAAATCTTTATTTGTTATTTCTATGTTAAGTATTCTGATTATGATTCGGTATGTTCAAGTATTAATAATTATGTGCTAGGCCTATTATACGTTATTATATATGGTTATGCTTTTGCATGTGTATGTGACTACCGTCTACTATGCTAGGTTATGATTAATAGGTTTAAATATGATTCATATGTTGTCATCTGATGTCATGTTAGTTTATCGTTATGTGAATTCGTTGATCGGTGAGATGTATGTGCTAGTGTGAAAGTGAGTATTCTATAAGTTTGTTATGCATAATTTGTTCAGTTAATTTTGTGAACTTTGCCTATACGTTAGTGTTTTATCTGCTTATGTTTGACCTGCCATGTTAAGTTCTGCTTATGCTAATATTTGATCTGGGAAATGATTAAATTTATGATGCAGTCTGTTAACTTGATAATTGCTATGCTATGTCTTTTGCTTATTTAGTTATAGTTGTCTACTATGTTTCTATTTGCTTGTGAGACCGCCATGATTTGACTGCTATTTCATTCGCCGCAATATTGAATTAATTGTGTTAAGTGAAGGTTAATTAATTTGTTGAATGCCATGTTTATTTTCTAGAAAGTGTTTCCGTTAGCCTTAGACTTTTCGTTTGGTTTATATGTAATCTATTTCTTCTTGATATGTTAAGTGTCGGTTATTTTGATGTGTTTGCGTTGGAGTCATCAATATGCTACGTGTTTGTCCTTGATTGCTAATTGTTTTTCGGATTTCGGTGCAATTGTGTTTCCATGAATCCTCAATGATTCATTATTCTCGTTCCGCCACGATTTTGTTATTCGTTTCTTTGTTCATTCGTATTTATGTTGTGTTTAGTTTTGTTTCGTTATATCATGCTCTTTGGGCTTTGTAAGCTCACCAAGACTTTTCTTTTCTGCGGCGGTATTAGGCATTCAAGATGAGCTTATGGGATGGTGATCCGGGTTAAGAATAGAGTGAGAGCAAGACTTGACCTTTAGAGATCTTAGATTTATTTTGAAGTTTAGCTATTTATGTTTTCTTTTTGAATATTTTGTAAAGGCTTTCGCTATTGTCTAGTATTTAAAGTTCTGATATGAAACCGTATTTGCGATATCTTTACCCTTGTCGGGTTGGGGTGTTACAGTTCCCCAAATCCATATTTTTTGTTGTCTGTTACTCTGTAGTCCACTAGTCTCTCACAACCACACTTTTGTTTTACTTTCACTTTATATATTATTCTAAATTTTAAGGTAGGGTATATTATATTGATATTTTATGTTATTTAATTGAGATTTACCTATTTAGTACCATCACAAAAACTATTTAGATACATCATACCAGCAACTAGAAAATATATGTTGTATATACTTTAATTTGTTGTCAACTTAATAGAACAACGAATCACTTTCTAACATTCAAAAATTCTGAATACGCATATGACCACAAGTATAAGTTATGGCGTCAAACTATGATAGATTGTATCTCAAGCAAATAAACATCACTATTAACGACTAGCAATCACATTTATAACCAGAAACACAAGCTACCGTTTTAAAACTGTGGACGTATAGTCCGGACTGGGCCAGGAATGGGTCAGGCCCGGCAGACAGCGGCCCACTCTACGCCTAAACCCTAATCCATGCCCTATAAATACATGGCTAGATCTCCTTCTCAAGGACACACAATACACAAGATGTCAGGTTACTCTAACCCTAACTCATCACATCGCACCGATACTAACTTGACCGTCGGAGGTGGACCCCGGGGCTACGGCCTCGGGTCCACTCCTAACGGGTTCTCTTTGTTGACAGGTCTACTAAGGGCTCGAGAAGACGACGAACGGCCAAGGGAGAGTCGTCGAATCCAGCCCGCGCCAGATTATGCATCAACAAGTTGGCGCCATCCGTGGGACCCGAACACACGACCACGTATAAGAATCATAATATTTCTTTACATGAGATACAAGAATGTGTAAAGCCACTAACTCTGTCTTATAAATAGTCACTAGTTTATATCCCATACACCATACGTTCAAATATTAAAAATCGACTGTGAGATTCTTCTATTAAAGTTCGATATTTGGGTGGCTTGGTCTTGAAGATAGTTGAGGTATGATTCTAACATTCATATACAAATCGATTAGTACGATATTTTTAATCAACGATAATTGAAACAACTTATATGGGTCTCACACCAAATAATATTTTATCGAATCCAAGTTGTTACACGGATAAAAAAAAAAGTCTGCACGATCGAACCTATTTTATCTTTTAGCCGCGAATTAATTCGCGCAGACATCGCTTTTTACGGTTGGTATGCTGTTGGCGCTCGAACAACGCGATCGCGATAAATCTACCCGCGTTAGGCCGTGCGTTCGGACATCTTCGCAGATTAGCTACGAGCAAACACCACGATGCTAGTCAATCGCCACGAGCGCACTGGACCAAAGGCCGTGGTCATGTTATGTTCATCTGCGATCATCCACAAACGTTCAAGTCCATGCGGTCACGATATATCCATCTGCGTCTATTAGTCGCGGTCACAGACGTCCATCCGGGTTTTTTTTTTATACATTAAAAAAAAAAAAAAAAAAAACAATTAATTATTTTTTGTAAAACCTCGCGATAGGGTAATTCGTGACTGCTACTTCTCTTATGTGTTAAGCTCATATGCTATGTGCTATATATTGCTTCACTTCATTAGGTTTTATATGTTGCGATTCATGACATATACTTTTAATGTTTGCATTAAGTGTTTCTACGAGCATAACTAAGTTTAATGCTCTACACGAGTAGCACCACCAAACTTGGGGCCTACCGGGTATATAGTACCACTTGTTTCCGTGAGCGTCACGCGGTATATTTGGAAGCGGATCGTATGTAAGAGGTGTTGCAAGCCGGTACAAAGACGGATTTAAATATTCGCACCATCTTGCCGCAGGGAGACGTCCTCTGTCGGTTGTAAAGACGAATGTAATGCGCTGAAGCACGTCTTCCGTCGCACCTCTTCGTCACAAGACGGTACAAGCGCCGCTTCTGTAGCACGTCTTCGTCGCACCTCTTTGTCGCAAGACGGTGATGAGTGTGTAAATACTCATCATTTTTATACCAAATAAAGCGCAAAATCATCGAAAACACTCGAAACACATCAAAATGATCAAAATATCACAAATCGGTGTTTTATGTGTTTTAAATACAAAATATCAAAATCGGATGAAAACATATCAAATTTGCAAAATTGCGGCTTTAGTCCCCAAGTTTATAAAATTGTCAAAAATAGTCCCTGAGCCAAAATTTCAAAAGAAAAGTCACCAAAGGTCTTTTTAAAATCATAAATTGTCATATTTAGTCCTTTGGTGAGAAATCTAAAAGTTTTGAGAAATTACAGTTTTGGTCCTTGGGCTTTTAAAATGTTCAAAATTAATCCTTGGAATTTCACAATTGGCAATATTAGCCCTTGGATTATTAAAACTTGGCAAGACCAGCCCTTTGACTACTTTTCATAATTTACAGTATCGGTCCTTGGGTTTTATGAAATTGCTAAAGAGGTCCTTGTATTATACTTTCACAAACCAAACGGATCCTATAACTATCTAAGCCCTAACACAAACACCTTGGCCCAATCCACTTATTACCCTACCGGTCCAATCCCATGACCCGACCACAACCCATGTTTCAAAATAACAAACCCGCCCCTACACACCCCGACATCCGCCTCCTTTCTTCTTCCTTTTTCCTCCATTTTCGCAAAACCAAACCGACCACCAACATGTCCCTCCAACCTACACCCAACTGTTACCCATCATTTTTCCCCCCCACGCCTGCTCATCTCCCAAGAGACAGAGAAAACAAAGGCCAGAGATGACAGAGTAATGCTGAAGCACGCGTGTATCTTTTGCACGTTTATCCCACATGTGGACAGAGAAGCAAAGAGAGAGAGAAGGGAGATGCAGTGCTATAAAGAGCTTGAAGCTTTGAAGCTAAGGGGTCAGTTTTTGTTAGCTAGATTTCAGATTTTAACAACCCTTTAATTTTAGTTTTTAATATTCGGTTGTAATTCCCTTAGTTGTAATTTATTTTCTTGTTAATGAAAGAAGTTCTACTTTTTATCCTATTTCCTTTATAAGTTTTCAGTTATTATTTTCAGTTGTCAAGGTTGGAAAAAGGGTCACAATCAAATCTTTTACCCGTTTGACTTATGCAGTCAAAGAAATCTTTTAGCGAATTTAGATTAGTATCAAGATGTTGGCAAATGGTTAAATGAGTTTTAGGACAGAAGTAGTGCTGCTACTCTTGGACTAATTTAGTAGCTTATTTGATATTCAAATATTGCAAAACTTATCTTCCTTGAACCCTTGTTGTCTCAATTCAATTTGTTATTCGCATAGTTGAAGTTATAATCATGTTAGCTCATGTAAATCGGCCACAGAAACTGCCTTTTTGCCAAAGTTTTCCTGTCATGTCAGCATCAATAAGCATCTGAATTCAGCTTATTTTTAAGCTGAATTGAGGGTCTCCCTTACCAGCTAATTAGTTTATTTTTATGTTCAATATGCTAACTTATTTATTGTAGCCTGTTGTTGTCCTGGAAGCTCATCTCGAAGCTTAAAAATAATTTGAAACAAACTACGATGAGGTCATTTTGCAAGCTCGCATACAATGAAACAGTCACCATTTCGGCTTATTCTTTTTGTTTATCAATTCTAGTAATCTGCTTATTAGGTTAACTTTAACACCATTTAGGCAACTTAGTTTAGTGTAGCTCACTCTAGTGTCTTTTACTTCCCTTTTGGCCTCGTTTCGCATCGCCATCAAAACAGATCAGAAGTTCGCATAGCTTAGTCTTAAGCTTGTTGAGGTTTTAGGTGTGCTCATTAAGTTGTTTTAGGGTCCTATAGAATGTAATAGTTCGATTCGGTCACCCTTTTGGTTTTGATTGCTTAATTGTAGTATAGCGATTGTCTCATGTGGTTAGTTAAGACCCTCTTTATACCCACGTTGCTTATTGTTTAAATCGCTTAGTTACTTAGGCTTCTCCGATAGAACTCGCCAACCAACTGTTTTCCCATGTTTTTTTTCCATTAGTAATTGAGATTAGTACTTAGCTTAAATTGGACAAGTAAGTAGCTTAGGCGCTTATTCCTAACTCTACTCGTAGCTTTTTGATAGTCGCATTTTACATTTGAGTTGTTAGTTTTGTAACTTGTCAAAAGAGGTGCTTGGTTTCCATAATGCCGTAGCATATTTCAAGTTTTAAAGGGTGTTTGGTTGGGTGCAGCATGGCTGCAGCCCTTTTGTGGATTATAGCTTTTAGCTTTTAACTTTGCTCATCTTATGTCTTAGTGGTAATTCGGTTTAGGATAATTTTAAGCCCATTAGATTATAGCTTAATAGAAGCTTGTTCCTTAGCTTAGTGTATCTCAACGAGTGTCATGGGTGTGTTTGTGAGGTTCTGTCCAAATGGGTACTAAATAAGTTGTTTCCGACTTATTAGAGCTTAGCAAAAGCAAGTCTTTACAAAAATATTTTATTTTGATTGCATCTTGGAGTTTAAGTAAGCGGATCAAAAGAAAAATGTGTTGCAAAACTAGCATGGTGGGACTCGAACCCGTGCCACCAGTTCACACTCACACGTCTTACCGTTGCCCTTGGGACTTTTCTTATTCAATTGTTGCACAAGTTAATCTTTAAATGACATTAGCAGTTTTAGCCTTAAGCATTCCTTTGCTTATTTGTTAGCTTTTGCTTAACAACATACATTTTCAATTTATTTTAGAATCGGTACTATTTAAAGTAGTTTATGTGAATTTTCCATATTTTTCCAATAACGTTTAGTATTTTTAATAATTAATTTAGTTTAATATAGTTTTTAATTTGTAATAAATAAAATAAAACTCAAAAAAATATCCGGCTTTTTCCTAAAATTATTATTAGTCAATTAGGACGTAGGAAAATTGTTTTCACACTCGTAGGATTGTTATTTTACAAATTTTACGTTTTTTCTTGCGCACTCGCGTAATTTTTATATATAACGCACGTTTTCATTCTAGGTTACGTTTTTAGATAATTTAAGTTTACGTTTTAGTTAAAATAGTTTATTTAAGATATTTTGTTTTAAAAAAATCACAAAAACATCATTTTAAATATAGTGATAGCGTTTATTTAATAGGTTTAATCTTTTTAATTTCCTTTAATTTTCATTTTAGCCCTTGTAGTTTATGTTCTTTTTCCGTAGTTACAATAATCCCAAAATCCTTTTCCCGTTCAAATCTCGCGATCACTAAGCGTCGATAATCCATTGCATTTCATTTGGGACATAACGACCGGGAGACTCTATACTCCTCTGATCTTCATTGATTTCGTGCTTGAACTGTTTTAGGTTTTCTTACGCTTGCGTGAGAGAACTTGACGGTTTTGCGCGCATCAAATTTTTGGCGCCGCTGCCGGGGAGCTGTGTGTGCTGATTGTCTTACGTGTAGCAGATTAGTGATTTGGATATTCACTCTTTGTTCATACCATCCATCTGTATATGTTTGTATTTTCTTATAAAATCAAAAATCCAAAAAGATTTTCAGTCTTTGTTTTTGCATCATGTCTATCCAAAAATCCAAAAATATCCATCTTTACCCTCTCACATCTTTGATTCTTCATCCCTACCCCTCTGAAAACATTTGATTCTTTCTATGTCTTATCCTCACCCTCTTGGTTGTCAATGGTGTGGTGGTCCTTATAATGGTGGCAATTGCCCGGTTGTAGCATGGTGGAATCGGAAATGGGTGCATCTATAACCAAGATCCCTATTCTTACCATAACACAACCGATTTATTCCATCGGCTACCACTTTGTGAGACTCGGCAATTTCTTGTTGTGAGTCTTGTGGTGGTTCACACTCCGATTCGATTGTCAATCGGAAACACGCTTGTCTATGAGCGGGTTCACGATAACGATTATGACTACAACACATACCACTCACGACCACATCAGTTTCTTGTTGTGAGTATTGTGGAGGTCCTCACTCTAGCTCGGATTGTCAAGCAGGGAACCCATTTCCTTGTAACAATTACGACTCTTAGTATCATGACCAACCTCTACGAGACCAACGACCCACTTCCTCAAAATCTTCTCCTTAATCTTTTGGATTTAGTGAAAGATTTGAAGGAATCTAACCACTCCCAAGATAATCCAAATGATAAATCCATGGAAGAATTGTTAGGTGAAGAACAGTCGCTAAATTAGATTCCCAGTTGCCGGTGAAAACTCTATTAGGGAATTAATTAGAATACAAAAGCGACCAGATCTAGCTCTCGATTTCGTTCATTCACGATGGCGGTGATGATGAGGATACACTTGATATCCTTCAATTCTATAAATATTCATCAAGTTCATCGGATGATGTCCCCGATGAGATTTCATCTCAAACAAGCTGCTATCACACCCGAGATTCACACTCACTCTCTTATTATGGGGACGAGCATCTCGACCTTTGTTCTGAAAAGGAATCGGACGAATTCATAAAGTCTAGTGTTGAGGACCTTGTCCCAATCCCGTGAGAGTCACGGAATTCTTGATCATGTGTGTGATATTCCTCCTCTCTTGTCTTTCAAAATGATCATGTTGAGATGTCCTCCGATTCGATGATGACGATTCGTTATCTTGTGGAGACATCGTTTATGTGGAGGATTTACCTTCGAGCTTGTTAGCTAGAAGAAGAGAATGATGAAGTTCTCGACATCGAAATCAAAGATGAAGCTCTTGAGCAACATTATTGAATGTCAGTCTTCTCATTTCTAAGATTGAGGCTTTCAAAGAGAAACCGATTTCATCTCCTACCCCCAGTAAGGGTAGTGACATTCTTTCCGATGATTCTATTCCGGAAATGAAAGCCTTCTGTTTTGATACTATGGGAGAGAAGATTAGTGGCAGTACCACTTCTCATTCTCATAATTCTCTCCCCGATTATGAATCATTTACTGATGAGGAGTTCGCGATGAACTCACTCATATCAATTCGAATATGATTCATTCACTTTTGAGGAGTTCTCGGTGAACTCACTCATATCATATCTCCGGGAGTATGATAAATTCTACTTTGATCTAGACACTCCGAGAATTGTCTTGATCACATAAAGCAAATGATGAGATTCATAATCCTGAAATTATGGATCCTCCTATAGATGAAGATGAGTTAGTCATGATGTTTATCATGATCTTCTATCTCTTCTTCACCTATCCCGTGGCTTCTCCTGTTCTTCACTCCTTCGGGAATGAAGACATTATCTTTGATCCCGGCATCTTCATGTACCATTTGTGAGCCGGGTCTTTCTCTGTATATCTCATCGGTGTGGAACTTTCACATGCTTCAAATGTTTGTCCAAACATCATTGAATGAAAGTCCGATCGAGATTGGTCTTCCACTTTGCTTCCCCATGAACCAATGAATTCGGGGTCGAGTCAAGCTAGCGACTCGGAAATCAAAAACAGTAGCACACACCATATGGGTTTTCACCCATATTTCGACTTCTTACCCTTTCTACCACCTAAGTGTGGGGTGATGCCCACATGTTAAAAAAAAAAAAAAAAAAAAAAAAATCCTTTCTAATAATGGCGTAGTATTTCCCTTTTCGTTCTTTGTTTCGGCATAACCGCGGTACTTTGAATATTGAGGGCAATATTCATTTCTAAGTGTGGGGAATTTCACGAATTTTATCATATAATTTTACCAATTCCCCATTTTGGCCAAAATTTTTTTGGAGTAAGTGTTCTACACTTTCTCATTTGGTTATCGATCCACCATATACGTAAGACAAAAGGATTAGCTAATCCAGAGCAAGCGGCTCTTGGTAAAGATTTCCCAAATCCGTTTATATGGCTTGCAATTTGCCCAAAATTGTATGGTATTCGACTCACCATATCCTAAAAAGTGAAGAGTTGGCTAGCCGCAAGATTATGGCTTGTGGTAAAGGCGGTGGAAAAACCATAATTGGTAATCACTCACCAAAGATAATATTGATAATTTATCTAAGAGTTGGCTAGTCCGTAAGGGTACAACACGGTAAAGACAAAATCAAATCCGTTGAAAGTGGTGGTTTGCTCAAAATCACATGGTTATCGATTGTACCATGGTTCTTACTTGAGCTGAAACATTTGGCTACTCCGAGTGATGGCTTTTGGTAAAGAGATTAAAATCCATTATGTTTTCTTAAATCATTGCTAGGGACTAGCAATATCTCGATGTGGGGATTGATGAGTGTGTAAATACTCATCATTTTATACCAAATAAAGCGCAAAATCATCGAAAACACTCGAAACACATCAAAATGATCAAAATATCACAAATCGTTGTTTTATGTGTTTTAAATACAAAATATCAAAATCGGATGAAAACATATCAAATTTGCAAAATTGCGGTTTAGTCCCCAAGTTTATAAAATTGTCAAAAATAGTCCCGAGCCAAAATTTCAAAGAAAAGTCACCAAAGGTCTTTTAAAATCATAAATTGTCATATTTAGTCCTTTGGTGAGAAATCTAAAAGTTTTGAGAAATTACAGTTTTGGTCCTTGGGCTTTTAAAATGTTCAAAATTAATCCTTGGAATTTCACAATTGGCAATATTAGCCCTTGGATTATTAAAACTTGGCAAGACCAGCCCTTTGACTACTTTTCATAATTCTGATGTCGGTCCTTGGGTTTTATGAAATTGCTAAAGAGGTCCTTGTATTATACTTTCACAAACCAAAGCGGATCCTATAACTATCTAAGCCCTAACACAAACACCTTGGCCCAATCCACTTATTACCCTACCCGGTCCAATCCCATGACCCGACCACAACCCATGTTTCAAAATAACAAACCCGCCCCCTACACACCCTGACATCCGCCTCCTTTCTTCTTCCTTTTTCCCTCCATTTTCTGCAAAACCAAACCAGCCACCAACATGTCCCCTCCAACCTACACCCAACTGTTACCCATCATTTTTCCCCCCCACGCCTGCTCATCTCCCAAGAGACAGAGAAAACAAAGGCCAGAGATGACAGAGTAATGCTGAAGCACGCGTGTATCTTTTGCACGTTTATCCCACATGTGGACAGAGAAGCAAAGAGAGAGAGAAGGGAGATGCAGTGCTATAAAGAGCTTGAAGCTTTGAAGCTAAGGGGTCAGTTTTTGTTAGCTAGATTTCAGATTTTAACAACCCTTTAATTTTAGTTTTTAATATTCGGTTGTAATTCCCTTAGTTGTAATTTATTTTCTTGTTAATGAAAGAAGTTCTACTTTTTATCCTATTTCCTTTATAAGTTTTCAGTTATTATTTTCAGTTGTCAAGGTTGGAAAAAGGGTCACAATCAAATCTTTTACCCGTTTGACTTATGCGATCAAAGAAATCTTTTAGCTAATTTAGATTAGTATCAAGATGTTGGCAAATGGTTAAATGAGTTTTAGGACGAGTAGTCTTTGCTACTCTTGGACTAATTTAGTAGCTTATTTGATATTCAAATATTGCAAAACTTATCTTCCTTGAACCCTTGTTGTCTCAATTCAATTTGTTATTCGCATAGTTGAAGTTATAATCATGTTAGCTCATGTAAATCGCCACGTAAACCGCCTTTTGCCAAAGTTTTCTGTCATGTCGACATCAATAAGCATCCGAATTGACTTATTTTTAATTTGAATTGAGGTCTCCACCGACTAATTAGTTTATTTTATGTTCAATATGCTAACTTATTTATTGTAGCTTTGTTGTTGTCTGGAAGCTCATCTCGAAGCTTAAAATAAGTGAAACAAGCCACATGAGGGTTGTTTTGCAAGCCCGCACACTGCAATGACAAACAGTCACCATTTCGCTTATTCTTTTGTTTATCAATTCTAGTAATCTGCTTATTAGGTTAACTTTAACACCATTTAGGCAACTTAGTTTAGTGTAGCTCACTCTAGTGTCTTTTACTTCCTTTTGGCACTGTTTCGCATCGCATTTCAACAATGCAGATCGAAGTTCGCATAGCTTAGTCTTAAGCTTGTTGAGGTTTTAGGTGTGCTCATTAAGTTGTTTTAGGGTCCTATAGAATGTAATAGTTGATTCGGTCACCCTTTTGGTTTTCTGATTGCTTAATTGTAGTATAGCGGATGTCTCATGTGGTTAGTTAAGACCTCTTTATACCCCACGTTGCTTATTGTTTAAATCGCTTAGTTACTTAGGCTTCTCCGATAGAACTCGCCAACCAACTGTTTTCCCCATGTTTTTTTCCATTAGTAATTGAGATTAGTACTTAGCTTAAATTGGACAAGTAAGTAGCTTAGGCGCTTATTCCTAACTCTACTCGTAGCTTTTTGATAGTCGCATTTACATTTGAGTTGTTAGTTTTGTAACCGTCCAAAGAGGTGCTTGGTTTCCCATAATGCCGTAGCATATTTCAAGTTTTAAAGGGTGTTTGGTTGGGTGCTGTACAAGCTGACCCTTGTGTGATTATAGCTTTTAGCTTTTAACTTTGCTCATCTTATGTCTTAGTGGTAATTCAGTTTAGGATAATTTTAAGCCCATTAGATTATAGCTTAATAGAAGCTTGTTCCTTAGCTTAGTGTATCTCAACAGTTGTCATGGGTGTGTTTGTGAGGTTACGTCCGTCGGGTACTAAATAAAATTTGTTTCCGACTTATTAGGAGCTTAGCAAAAGCAAGTCTTTACAAAAATATTTTATTTTGATTGCATCTTGGAGTTTAAGTAAGCAGATCAAAAGAAAAATGTGTTGCAAAAACTAGCATGGTGGGACTCGAACCCGAGCCACCAGTTCACACTCACACGTCTTACCGGTTGCCTTGGGACTTTTCTTATTCAATTGTTGCACAAGTTAATCTTTAAATGACATTAGCGTTTTAGCCTTAAGCATTCCTTTGCTTATTTGTTAGCTTTTTGCTTAACAACATAATTATTTTCAATTTATTTTTAGAATCATTACTATTTAAAGTAGTTTATGTGAATTTTCCATATTTTTCCAATAACGTTTAGTATTTTTAATAATTAATTTAGTTTAATATAGTTTTTAATTTGTAATAAATAAAATAAAACTCAAAAAAATATCCGGCTTTTTCCTAAAATTATTATTAGTCAATTAGGACGTAGGAAAATTGTTTTCACACTCGTAGGATTGTTATTTTACAAATTTTACGTTTTTTCTTGCGCACTCGCGTAATTTTTATATATAACGCACGTTTTCATTCTAGGTTACGTTTTTAGATAATTTAAGTTTACGTTTTAGTTAAAATAGTTTATTTAAGATATTTTGTTTTAAAAAAATCACAAAAACATCATTTTAAATATAGTGATAGCGTTTATTTAATAGGTTTAATCTTTTTAATTTCCTTTAATTTTCATTTTAGCCCTTGTAGTTTATGTTCTTTTTCCGTAGTTACAATAATCCCAAAATCCTTTTCCCGTTCAAATCTCGCGATCACTAAACGTCGATAATCCATTGCATTTCATTTGGGACATAACGACCGGGAGACTCTATACTCCTCGATCTTCATTGATTTCGTGCTTGAGCTGCTTTAGGTTTTCTTACGCTTGCGTGAGAGAACTTGACGGTTTCTTGGCGCATCAACGGTAGCAGCGCGACGCTACTGAAGCACGTCTTCCGTCGCACCTCTTTGTCGCACGGTACAAGACTTATGCTACGAAGCACGTCTTACGTCGCACGCGCGCGCACTTCTACTCTGAAGCACGTCTTCGTCGCACCATCTTCGCGTCGCTCATCGGTACAAAAGCACGCCTACCCGGGATGCGCAAAGATACGGGATCCACTTTCACCATTGTGAGACTCTCGCAATCTCAATGTCATCGTTACCCAACTATAGAACCACGTGTTCTTCTTACGGGTCTTCTTTGTCGCCTTGTGGCGGAAACCTAGCATATCGCTTAAACAGACGACGCCATGGGCCAAGCGCGCCTTGTCGCATTTGGGATGCGTGATATGGTCCATCCCATGTGCACACTTGAGTTGCGCACACATGGGCCATGCCGTCATGATTGATTAGGCCACGCGCCATGAATAGAACTTAAGTATAGCAACATAGCCATGCACTATCTCATACTAGACTTGGGGCTTGTGGACGTATAGTCCGGATGGGCGAGAATGGGTCAGCCCGCAGACAACCGGCCACTCTACGCTTAAACCCTAATTCATGCCCTATAAATACATGGTGGATCTCCTTCCCAATGACACACAATACACAAGATGACGAGTTACTCTAACCCTAACTCATCACATCGCACCGATCTAACTTGACCGTCGGAGGTGGACCCCGGGGCTACGGCCTCGGGTCCACTCCTAACGGGTTCTCTTTGTTGACAGGTCTACTTAGAGCTCGAGAAGACGACGAACGGCAAAGGGAGAGTCGTCGAATCCAGCCCGCTCCAGATTATGCATCAACAAAAACAAAGTAACGTACCGACCCCTTTAACGCCAAATCCTGGCTCCGCCCCTGCATAAGTCTCCATTATACTGACACCCGATTGTTATCAACCCGTTCTCCTCATTTGGCCATGTCATTTGGAGTATTGGACTATTGTGAATGGCTTGGCTAGTTTAAAACTTTATATTTGTGTATCCAGCTCGCGAATCTTAAAACAAAATCATTTGGTTTGGTTGTCCTTTTATAATAAGACAGATCAATTGGCCTTTCAACTTGTCCATATATTAATCATAATAGATTTGTTAATAACTATTAGATATATCTCGTGTAACAAACTTGTAGATAAGTTTGCTATTTATATAGAGCTTCAAATTTTTCTAGGAGGGCCGAAATTATTAAAGGTTTGAATGTTTGATATGTAAATCATAAGAAGAACCATACACGTTATTATGAATGAAAAAAAAAAAAAAAAAGAACCCCACTCCAGTCTGAGTCTTTGAAAATGTAAAAATATTTATACCTCGAGAATAAAAATGGCCACAGAAAATCAATAGTAAAATCTGATAACGTAATATTATAACGATAAATGTTTTCAACCTTAAAAATAAAGTTGACAACGTGACTTAAGATCATTATCTTCAAGTTTAGGAAACAAAAACCCAAATAAATTTTCATATTGTTGGTTGGTATTGTTCGAATCTCCTTAGTCCTTTCAAGAGAAATAATTCTTGATCAAAACCCAAATAATTTAGGCGGTTATCAAATGTCAGTGACCAACTATTCATTGGTTATTAAAATCATTAATGTTCTACACTTAACTAAACAAGAACAAAACCGTATAAGCACCACATGGTTTTAAGAACATATATAAATTTGAACAAAACTTTCACACTTTGCAAAAGCACTAAAAAGACTAAGTATAAAAGAAAACCAAACGGTAAATACCGAAACCAAGTTTACTCATATCTACTAGTTGGGCCATCCTTTAAAATAAACTATAGTGGAATATATAAAACCTTTGGTAGTCATTGTTTTTCTACATCTACATCTGCGGTCTTCAATAAACCGTGATTTTTAGATGATGATAATTTTTCCGATGATGATAATTTGCCCCCTGAATATGGTGGCCCAGGAAGGCCATTGAACCAAGACCCCGCAGACCCCTCCTGGGCGGCCCTGCCCCACTCGACCACGTTTATAGCCATGCAAAAACAAAAGGTATAAAAAACCCTCTCAGAGGCATAAAAAAATATTACAAAAACAAAAGGTATAAAAAACCAAACTTTCATAGCCATGCAAATATATTGGGTGTCCTGTGCAACAAATTAGAGTTTTAAGGAAGAGTTTTTGTTGTAAATGTACTTTGGGAGGGCCATGTACTGGGGACATCATTTGGGACTTGGGAGGGCTATGTACCAAACTTGAAAATGTACAATAATATTAGAGAAAGTAACACTACTAATAAGGGGGGCCGACACTGTTCAGGCTCCCTCAAAAGCTCCGCCCTTGATTTGTATACCTAGTTCTTAAATTTCTCTAGATTGTTATGTTATCGTAGTTTATTGATAGTTACGTGAGATATGTCTAATAATAACAAATAATAGGTATATGCATAAACAGATGAAGTTTCTTTTTGTTCAAGTTATTCGAAAAGGCCGGGTATTTTAACTCGGACGGTACTCAAATGTATGCGGTCTAATCGAAATATCAGTGATCATTTATAAGCCTTTCTTGGCATTTCCATAAATGTACCTAGTGTGCAGGGGCGGATCTATGCTTGAGCTATATATGGCACGTGCCATATATGGATCGGGCACGTGAGCTACAATTTTTTCTTCCATCAAAATTCTATCTTTTAATTTCTTCTTTAATTTTTTGCTATATATGTATTTCTTCATTCAACAGAAACTCCAAGGCCCAATAATGAAAGTAAGCAAGTAAGCCCATTTTTAATAAAAAAACAAATGTGGCCCAAATGATTAATTATTACTCCGGTTTTTGTGGTCTTTCATAAAGATTCAATGCACAAATATGTAAAGCACGAGGAGAACCAAAACAAATTATAGATTTTTTTTTGAACGAGTGTTGGTCAGTTTGTTGTGCTTGTTTGGTAACGACATTATTATGTGATGAAGCGCCTATAGACCATGAAATACCGAAGAGACAATTCGTTGAAAGGCATTCTAAGTAACTTTTTGGCAATGCTTTATGTAATATCATGCTTTTTACTCTATATTAGTTGGAGTTTGATATGTGTTTTATAATGAGGTTTGATATGTTGTGCTGATACGAAAAGGTTTGTGTGCTGATATTAGTATCAGCACAATGCCAAAACTCCACACTAGTGTTCAATACATAGTCACATAGATCGCGGTACGCTCCGGTACGAGAACGAGGATCGGGAACGTAAATCGTCACTATTTAAAATTCGATACGCTATGGGGTAGGCTCATTCTGGATCGTTTCGGTACGATGTACGTAGTACCATATAACATGATACGGTGTACCCACTATGTAATAATATTAGTTTCCTATATAAATATGAATGACTTTGAAAATTGTGTTTAACACTTAAAAAACAATAACAAGTTCGAGCAGTAACAAAGATTTAAAACAGTAACAAGTTCTTCAAGATTAACAACATATACTTGTGTTTGTGTAAAGCCCATTATTAATTATCATATTGTTAGGTTTTGTTGACCCATGTATTAAAACATTTTAAGGACCTTTTTAGGGTAAAGATACAACCGCTTTTATTCCTCCTTCTACCTTTTTTCCACCCATTCCGTCCTTCAACACATATCCACTGGAAAACACCATCACCACAAAATCTTAACACCGAAAATGGATTCAAGATAAAAAAGCATAGCACCAAAACGGAACGTCGAATTTAACGATCCCGAGCGATTCGAGACGCGATTGTACCGCGACATGGAACGACGTTGACTACTATTTAAAACGCGAATTGATGGGCGAATTGAAAGCGATCCAGTTGGCGTTTGGCACGCGTTTCGAACCCGTTTGAGAACGGGCGATCCAGATCGCAAAACGTGGGCCTTTGAGCGATTTCTGTGACTATGGTTCAATATTTCCACTTCTTTTTATCAAAGGGCTTGTGTCCCAAACTCCCAATGGTACTCCTTGTTATGTGAGAAGTTCCTCAACTAAATGGTTGTGGGTTCAAGTCCTGCTTAAGAAATGTGAGATAATCTATGATGTATTGTGAGATAGCTAGTTGCCGTTCTAAAAAAATAATAATATTAATGCCGCTCTTTTGTTTTCTTCTATTATCCTAAAAAGATTTGTCATGTTGGATGCAAAAGATTTATATTATGGTTTGATATGTGTTTTAAGGTGAAAGGATATATTTCCAATTTGGTGCCAAGCCAATACCCATCAAATGAACCAATATATTGTTTTGTGGACGCATTGCGAGCCTGATTTTGTTAAATTAGGTTGCTCCATTCCAAAACTATCAAACCAGTCTAGCCAACAATCTACCACATAACTGGCTCAATTTCATCGAAGATGATCATAGTATTACCCTAAGCACTAACATTGCACTTTTGGTATTCAAAAATCAAAATTTCAAGAAAAGATCGCATAGTTAATAGATATTTGATCATCCACCGCAAATCTTTAAAGACCCCAAGTTCACCACAAGATGTCGCATGTCAGTAGAAATCCTGGATCATAAACTAAAGAAGAAACGTGAGGTCGCATTTCCATGTAAATCATTTATTCATTGGACAGTTTAGTTACGAAAGCCGTGTTAAGAGTGAACTAATTAATCCATACCCAACCTGCTTGTGTGTCTTAAATTCTTCATTCAAGACCTTCTGTAGAACTGTAAAGCGAGTTCATCAAAGTGATATGAAATACTTCAGTAGAACTGTAAAGTGATATGAGTACATACCAATTTTCCAATCAATATTCCATACATAGATTAATGACTTTGTATCTGCCTAGTACATGCATTGAAGTCTCTGTAAAGGAATTTATTTTTTACTATTTTTGGGCCACCTATCATGCCTGTCTTCTTTTGGCATTCATAATTTTCCGAGGTAGATCCAGCTATTCTTCAGGTTCTTAATTTGCAAGCTTGCTCTTTTCGAGCAGTACCATATCAATTTATGTTTTGTGTATGTCCTAAAAAAAGAAAAGACTGGCTAGTAATTGATGCAACGTTTCCCAAACCCAAAATGACGCGGATAGACATGGACCAGCCATGTTGATGCGAGGATATGCTTTCAGCTTTCAAGTTGGAAGATTTCTTTTATTTCCTTCCTAATTTATGTCGTAATTAAATAATGACCAAATTGTGTTTGGTTAGGAGTTTGATTTCTTTCCTTGGTTGTGGTGATGAAACCTTATTAAAGGTCTTTTTTTTTTAAAAGAAAAAGGTTGATTTTTTCGATTATTGAATAAGAAAACCTTTTAAGGTTCTTGTTTGAAGCTTTATTTGATTAATCCTTAGTATTTTGAGCCATTTGATTGTAAATCTACATCAGTTGGTATCAGAGCTTTGGTTGATTCAAATGGCTCGTTGTGGTAGTGGGTATCTTAATCGTAGAATCGCCGACAGAGGCAACGATGGAGGTGCTTCGGATCTGTTTGATCATGAGGTTGAGCAGCCCCAACGACTCGCGTGGCTTACCCCGGATTGGGAGCGGTTGATCGAGTCGAACGACTACAACACCTAGTCCCTGGATTGGGATTAGTATTATCGTCGGCATTGGAGGAAACGAAACTGGTTGAACCCGTCTGGGACGAGTCCACTAGGGACGAGGAGTATCTTACCAATGGCGATTTTATCTATGATTCACAACCCGTGTATGATGAATACGCGGACGAGGAATGGTATTCTTTGTTTATTGATTGTGATTGGAACTTATCCGATAGAAAGCTGGTTGAAGGTGGTGCTAGATTAGGTAGAGACGGCATTGGGGTGGCTACTGTTGGTGATTTGCCGAATTTGAAGGTTCCCATGTTTCAGCCGCCAACTACGGAAAGTTTGAATTTTGAGCCCTGGCGAATAACCTTGGATGTCTAATTCTAATGGATCAATGATGAATACGGTCGGAAAAGTTAAGTTGTTTATGGAGGTTATGATGATAATAATGAAGGGAATCACGTTGATGTTCCTTTCGATCCGGGTGGTTCGTTTTAAGGCATATCAAAACTCGAGGACGAGTTTTTTGAAGGGAGGAGAATGACGCGGATAGACATGGACCAACCATGTTGATGCGAGGATATGCTTTCGACTTTCAAGTTGGAAGATTTCTTTTATTTCCTTCCTAATTTATGTCGTAATTAAATAATGACCAAATTGTGTTTGGTTAGGAGTTTGATTTCTTTCCTTGGTTTGTGGTGATGAAACCTTATTAAAGGTCTTTTGTTTTGCAAAAAAAAAGCGGTTGACGTTTTCGATTATTGAATAAGAAAACCTTTTAAGGTTCTTGTTTGAAGCTTTATTTGATTAATCCTTAGTATTTTGAGCCATTTGATTGTAAATCTACATCACAAAAGCATTTTCTTTCTTTTTATTTTTGACTTTAAAAGAATTTCCCGCGGGGCTGGCAGCAGTTCTTCCATACCAACTTAGCTGCAACTGGTGTTAAACAACTTTATCAAGTTAGAAAGCATTTTTAATGCATGTTTTAAGAGACTTACAACATATTTAACGTGTTTTCGTACTTGCTAACTTTTAATTTTACCCACCAAAGAAAAAAGAGCACACGGTATCCGTATCATAGTGCATCCTCAATGTCATTAGATGACACCAAATGCCATCCCGTACCCCACATCAGTGTCATAGTCGGCGTAATTGGCAACGACAATTGAACAAACTTGCTTTTTATTGTGTGTTTCGGGTGTCTTTCAGAGGGTCTAGTTTCCTATGTCATGAGTATGGTATGATATGGTTCGGTGTTATTCACTGTGTCATATACCCTGTAAATGGGGAGGGAAATGACATTTCCCCACTATGACATGATTCCCCTTTACAAGGAGCAGAAACATAGGTAAACAATTAACTACAACATGAAACTTGAAAAATGAAAAGTAAATAGACACCACATTCTTGGGTAGTGAAAGCAGGTATTGTGGATGCCAACTTGCAGTAGTAATATGCACCCCACTCTTTTTTGTGGGGTCTAAACCAGGTTTCACTCCTTCGGTTTATTTTTGTTACTTCATGTGTGATGTGTTACCATGATCTGTACTTTTACCCTGTTTGATGCAACTTCACAATCATGTTCTCCAGAATGGCAGAATCCATTTAGTGTTTCACTTCACTTTAGAGGACTCTAGAGGGTGTGCGATATTATCCACTTATTTGCTTATTTTACTAGTTTGAAATACGTAATCCCGAACACCCCCTTACAAACTTGGATTGGATCGTGATGCGACTCATGATCAGAGAGGAATACACCATGGGGGCGTAAGATTTTTTAAAATATAAAACTCTATAATTTGACCCCTGACAAGATATTTGTAGTGCAAACCTTTTACTATATCATTAGCATTTGCCCGCTCGACAATGACCCTTGTTACGCACATATATCAAAACCCGACATAAGCCCACCCACATAATAAAACACTAATCACGGGCAAACTCTAAATCAACTTTCCAGGTGCCTAAAATAATGCTCAAATAGATTTGTATGTGTTATAGCTTTCATATCTGGTTTCTGCAAATATCACAAGGGCCCAACATGTTTCACTCAGTAGGACACTTATTTATATGCATGGTGGGCATGTGACTCAAGGACACTAAAACAGAATGGTGGGGGAAAAAACATGACACCAGTGACTGCAATCATCTAATTCCAAACTAACGTCTTTATGGCTTCTAACCATTGGTTTTGGGTACAAAATCTTTGAACACAGTCTTCCATTTAGATTTTCTTAAAGCGGCTGTCCCGTTTGACTAAAATTTGTGATGCTTCAAGTGATGTCTAAATCAAGACTTGCCCACTTTTCGTATGATTTGTATCCGGTTACTATGCTATATCTTGATTCAGTTACTCGTTTGACTATTCGTTCACTCAGACTCCTTGTCTATTCCTTTACCAACTTATAAATATCGGACACCAAAGGATAGTAAAATGTAAACTTGGTGCTAAAACCAGTGATTTTAATATGTTATGTTAATATTTCAAACCGTCTACATATAGAGAATCTAGAAATTTGACATGCTGACTTCACTAGACAATAACCTTTTTACGGCTGTCACTTTAACTATCTAAAAGTCTACGCTATAAGATACAATTTCCTCTATGATGCTGATTGAGAGGTGCCCATTTTAGAAGAACAAATACCATACCACTTGCTAGATTGGAATATAGGATATCTTCAAAATATGCAGCCACACAAAGTAAACATTGAACTAAACCACTTGCCAAATCATAGTTCATTATCAGTTGACGATAGATACAAAACCAAGGTTGACAAGAACTCCTATTTTCATTCAATAACCAATAGTATATATAGCATTCACATATGCTAGAATAAAAAAATATAAACTGCTTTTACGAGGTGAGTTTATTTTCAGTCGCAAATACATATCGCAAGCCAATACACAACTTAAAAGTAAAATAAGTAATAGTGATATAAAAAATAGAACAAAAAGATTAAAAAAAATAAGACACGCTTCACTGCAAAATTTTCACTGGAAACTCACCTTTCAAGGCTGTGATGTTTTCACTTGCTGTTTCATACTATTTTCCGTCTGAATATGAGAACCACCTTCCACAGGAAAATTTGAGCTCATCGTTTGATACTGTGCAGCAGATTGAGGTGGCATAGGCTGAGCGGCATAGTATAAATGTTGTCCTTGTTGTGATAGATCAGCAAACTCGTATGCGTAATTACCACCGCTACCACCAGAAGACGCAACTGGTTGAGACGGTTGTTGAATGTGTGAGTAAGCAACATACTGAGGCTGCGGCTGATGTTGATGTTGACTAGAAGGAACCTGAACAAGTTGAGGACCTGATGCACCAGAACTATTTGTTCTATACACTGGTGACTCAGGTTTACTTGCGGGTTGGACAGTTCGGGGTGTGGTAAACAGACTAGAAGGAGTCGGTACTTGACTATTAGGAGGAGCAGATATAGCAGGCATGTAATACACAATTTTACGCTGGTCAAGAGCTGAAACCGGAACATGATGTTGGCTCTGGGGCGGGTATATTGGGTAGTACGAAGCCATGGGAACAGCCCCAGACGGGTGGTGATGAATATACTGTGGTGGTGGAACAGCAGTATGAATAAACTGATGTTGCTGATGCACTTGAGGATGTTGTAGGTCAGTTTGAGTAGTCGTAGTAACAGCAGCAGTACTAGTTGACATTGAATAAGCAGAATCATGAATTTGTTGCTGTTGCATCTGAATTCTAGTGTTTTGATCATTGGTAACTCCATTGGGTTTGTGTAGGTCAGTTTGAGTAGTCGTAGTAACAGCAGCACTACTAGTTGACATTGAATAAGCGGAATCATGAATTTGTTGCTGTTGCATCTGAATTCTAGTGTTTTGATCATTGGTAACTCCATTGGGTTTGTGTAGGTCAGTTTGAGTAGTCGTAGTAACAGCAGCAGTACTAGTTGAGATTGAATAAACAGAATCATGAATTTGTTGCTGTTGCATCTGAATTCTAGTGTTTTGATCATTGGTAACTCCATTGTTGTTATTAAAATATTGGGTTTGTGTAGCTGCATCCTGATATATAACAGACGGGTTTCGTCTTGATAACGGATTCGTTAGACTACCATCACTGCAGTTCATAACAAAATATACACTTCATTAGTCTAAACCTCTAAATCACACAATTTTCACTCGCGCATTTCAACATTCTGAAGTATTGGATCATCAAACTGTTTTTGTTATATATCTGTTGATTTGGAGCAAAATAAACAGTTCTCAAAGCAACAATCTAATCTTAAAGTGCTTATTTGACATTAAAGTATTATAGTAAAGAGATTATGCCATAAAATACGCAATACCTTCATCAATGTCCCTAGTACTTTTACATGAACTTAAAAATGTACCAAATTCTCAAAAATCATACTGACATATCACTCGGTATGAGGTATGGCAATGCAGTTTTTCACCACATTGAGTTGATAACACCCCACTCAATGTTATGGTCAATGCGGTTTTTCAACGTGGTAAATTTCACGCTCTTTAGTGTATAATTGTATATGTAATTTAGTGTTTGGGTAAGTGCAGTTCTAGTGTGGCAATGATGTGGCCCTAGGGTGTGTTAGCAAGAAGCAAATGTAGCAGTAGCACGAGGCAGCTGTTTGTTTTGATAAAGCGTTTGGTAACATAGTGTATAGTCATAATTTGTAAGTGGAAACGCTAGTCGTTCCGTAAATGCTACTAGAAGTAGGATTTTGATTTGTAGCGTTTAGAAAAAGTAGGAATGCTAGTTGCTTGTTTCCAAACAAGCATTTTGTGCAAAACGCTAACCACCAGTTCCTAGTTGCTCCAAAACATACCCCTAGTTTCCGGTGTGGTTCTCATGACGAAACCTAGTGCTCCAAATATCATATCTAGGCATACTTATCTAACCTAACACATAATAACATAATTAAATCAAAACTTCTAAACAAATTATAATAAATAAAAATAATAAAATTATACCTCGAAACTGAATCCGGTGAAGCCATATCAAACCCGGACGACACTCTCTGCCCCAATCCATTACCCGAAACCTTTGCCGTCACAACCGAATCCGGTGAAGCCATATCAAACCCAGACGAAACTCTCTGCCCCAATCCATTCCCCGAAACCTTCGCCGTCACCACAACCGGATCCTTCACCTCCTTTACCTCCCGTACCGCAACATAATTCACCTCCTCCTTAACCTGACCATTAACTTTGACAGGCGAATCCGGCACCGATCCAAACCCCGGCAACTCCTGTTTATTCACCTCCTGCACATCCTGCACCACCACAACCTTCTTCTCCACCTCCTTAACAACCTCAACATCTTCCAACTCTAACAAAGAATTATCCGAACAAAACGACAAACAAGACGTCAACAACAACCTCCCGTTAAGCCCTTGCACAAAAACCTCATTACTCTTATCAGAGCCTTCTAGAAGCACCGATCCAATACTTTTAACTGATTCAACAAACTCCCCCCCCCTAACAGAATCCGAATTTCTCGGAAACAAAAATAACCGAATCCTACTATTACTACTATTATTATTACTAATACCGTTATATTCATCAATCATGTGTTCCAAATCTTCATCTGTACTAACCGAAATCAACGAATCCAAATCCTCTGAAGGCAACTGATACTTGATCAAAAACGACGATGAGTTAGAATCAAACGACGTCGTTTTGAGTATTTTTTTTATAAGTTTTGACAGAGAAGGAGGATGGTGGTGGTGATTGTCTAGGGTGATGAGACGCGTGTCGCCGCCTATGTAGCATAACGTTTTGTCGTGTGGGCGGGGGAGGATGTGGCCGTTGTAGCTGCAGAGGAGGCGGAGTTTGGGTGGCGCGTGGGGTTGGGGATGGGGATCGGTGGCGCGTGGAGTGTTTTCCATTGGAGGGATGGAGGGAGAGGAGTTTGAGAAGAAGTGGGGGGAGTTGGTTATATAGTGTTGGTGTTTACACTTTTTTTATAAAAAAGTGAGAAAGTAATTAGGGGGGATTTTATAATGGTGTAAGTAACGTTTTGATAATTACTAGTACTAGTTATGTATTTATCTTTATTGATAACTGATAGTATTGTATAAACTATTTATGTATATATCTTGTTAAAGTTTTATTATTTTGTGATATGCTATTTTGGTTTTAAAATTATTATCAACAAATAAAAACTATACAATTTATCTGCTCTCACGCTACAAGCATAGTGATGGCATTTCGAATGACACTTACAAGTTACAAGTATATCATGATGATGGATGTTAATAATATTGTACGCTATTACGAGTATTTAGAGATATGTTTTTTGCAAAGCAATATTGATCTGATATTTGTATTTTTATCGATATCGATACTATGAGCATTGTATATATCTTGCTAAGTCTCATTACTTTATCGTATATCAATTTATTGTGTTTTAATCATATTTTTTTACTCTTTTTTTTTTCGTACAACATTATAACCAAACATCATTTTTTATGACTTCGAAGTAACAAATGAAGTGTTGTTGACCAAGAAATTTTGGTCTAGCAATACTCGTGTAAATGATCCAACAAAAAAATTGTGATTCAAATCTCAAATGAAACAAGTGTGTGTGAGATCATATCATATTCATTGAGATTGTTAGTTTGTTTCTAACAAAAAAATATTATCCAGTAAAGATTTTGAGAAATATATTAAACTATACTCCACATAAAAAGAAAATTTTATTCAACATAATAAAAACATCAAACATTTTATAACGACAAAATTGTTTACCGTGCCACTAAAATTGAATCCACACTCTCCACTTTAATAACTAAGAATATGAACTCACATTTTTGGTAATTTGTTACTAAATCAAATACTTATAAAACTTGTTAGTGATAGGTAATTTTGGCCTTTCTAGCAAATTCAGGCAGTTATAAATATAATTTTGAACGATATAAGAAATGTATGATTTTAGTTATAAATATAATTTTGAACGATATAAGAAATGTATGATTTTGTCTGGAGGTGGTAAAAGCCAAAAAAACAAAAAGATTAGCTAAATGAACAAATTTTAAAAAGATTTTGGCACATATAACTTATTGAAAACTTAAATGGGCACTAACGGACATATTTTTTTCTCAATTGTAGAACATTACGACCGTTTTAAAGAATTTTTTATATATATAATATAATTAAGTTTTTTTTAATATAAATAAGATATTACGTTTAAGGAATTTATTTCGTAGTTTTAGGTATTTTATTAAGCGATTTGTATAACATGTGTCCATTTTGCCTGTGCCCGTGCCCATTTTAGCCCGTGCCCGCACAACCCGCCGGTTTTGCCACCTCTAATTTTGCCTTTCTAAAAATGTAGTTGAAGGTAAGTATTAAAAATAAGGATGGTAATTTGGGTCGTATTCAAGTTGGTGGGTTGACTGGCGGGTTTAAATATTTTAATCTAAACCTGACCTATTTATTAAATATTCAACCCGAACTTGTTTAACCTCAAACCTAATTTGTTTATTTTTGTGTTGGTCTCGGGATTATGTTTCGTGTTGTGCGAGGAATTGACATCCCTAATTAAAACCAAATAGGTTGTTGACGCTTTAAGAGCACAAGATATCGTGAATACCGTATGCCACATCAGCACCACATCATACACCTTCCAATAACTCACCAGTAACTAAAACACTCTCTCTCATAACATACCACTAACATGTTATTGGGTCCCATAAAATACCCCACTAAAAATACTCACTCACCACAACACACAAAACCACTAAACATCACAAATGGCTTGAGCCATTTGGAACGACTAAATACCTTTGCCACCAATGGCGCGCAGTGATGGTATAGTTTACCACCGATGGCATGAAAAATAAACCTTTAGCATGTTAATAGCTCCTCATACCTTGTGCTCTAATGATCCAATATTATAAGAACCCTTAGCCGATTATATAAACATGAACTTTTTGGACCACCAATTATTCCTATAAAACTCTAGCTAGTTTAGCTTTAAAGACATCAAATGACTGTATGAACATGTCGTTGAAATTATCATCGTTCTTTATCAAATGATAAATACTTCCATTATGTGTGTCTTAAGTTGGGAATATTCTATGTGTTTCGTGAGATGTTAAGTGTAATTATATATCAATATTAATGGATGGGTAATTGATAATCTAGCAAACAAACATACAAAGATGTCTGTCTATACAAGTTTTCTATATAATTCATATCAAGTTTTTTATACAAATTTTCTATAAACTAGGGGAGTATCCGCGTCTAGTGGCAGCGGTTTCTAGTGCAGATAATTAATGATTTGTGATATTGTGGTGAGTGTTTTGTATAGCGTTTAAAATAGAACGTGAACCGTTGAAAATGCAATTGCAAACGGTTGTACTATACGATAACTAAAGTCTAGACAAAATTCTTAACATCTATCAAACAACATATAAAATATTTAATGAAAATGAAAGTAAACATTACATCAGTTATGAGATAAAAACTAACAACACACGTTACTTGTCGCGTAAAAACTAACAAGGATGTGATTAATGGTGTCGTTGTTAAGAAGAACGCAAGTATCAAAATTAGCATGAATGTGATTAGCCAAAAAAAATTGCTAATTTTGGCTATTTTGTAAAAGATTTAGGCACATTTAGCCCCATATTTTTTTAAATGGGCGTATTTAGCCTATTGAAAAGTTAAATGTGCACTAACGGACACATATTTTCTCTTAATTGTAAAACATTATAATCGTTTTTAAGAAAAACTTATACATATAATATATTTATATAGCGACAGATCGTTTTGTATTAAAAAAAAGTTTATGGGTTCTAAACAAAAAATAATAAAAGTTTGAAGATTTAGGGATTAAACATAATGTTTTGAAGCCCGGTTCGACCTGGATGGTTCAACCGGTTGAACCGTTCCCATCGAAAAAATGGTCGATTTAAACCGAGTCAACCCGACAGGTTTGGTCAAAACGGGTCAAATTAAACAGGGTCAACCTACCGGGTTTGAAGCGTCCCGGGTCAACCCGGTTTTTTATATGTATTAATAGTTTCAAAGTTTCACTTTTTACTTTTTGGTTTTTCTTTTATATATAGTATATAGCAGGGTACCCGCGCGTTGCGGTGACGGGTACCCCGTGACGATTAACCGGAGAAATAGATCTCGATGAGACCTGATTCACCAGTTTGTATCGGTTTCAACGGGTCCTCTCTAGTTCGTTTTCGGATGGTTGTTATTGGTTAGCCGAACCGGTGGCGACACCGGTTTCGGTTGAACCCGTTGGTCCGGTCCGATTTTCAAAACTATATGTACCATCAAGTTGTTAGCTTGTATGAAGTTTTGTGTGTTTTATTAATTTGTATAATGTGTATAATAACATGTACTTTTCATTTTAGGGTGTTTTAAAAATAACATTAATAAGTGTGTTTAATTATTTTATATGGGACAAAGTTGGGCATTATCATCGCTGGAGATCCAAAACTTGTGTTTTATACTCGTGACTAGTCCCTTGACCAGGATTGACATAGTCAACATGAATTTTATGGCTTTACTTCGAGGGTATAATATACCATTCACAATTTTGACCCAACCTTCAACCCAGGGACTAAATGTGATTATGCCTAGTAGCCGTTTCTTCCCTGATACGCTAGCATTTAATTTCACGTGAACCAATACACCCACCCAACAAACAACTTTACCAATCATAATAACACCATTATCCAGAAACACGCTTCTACTGAAAATCGAAATCCGAATCTAAATCGATCGATTGTATTAGCAACATGCCAGATATAGTGATCAGTAACATTTTGAATCGGTTGCCTTTGTTAGAAGCGGTGAGAACCTCTAGTTTAGCGCGAAACTGGAGGTCTAAGTGGACTTTGCTCACCGATGTCATAGTTGATGAGGATTTCTTTTATTATTTAACATATGAGTTTGATGAGAGGTTTGTTACTAGACTCTTAAATCGGCTTATGGGTCCAATAAGAAAGTTTGTTTTCTCTGTAGAGCCAAGATCAATGCTGGGAAGAGACGACTTTCATTATGAAGAGATTCGTGATTGGCTCTTGTTTTTGGCTCAGCATGGAGTTGAGGAGCTGATTATTACAAACTGGTATGGTGAACGAGTTACGTTCCCAACCCAACTTTACTCTCGTGGGGAGTTGAAACATCCGGTACTTCATGTTTGTGCTATGGCTACTTTGGAATATTTTCATGGCTTTCCAAATTCTTGAGCTTAGAATTGATTCATGTCACTTTTCTAACGAGTACAGTTTGGGAGTTTATTCTTGGTTGTCCTCACTGAGTCTCTTAAAATGAATCGTCCTAGTACAAACGAGATGAGACTATGGGATATTGCAAAAGTTAGGAATTTGAAGAAGTTAGATTTGAGATTCGGTCTTTATAATGTTGTGACGACAATCACAACATCCGATATCTTTCACCTGACAAGACTTCAAAATCTTTAGACCCTTACATTGGATTTTGGTGATTACACGGTAAGAACAATTTGAGTTTTACACTTATAATTTTACAATATTAAAGAAATGTGTAATAGTAATGAAATTTAATCTGTAAAACTTGTTGTAGTTGATACATGAAGCTAATTCTAGGATGAATGTGCCCTTTGTATCCCTGATTAACCTTAAGTTGTCCGATGTTGATTTTGGGAATAGTGTTATGGTATCGTTCATCATTGAAATGATTCGTGGATCTCCAAATTTGAAAATGCTGGATACCAGAGTAAGTGTAATGCTGTAATGCATATGTATCAAATAAACATTCCTAAATTTCCATGTTTCTGTATCTCAACACTATTTGATTTTTCAGGCTGCAAACATGCTTAGTGTTCTACCTTTGGAAAAAAATTCCAATGTTGTGATGAAACACAATCGACCATGGCCACCACTGATTGTGGTGTTTCGAGCTTTTCCTAGAACAGAGCATGAATTAACTTTAATAAAGTTTATACTTGCGTGTTCCCGGTCGCTAAAGACAATCAATATCAAGCTCAGCGATAGGAGTCATGATGGGAATGAAAATATCAGGAAGAACTGGGAGTTGGCTAGGAAGCTGTTGAAACTCCACCGAGCTTCCCCCACAGCCGTAGTAGATTTCTTTGAGTGGTTGTAATTTATGTATGGGTTGAATACCCTATTACAATTCATGTCGTAAAATAGTTTTGTATTTTGGTACAATATTTGTTTATATGGTTTGCTTAAAATTAGTTTGTTCATATGTTGTTGTTTGTGCGTATTGTATGTGGTTGTAGTTTATGGTGAATGGCTATTTTGTACGTAGTATTTGCATTTTGACTTTGTAAAGTCAAAATTTCAAAACCATTACTCAATATTTGACTTTGTAAAGTCAAAATTGCAAAACCATTACTTAATATTTGTTTTGGAGTTTATTGATATGTTTTAGAAGTTTGACTTAATAAAGTCAAACTTCTAATGGTTTTGTGTTGTTTAATCTTCAACTAAGTTGTAGTATACGTAACTTGGCAACTTGAGGGACTAATTGTGTATTTTAAAGTGATTATTGGGCGGGAGTTTTGAGTATGACAACGGCAACCATGACAAATTCGGGGACCGAGTGTGAAAAAAAGTCACTATTAGACCTTGACCGTCTCTTCACGGAGACGCTATTTACTTGTGCACACCAACCGATAAACCCACCCACCACTTTTTCCACACACAAACAATTTCCAATGGAAGATTTCCGATTTTGAATGAACTCATGGAGATTCTTGGTTCATCCAAGTTGAATGATCGTATGGTGTGTGGTTTGAAAAGAGGTCGCATGAAGGGCTTTTGAAAAGCTAGTTCTTGATGCATTGATCATCGAAGAGGGAATCATGAAGCGTAGGGAGGCGATCGAAGAGAACGAAGCTCTGGGACCTCGGGGAATAGCGCTTGACTGTTTGGATGCGCTGAGGAAAATCCAGTCGAGGCACACACACCAACTTGTTCAATTCATACAGATTGTTGGTCAAACTGATGAAGCTATTCGTTTCAACGAAGGTTTTGTTAAGAAAATGGCTGAGCATAATGCCTGAATTTTGGGTTTTTCATGGGGGTAGATAAATGCGGTCTTTTGGGTGCTAGTTTTGGAAATATAGGTTGGTAAAAAGGGTATGTAAATTGGATCTTTTGTTTGGTTGTTGGTCTTGGTTTGATGTAGTTTTTTCTGATCTTGTAACCGACTATACTAATGATAAAATATCATCTAAGTTTTATGTATTTAATATGTTCTTGTATTGTGATATTGGGTGTATTTTAGTCTAATTAGTATCAGCAAAACCAAACATCCCTTGTATCAACAAAACCAAATGACCCTTTTATCGACAAAAGTTGTATCAAGAAACCAAACACCCTTGTATCGGCAAAAGCAAAGGCAGTGGTTTAAAAATATGTGTTGAAAATGCAAATGCTTTAGCACTAAATCATAATGTATCATCAAACATCCCCTTGTATCAGCAAAACCAAACAGCCCATTTTATCAGCAAAAGTTGTATCAGCAAAACCAAACATCCCCTTGTATCAGCAAAAGCAAAGGCAGTGGTTTAAAAATATGTGTTGAAAATGCAAATGCTTTAGCACTAAATCATAATATATTGACAATGGTGTATTGTTTAGGAAGAAATTGGTTTGGTGTTAGTGTTGACAGTGGGACTGAACACGCCCAATGTCTCAAATTGTAACATCTTGAATTTTGACTTACCCAAGTCAAACAATTTTATGAAAGACAACAAATTGTAACTTACTATTGTGGTATGAATTGGGTAAGTCAAACCTATTAAGAAATGCAAAACGATTTCAAGCAGATACAATGCACAACCAAACACAATTACTTACATAAGAACCCAATTTTTTATTCATCGATTTCATGTTCTCAACAACTACAAAGTTTCCTATCATCTAAACATACACTTAGCTAGACCCACAACTCTCCTTATCATCCTTTTTCCTTCATTTCCCTCTTTTCCTTAAGATATTTAAACAAAATTTCCAAATTTTTAATCCTTTCTCCCAAATCGTTAAACTTTGATAACACGATGTCAGCCTCTTCCTTCTCCTTCTTAACACCAAATCCTTTTCATTTGGGCAGTCTTCTTTCCTCAACGAACACAACAAAGCCTTCCCCTTATCGTTTTGTGCCATTATAGTTATTTTTGCTTTGGGTAGAATGTGTGTTGCTTGTATTTTAGGGTTTAATGTTGTGTGTTGCAGGTACTAATATGGTTGAAGGTTGGGTTAGATTTTAACTATGTTGGGTCAAAATTGTGAATGGTCTATTATACCCTCGAAGTAAAGCCAGAAAATTCATGTTGACTATGTCAATCCTGGTCAAGGGACTAGTCACGAGTATAAAACACAAATTTTGGACCTCCAGCGATGATAATGCCCAACTTTGTCCCATCGCGATGCACATGAACAAGTTTAGGGACCAACGGTGTATTTTAGTCTTAGAATTATGTTGTAGCTTATTTAAATTGTATATTGTGAAAATTTTATTGTACTTTTTAGTAAGGGATGTTTTAATTGGTTGTTTTTAATTTGGTAGATATGCTTTTAATTGGTTGTACAATGTGAATAAATTATTGTACATTTAAGTAATGGGGTGTTTTAATAAAAATATTAATTACACAATACATTTCTTTCACCTTTGACTCTCAACTTTTCACTTTTCAATGTTTGACCGTTTTTCTATTATATGTAGTATAGATAACATTAAATTTTATTTCATGGGTAATGCAATTCAATGACGAGTATGTTGTCGTAGCAGTGTCGTAACTGCGTTAGTGGAGGTTTTGTGCAAAACTACTTATAAGATAACTAAACATGACTATTATAAATATATTGTAATGATCTAGCTTTAACTTTTATGAGTTTTTCATCACTCTTGCCCATTTGAAGTAAACTTTAACAAATATTTAGAACAAAATTTCATATATCGTCAACATTTTGATGTTGAAATGAATTTTGAGGCCACAACTATATAATTGTATATATATTTTGATGCCTTTAAAACTTTGAGGCTCTGTGCGGTAGCACACCTCGCACACTCTCGTATACGACTTTGTGTGATAGGATATTCAAGTTGTCAAAAGTTGTTACAGATCAATCATTTCTCCAAAAAGTTTTAATTAGCGGTAAATTGTTAAATGGTACATTATTTGAGTGACGAGTCCGACACTTTCCGAAGCATTTAGCTTTAGATAAAAAGCATATATTAGTCAATAGTTGAGATTGAATCAAAAGCCTGTAATTTTAAAGTTTTCAGTTACCAATCAGCGTTTACGATAAAAGATGATACAACTGTGTCAATGCCCCAGTAGTATCGATCAGCCATTTACTTATGCGTTGTAAACCGTATGCAATGATTAGGGTGGTGGCAGTCATGATCTCATGCCTCATCCATGTCTCATCACCCACCAATAATATCATTCCACCTCATTCATGACTCTTTCATGCCTCACCATACTTTTTTAGTGGCAACCATGATCCCATGCCTTATCACCCACCAATAATACCAACGATCACAACATTAAAGCACCAACTACTAGTTTTTGCAACTCCAACGTCTATGATTCTTCGGTATACAATGCCAAGCTTGTCCATGATTCATCCATGTCGCGCCAGTAGCAACGGTGTTACCGAGCGGTATGGTCCATGCCGAAGATTCATACCGAGCCACTGCCACCACCCTTAATCTTACAATAATCTACTAAATTGGTTGTCTTTAAGAGACTTTAGACCTTTTACCAAACCAAACAAATATCTTATAACTTCATTTCTCATGTTTATGTCAGATTATCTTTCATGTTTTTATGTTTTGAGTTGAGATCAACATACATCACAAGTTGTTTAAAAAATCAATGAGTAAATATTAGTTGTTCATTTTTTTTTAATCAAAACTACAAACTCATTTTTCAACTTTTTTTTAAATAAATAATTTTAAAAACGGTAAATCATTAAGCGACAAAAAATACGCTATCACGACAAGATTTTTTTTTTATCTTTTAGTAGATTGGTACTTCGATATACTCTCTAATAACTTTTTTCGAGTCCATTTTAGTGCTAAAATTTACACCCTGAAAAATCACATGTAATTTATTATTTTAAAATCACGTATAATTTCATAAATCACATGTCACATGTGATACTCATAAATCACATGTGACTTTAGAAATAACAGATCAACTCTAATTTTATAAATTATATGTGATTTTTCATTATGTAAATTTAGGGTTATTAGACAAAAAAGTTACTAAAGTTTGCGAAAAAGTTCACCTAAGTTACTATTGTTTTTTTCATTACAAAGAGGTAACCAAAGTAAACGGGTTTCGTAATTGGGTTACTCAAAGATTAAAAAGTTACATAAATGTTATCATGCGGTGGGCTCTGGGCGATAGCGGTTTCATGGCCACGTCAGCCATGTTACCGTTTGGGATTTTGTTTTTTTGGATTATTTAAGGGTAAAATACCCCACCAACCCCAACATAACACTTTTCCCCTTTTATTTCTTCCTCTCCAAAATAATTAGGGTTTCAAAAACCCATCTCCACCCAAATCCAATTATCTACAATTCAATAACAAAATGTCGATTCTTTGTGGCTGTGGTGAACTAGCAAAGTGTCGTACATCTTGGACACAAAACAACCTTGGACGAAGGTTTCTTGGTTGTCCTAACTTCATAGATCCAACAAGAAATTGTAACTACTTTAGGTGGGTTGATGGACCTTTACATAGTCCTTGGTATCAAGCATTCATGTATCAGCAACATGCTAATTTGGTCAATGCACAAGCTCAAATTGCTCAAAACTCAAGAACCGCATTCTACAATAGGGTTTTGATTGTTGTCATTGTTGTGATGTTTATTGCTAGGTTTATTTAGGTGATGATGTAGTGTTAGACTGTTGGGTTGTAAGTTATGTAATGGTTTCTTTTGGTAAGGGTATGGTTTCTTTTGGTAAGGGTCTGTTAGTATTGTAGTATGGGTAGGGGATGTTATCTTTTGTATCAGATGTAATCAAATGAAATGGCAAGAATGTAAGTGTTTTAACTATGTAATGAAATGAACTAGTTTACATATGAGTTGCAAAATTGGACTACATGAGGTAGTATGCATACTGCATACTGCAAATGTTAAAAAGAAATATGGCAAAATTGGATAAATGATACTAAATATGCATACCGCATATATATAACTTGCATTAACAGTTGATCAAAGTGTTTACATATGGCAAATTTACAAAATAGCCTCACAAGTGGCTTGCCATACAAAATTAGTGGCGTTTATCGCATATCAAGTCAAGTTATCTCGCATATCGACAAGTTACCAAATATCCTAAAGTGGTTACATATCAAGTCATATGGCAGATGTACAAAATAGCCTCACAAGTGGCTAGCCATATTTAGTCAAACTTTTTGTGAGTCTACTCCAATGAAATTGCATCATCTGGAGTTAACCCTGGTCCAGGTGATGATGGCTTGTGGAACTTTAGATGCTTGATCCTCTCAGATTCCCTCATTATGAACACTGGTGGGGCTTGAACTTCTTCTTCCATGACTTGTTGTTCCTGAACTTCACTTGTTTCTATTCTTTGCCTTTGCTTGATGCCTTTTTCCTTTCTTTAGCTTCTTCGCAATTTGTATTGTGCAAGTCTTCTCACAAGTGGTTCTGCATAGGCTCTTGTTCAACAACTGGTTCCTTTTCGGTGCTTCAGCATGGATTCTACAATCTTCAGGTGTGATTCCAATGGGCCAAGCTGGAACAGGTAATCCCTGAATGTTCTACAAATGTTAAAGACACAAATGTAACTAATGTAATAATCTTAATTTTATAAAACAAAAAACAAAAGAATTACTTACCCCTAACATGGCTTCTCCATCCACTGGATCCCAAGAAACTCCATAACCTAAAGGCTTCATTCCACCAGCATACCTGAATGATCTTGAACCATCTCCTTTTCCTCTGCACCTAACAATCTTTCCATTGATGGTCCTAAGCCTAGTGCTACTACTACCACCAGCTTCATCACTTGCATTTCCACCTCTAACTTGCACTGAACCACCACCTCTGATTCTCACACCCCCTCTCTGATTCACTCTTACTGGACTTTGTATCTCTGGTGGTTTCATCTCAAATCCCACTGGAGGTGTTGAAATTTCAACTGGTGCAGACCCAATTATTGGTATCTCATCTGCATCACCTTCTACATTTGTAGAAGGTGTTTGTGCAGACCTTTCCTACTAATCCTACTCCTATTTCCACCATCTCCCTTCTCAAAAGCATCCCTTTTTCTCTTATATCCTGGTCTTCCAGGCATTCTTCTCTTAATTGGTGGTAATGGCTTCTGATAATCAGTTTCAGGCCATTGATCCATCCCATTCATACTTTCAATGTATGGAGTATAAGCAGCCACATACTTCTCCTTACTATACCAATGAGCTACATAGTCTTCTGGATCCTTATGTAGAAAATAAATAGTTGCAAAACCATGTTCACATGGTATCCCATTCAGCTGCCAACTCCTACAACTACAAGTCCTCAACCTTTCATCCACCTTATAAGCCTCATAACCATTTCTAACCTCAAACCTACTCTCACCACTTGGAACCACTTTCCAATGCCTACAGTTAAATTTACAACATTTTTTAACACATATGATATAATTAAATTTAAAAAGCATATATGAAATTAGAAGAATGTAATGAATATACCTGTGTTTATCCTTTAGAATCTCAAACTTTTTTCTAATGTTTGGGCAAATCCTATCAGTCCACTTTGGATGTTTCTCCCTCATCTTTTGCATCCTTTCCATCATACCCACTCTGGTATCCTCCAACATATTGGTAATTGGTTTTCTTCTAGCCTCAACAATCAGTGAATTGAAGCACTCACTTATCCCATTCTCCACTGCATCACAACACCTATCAGTCTTAAAAAATGCTCTACTCCAGCTTTCAGGGTTTCTGTCCATAAGATGTTTGTGTGCTTCTTTGCTGTTCTGTTTGATACAGTTCATCACTTGATGAAACTTAGCAGGATAACTTGCCTTGGATGCTTTCCAAAACAGGTTTCTAAATAGAACACCTGTGAACTTTTTCCTAAAGTTAGCATATATGTGCCTTGCACATTGCCTATGCTCAGCTAAAGGCATCACATCCTTTGCAGCCTCAATAATTCCCTGAAAACCAAAAAAAGTTAAATATACTTGAAAGAATATAAAATACAAATCGTGCAATGTTATAGTGAATGTACCTTGTGTTGATCTGATATGATTGTCAATCCTTCACCAGCTTCCATTCCTAAGTCCTCAACAAGACACTTCATAAACCAACTCCAATTCTCCTTGTTTTCTATACTGACCACAGCCCAGGCTATTGGATATATCTGATTATTTCCATCTCTACCTACAGCTGATAACAACTCACATTTGCATATTGTTTTTAGAAAACATCCATCAAGCCCAATTACTCTCCTACATGCTGATAACCAACCTTCTTTCAGAGCTTTAAAACATACATAGAAACAATTAAAATAGTTCTTCCCATCAGGCATTGTGGTGACACCAAGCTTACAAGTAGATCCCTCATTTGAACTAAGTACCTCAGCTGCATAAGACCATAACATCCCATAGTGATCTTCTAAACATGTCTCATATTGCTTTAAAGCTTTGATTTTTCCCTTTCTAGCTTGACTTATACTAATTTTGCATTTATACTTTTTAAGTACTAAAGCCACAATGTCCCTAACTTTTATACCAGGATTAATCAAAATCTTTTTTGCATAATTTCTTGCAATCCAGTTACTTGTTATCAGTATACCATACTCATAAGACCTAGAACACACATGTTTATCAGTGAGTGTTTTGATTTGAAAAGACTTTTCTTTTTGCATCCAAGATGCCCACAACCTGAATGGACATTTCTTTTCTTTATCATCTCTTGATCATTTAGCCATGAGTCTCTTAGGGTTGTTAACCTCATAGTATAACTTGTACCCATTTGCTAATGCATAGAAAGCAAGCATTCTCTTTAGTTGTTCAGGACCCTCAAATCTTTCACCTAACTGTGGTCTCATGGACTTCCATTTGATATCAGGATCATGGACAGGCCAGTGATCACCTAACTTATCTTCATCATCTTCAGGGTCAACATGCACTAATTCTTTTTCAGCAAAGTCATCTCTAGGCAACCCATTGAAAACACTTGTCAAAAAATTCTCATCAAACATCTTAGAGGCTTTTTTCTTAGGTGTAGGGTCTCTTTTCTTAGTCCTAGTAGCTAAGACTTCTTCCTTACCTTCAGACAAATGGTCAATAGATGCAGTATCACTTTCAGTCTCACTACAATAATCATACACATTATAATCATCATCCTCTAAATCACTACCACTATCAGTCAAAGGCTCATCATTTCCTCCTACATTGTGCTCACTAGTTGTTGCATTCAGTTCAAACTCCTCATGTAAGGCATATATGTGCAACACATTGTCATTCTTGACACCACATTGGACACATTCATCAAAGTGACTGTCATATTTTATGGCTTTCAATCCTAAGTGAAACTCTAAGCCAGGCACCAAATAAAACAGAGACTTCACAGGACTGGTAAATTCAGTTTGCAAAAGTTTTATAAAACGAGGTAAACCTAATGAAACAAGATCAACATTAGGTATTTCAGAAATCATTTCATAGTCATATGATAGAGGATTTCTTACAAACACCCCACCCCGATGATACTTTATCAAAAAAGATGAAGCTGGAGATTCCGATTCCATCTGAAACAATATAAAACAATAAAGATTGTTAATTTTGTTAAAAACCCCTAAATTTATAAAACCCTAATTATTTGTTACGATTAAACTATGACTGGATAACTTAAAACAAGAATAATTAATGTCCAAAACTAACCTTTTTTGGGGTAGATGCAAACCCTAATAACACTTGATTAAATTAATTTGGATTGTTGTTTTTGAGAGAATATGTAATCGAAAAGGGGGAGTGATATTGTTTTGTCGGGCGAAAATGAAATGAGATCGATTTGGGGACCATTTATAATAGTCAAACCCTAAGTCAAGATTATTAATAAAAAAGGAATAAAAATGCCACGTTAGAATGTAACCGTATCACGAGGTTAAAACATTTTCGATGACTTAAGTAACCGGTGACTAAACTTTGGTTACCTTTCAGAACGAAAAAACAATAGTAACTTAGGTGAACTTTTTCGCAAACTTTAGTAACTTTTTTGTCTAATAACCCGTAAATTTAACACTAGCAAAAAAACTCTAAAAAAATATATAGAAGTGCCCCTATATATAAAAGTGATTGTCGTGATAACATGATTCGTTTCGCGTAACGATTAACGATTCGTGAGATATTTAGTTTAAAAAGGTTTGAAAACAGTTTATTTTAGTTTAATAAAAAGTGAATGGGGTAGCCTTTGTTCATTGAATTTTTAAATGATTTGTGATATATGTTCAACTTTTGTTTTCATGTTTTATGGGTGAGCACAATTTAATGGACGTGTAGAATTACAGATTGTGATAATATTTTTTCAATTTAACGAGATAAATATGATTTCAACGACCATATCCCCTGATTTTACCACATATGTTTTAAGATATACTCATAGCAACATTTGATTTCATATATAATCTACCAAAAATAAATTATTATGTTAATTAATTTTGAGATTACATACTTTGTTAATTATCTTTTTAGAATAGCAACGTCAAAAAAAAAAAAAAAAAAAAAAAAAAAAAACCTCCTTGATTTATATGTTGAAAAAATGATTAAGTAATTACATGTTTTTTGTTTGGTGTGACAAGAAAGAAAACGCAGACCGAAAGGCAAACAAAACAAATACATCTATATCTCGCTATTAAAAACGTGTAAGACATTAAACGATATAATTTTTGTGGTTCATTATATTCGAAATGGTCATTTTAACAACAACAATAGTCAAAAAAACCAAATTAACATGTCAATGCTTACCCTAAGTTAGAAAATGTACAATCATGGTTTTTGAGTCCCAAAAATAAGTTAAAAGAATCTCCACTTGTTATACTTATTAGGGGCATGCTTATACGTTAATTATTGTGTTAATATTACCTTTTTTTTGGCTAATAAAAGATATTGCTTATATTGTTTTTGTAGTTTTATACTTCGGAAACAAAATTTTGTTCAAAACAAGTCAAGTCTTATATGGACTCAATCTTACATGGGCAGTTGATAGATGACTTTGCCGAGCTCATCAGTGCCGCGTTGGGTATTCTCAACCTTTGGCCTTTTCGTAAGTCATTCAGCGCACTTATCGATGACTATGTCAAATAGTAATGTCATTTGACGAGTTTTTTTTTTTTTTTTTCCTTCAAAAAAGGGCAAGACTTGAACCCACAACCAGTGATCTGTCACCTCTTAAGTTTTTTCGTTTCTATGATTTCAATCTTCAAACTTCGTTGAAGTTTCAATAAATTATATATAGTAAGAAAACAAAAACAAGAAAAGATGATTAAGAATGAAAACAAAATACATAAACATACACGTATATTTTGTCCTAAATTACGCAAATTTATATTATATTTTTGCATAAGTTGCAGCTGTCATACACATACACGTATATATATGTGACAAGAAATACATGAACGAATAAATCTAATCTATAGTGAACCAATTAATAAGATATACACATGTCATATATGTACGATAGTATTGTTTAATCCTAACTTTATTTAATCATGTACGGGTATATTCTTTTTTATAATGAGATCAATAATTTGATCGTCTGGCATAGTGAGAGGGTAACCCCAAAATGTGGTTAGGTTTAGATTCGAATATATTATATGGCGAAAGTGTGCGAAACATATAAAAAGTTTAGGTCCGAGGTTTTTTTTACCTTTTGCAATTAACTAATCTGCAAACACTTGAACATAACGCAACATGAGAGGTGTTTGTTTAAGTTATGCGTGGATTATGGGCTTATCTATTTTGCGGCAAAGCTTCAATTTTCTGATTTATTTTAAAAATTCGTTGGCTTATATAAGTTTTTTTTAAACCAACGAGTTTCAAAATAAGCCGGAAATTAAGGCTTATGAAAAGTAAGCCGAAAAACAGATAAGCTCTTAAGCCATATAAAAGCTTAAACAAACACCCCCATATTTATGTCTTAACTTCGTATAATACATTGATTACATGTATATATATACACGAGCTAAAAAAAGAAACATAAAGATTACGAACACAACCAATATATTCGTGTTTCTAACAAGATAATATGATATAATATAGAAATTGTCAACATTTGTGTATTGGATAGCTTACATGGCTAGGCTGAATCTAGTAGTATTATTTTGTGACTATAGAATATTCAAAATTTTGACTCGAATAAGAACACCTTTATTGAATCCTCTGGTTTGTACAAAAGTGACATATCACACTTTTAATTGAATCAATGTCACTTTGATATAATAATGAAGGAACCAAGATTGCTTATTTTAACTTCACCTTGCATAGATGTTTTTAACTTGTTTAGCTATTTTGGTAAATCCATTGACTTACTAACATGTATGTGACTATACCCAATTGGAATATAAGCCCAATTTCTTAGCTACATAGTAGAGTAGATCATGTAAGCCCAATTACTTTACAAAAGACAAAAGTAGAGGATAAGTGGACATGGTTAAGGCCCAAATAAAACAACAAACAACTGAACAAGTTAAACATCATCACAATATCATTTTTAAAACAAAAATGCGAAAAATAAAAAGGATTTTAGCCACACCTTTTAAATAAAAGTGAAAATTTTAAAAAAAGATGCATCTATTTTTAAATGTGCATTTGAAATTTATTGTTATAATTTTTCTCACTATTATCTTTTTAATTTTTTTTCTCATTTAATCCTAACTCATCACCTAAAAATGAGTTGAGCTCTAGAAAACAAGTATTTAAACTTATTTTTGTCGTACTATTTTTGTATTTTTGAAATTTTTTTGTGTACCTTACTTGCTTACCTTCACAAACGATCAAAAATTTCTTGATACATGCTAGGATAATGATACATTGAGATCCCTAGTATCATCTATTTGTCATTAATACCTTTTTTGACATTATAACAAATAATCTATGAAATGTCAAATACATTACCATATAGTCAAACTACATTGAATGTTATGATAAGAGTAAGAGTATAACAAAGACACGAAAGGAAAAAGCTGTATCGTTAATATGGTAACATCATATATAGGTTGGTCCCTTCAATAAAACCGTTTAAGTCATAAATCATGTTTAACGTTCAAAACCAAGAAATTACATAATAATGTTGATGCTTATACAAGTACCGTTTTTTTTTTTTTTTTTTTTTGAAATAAATAAAATAACATGACTGAAACAATTACGATGATGTGGATAATGAGTCATGATGGAAATCCAAGTAAAAGAAAGATGCTTCACGTCATTGAGAGATTAAGGCTTCTCGTCATAGAAAATTAACAAATGTAAATGATGGGTGCCACTTTCTAATAAAATAAAAACGACACGTCGGTTTAGGAAAAAAAAACTTGATCGCATAAAACTTTACTTCGGTCTAGCAAAAAATATCCCATCAACTTTTGAACACGTGTCGAAAATTATATAAAACCGCACAATCTATCAATCGTACAAAATAAAATTTAAAAAAACTATATATATATTTTTTTTAACTTGAAAGTGAACCCAAAAATAAAAAATAAGCCATGATTTTGAAAACTCGTAAAATAGTCAACTCCAGCGTTAGATTGGATGTAACCTGGCTAGATACTTCAAATATAAATAACACCTTTAAAAACGATTAAGTAAAAGGTGGTTTTAATTACGTCTGTTTGATTAAAAAAAGCTTTTTTAGTAACAAAGCCACAATTTGTTTATTTAAAAAAAAAAGAAAAACAAAAAAATCTAATTTGATTATTGATTTTAATACTCGAAATTGTAGTATTCATTTTGAATACGAAGCCAAAGAAAGTCTCGCAAGTAGGGGTCGTGACCCTTGCTATATAAATTAAAAAGTTTATCTAGTAAAGAGAAACGGGTTAAAACTTAAAACTTAAAAAATAAGTAATTTTATTAAACTGAAGTAACGTTACTTATAAAAGACAACACAATCTATTAAATATTTAAATATGTATTTACAATTTATACAACCAACTTTCTTTACTCTCATTTTCCTTAAACCCATATATACATTAAAAAAAAAAATTGTACATACAAATTGACATTAGTATAAAGCATCACTACTATACGCATGTTATCATCTAATATCCTATAAAAAGGAAGATAGCTTAAATGTCAATATAGTTTTTGTACTGCTTAAATTAAAAAGGAAGGCTATTCTATACTCCGTATTTAAAAGGCAATCAACACGCCTATCAACAAAGGGTGGTACCGGTTTTAAAGTCTAATAATTAAGCCCTTGTGGCCATGTGGGTGTACAATAACAACAAAAATGTCTCGAGTTATTTGACATATTTCATTATTTTCACTTTATCCAGATCAATTATTCACCCCTGTTTCAAAAGAGGAAAAATTTGACATGTCAAAGTGAAAAAGGTTATTTGCATAAGCACATGAAGGGTGTGTCTGTTTAAACGTAGCAGTGAGCTTTGAGCAGTGAAATGTGAGTAGTAGCTGTAAATAGTAGCCATAGTTCATAGCATTTTAAAGAAACATTAAAAAAATGGGCATTCTTAAAAAATAGCAAAGATCACCGCTTAATAAAAAATAAAAAAACTCATTGTTCATCACTTATCGTCCCAAAAACTTCAAAAAACTCCGCACCAAACATAGCCGAAGTTTGCGAATAAATGGGATAACAATGTCTACAATACAATACTAGTTAAGCAAAACAAAAACTAGATTTTTGTGGCGTTTAAATTTTTAAACAACCGAGATGATTAATTGTACACATGGTTTCAACTAGCCACACATACACAAACGTGTAGACACTTGTCATTAGAATTTGCTTTGAGATGTCTTTACAAAAATGGTGTGACGCGATGCAACATTATTGACATAACTTTTTGACTTCTTGTGCAAATTAAAGGAAATGCTGCAAAAAGTTTTCTACAAATATACACCCTTATACTATTTTTGGTGTTGATATTCGTATTAGAACATCTCTAATGGAAGGTAGAGAGGTAGAGGATTTATTTGGGAAAAAAAAGTTATAAAATTTTTTTCATTATTAGAGTGATGATTTTTTTTACGTCAAAGTTTTAGGATACTTGGGTCTTTTAGAAGATTACATGACCAAATCTTTCACACCAATATGATCTATTTATAATAAAAGTATTACTTATTAATTTTTTTCTTTCAAAGACTTATGTATTGAAGCTTGTTTTGAGTAGTAACTTTTTGATAAGAAAAGTCTCTCTAATAGCTTGAGCTATTGTAAATGCTCAATGGTCATCAAACTCATCATTGTCACTTCAGGTCTTTAGCGTCACTTCATCATTTTATACAAACATATCTACAAACACGCACGAATAAAAAAAAAACATAAAATGAGTGCAAAACCATTCAATGGTTTGCATCACCAAACTATATGGAAAAACCCACCAGCGCTAGCGGTGGTGGTGCAAGGGGTGGTCAGTGGTGTAAAAGGGAACCACACGCGATTGGTGACCATTACACTTGGTCATAGCTACATCTAACGGAAAAAAAATGTTGAAAACAATCACAAAATATATCAGCTAAGGTAGTGTTTGATAACAAATTAAATTGTCTTAATTGAAAAATAGGCAAGTTAATTAAGTCACCAAATGGATGTTTGTTTAGTGCTTAAAACTAACATATGACCTCCTAGAAAAAGCCAGGGAGATGAGGGTCTCCAAATTAAGTCCATCAATTTTATCATGATTTTACGTATTTACCTTCCCACTTCTTAACCTTATTTCAAATAAAAAGGTTTAACAATAATTTTTTCGAATTCAGACACTTTATTCAGCACACAAAATAAACAACTGTTTATTCATCTACAAACAAACATCATATATTTAGACAAACACTTTAATTTAACACGACTTAATAATAAAAAAAAAAAAACAGGCCCTAAGCATCATAGTCTAAATCAAATACTCCTTTCACATTTGAGTAATCTAAAGGGATTAAGTTGCAGAATATCAATATATTTTTTAAAGTGTTCTGTTTTGGTACATGTACTTTTTTGAAGTTGTAAAATAGCAATGTACTTTTTCAATGTGTTTCAATTTGATATGTGTACCTTTTTTAACTTTATTTAAGTTGTAGAATAGCAATGTACTTTCCACAAGTGTTCCAATTTGTTACGCCATCCACGTACCAAATTGAAACACAAAAAAGTACATTGTTATTTCTACAACTTTAAAAAAGTATACGTACCAAAACGGAACATTTTAAAAAATACATTTGATATTCTGCAACTTAATCCCTAATCTAAACATGGAAAACCAAATCATAAACTTATCTACTCCGTAATAGTCAAGGGTCTACTTTTGTAAAATAATTCAAACAAAAATAAATAGTCTAAAAAAATGAGGAGTTAATCGTTATGCACACCCACTAACCAACAACAACAGCACCCACCACTCCACCTCAGTAACCAACGAACCGCCGTATCCTCCGCCCCTTCACACTCACTTCTTATTTTCTCAACAACAAATAAACTTTGAATTTACTAACACTGGGCCCCACTTCACACCGGAAAACATACATCTCCTCATCAGGTACAACAACCACCACCACACTTGTTATTTCCTCACTTTATATAAATAAATCTTACTATAAAATATAAAAATAAATAAATTATTCTTTTTAAGTAAGTTTCCTTTTACTATATTATAAAGATTCAGTATATTCTACTTTTAGTAGTACTAGTTATAATTTATTTTTTATTGTTGAATCTATTTAGCTACTTTTTATTTAGTTAAACTCAGCTTTATGTATTATTTTTATTTTTGTTAGGGTTTTGAATTGCGGCAGTGGAACAAGAATGCGTTTTCAGGCCGTAAGAAATATCTTTCAGGTAATTATTCACTTTTTTATTTATATATTTATTGCTATAATTTATATATTGTTAATGTGAGTTGATGTAACTATTTGTTTCTAAATTTAAATTGCGGAGATGTGACTCGAATTTATGATTTGAGATGGGATGAGTTATTAATACTGTGGCTATGTTTTTATTCATACGGTGGCTATTTTTTTTTTTTTTATTATTATTATTTTTTTTTTATAATTTTGTTTATATCAAAAAGCTATAAACCTGAAAATGCGGAACTGTAAATATAAAGTTTAATAAGCCAAACGCTTAAAACTGTCAGAAATACGGAACAAAAACTGACAAAAAACTGTGTTGTACTGGAAAAAGCGGGGGGACAAAGGGGAATATTCCCTGGCAGGCTACCCACTAGCCACCGTATGAATAGTAGGAACCTTTGAGATTTAAGTTGCAAAAGTTTGGATGCAGTCGTAGCTAGGGTTTACGGTATGAGTGTTCGTACTTGACTGAACGGTGTTAATTCTTTGATTGTGAGTTGAAGCGATTGTATACCTAACTTTTTGAATTTCGAATTTTGTGTGTATTTTGTGACCATTTTACTCCTACGTTTTTTTAACCAACCTATTAACAATGAAGGGTAAATTGGTCATTACATATGAACAAAATACATACAAAGGTCGAAATTCAAAAGTTTAGGTATACAATAGCAAAAAATAAAGTTGACTACACAACACTTGAAAAAGGGACAAGTTAAATACATTTTTAGGTTATTATTTGTATAAATTTAGACGGTGTGGTAGCTAGGATTTACGGTATGAGTGTTGTGTAGGATGATTAAGCCGATTGACTGAACTGTGAATTCTTTGATTGTGGGATGATGCGAGTGATTGTTTATATAAATTTAATTTGTTGAAATGTGACTCTAGATGTTATAATTTGAGAATTTATTTTTTATAAGTTAGGACTCAGTTGTAGCTAGGGTTTATGCTACGAGTGTTTGTACAGGATGATTAAACTGATTGGCTGAACCGTGAGAATTCTTTGATTGTGAGTTGATGCGGTTAATTGGTTATATAACTTTAAAATGGAAAATTTGAAATTTATCTTTGACTTGTATTATATGAGTGTTTGTTGTGTAAGATTTTCAAACTGATCGAGTGAACCGCACAAATTATTTGATTCTTTGTATTTCTTTGTTGGTTTTATGAGTGACCACTGAGTGTTCCTGAACATTGCCTTCACATATTGTCCTTGGGGCGGGGCGTGTGTGTCGGTCATCGTTTTTTATTAAGGTTTTGTGAATGATTTACTGATAAAATCCAACTATAAATTATGTGTTTTAGATATAATCAACGGAAGTTAGTAGCGATTCTATGTTATATAGAGAGGATTTTTTTATTTTAGTATCCGAGCCGTTTTTGTTCTTTAAACATGTGAAAGATAATAATGAAATGGAAAAAGAACGTGAGATGACAATTGTTTGGATAGACGAGGTGATAAACAAACTTGCAACTGGTAAGCACTCGGTTATGGTTTTTTGTTATCGCGATTTCTAATAAAGTATGAGATTGCTTTATGATTCGTCAATTGGGATTTGATTGTAATGGCTTGATTTGAGGTGAAGAGGGTAGTTGGCTTTCAAGCAACTAACAACTCTATAAAGATACATCGGTTGGTTGATTTCAATAAAGATTGGCACCTTGGTGTACCATTACGTCATATTGCATTCTTATAAGAGGCTCATGTCACATTTGGCCTGTGAATTTTGAGTATCAAAATTAAAAGTAAACAAAGTTGCACTTGGAGTTGTCGTTTTCACATGTTCAAATTAGAATTATCAATGCAAGCTGAATTTGTAAATGTCACTATTAGGACATATATAACGTAATAGTGATAGCTTGTAGAATCAGTGGATAGCAAGCAGGTCAATATGATGACCTGTTTTTGGGAGCCATTACCAGCAGATACAGTGAAGATGCTTCTGCACACTTTATCATGTGGTCAGTCCAACCTGCAAGATACAAGAGATTCCTAGATTATTATAGTGAACCTCTAGTATATAGTACTATAGTAGAGCATTCTTGTGTTCCGTGGTTCCATGCAGCCCAGGCGTGCATATGTAGGGCACTGATGCTGCTCAGTTTAATGTGGTTCATCGTGGTCTTTTATTTTGGCTGTAAAATTTGCTGGTTGGAATACATCTGCTGGAAAAAAAAAAACAGCGTTCTGCACACCACATACAGCCATATGCCGATTTGGTAGAAGACAGAATGCTGGATTTTTTAAATACATGTTGATTGTATATCAAATGACTCTTTTCTATTGGATAATATAATTGTTTTGGGTCTTTTGGCCACTCTGCTACGGGGTTAATTTATGGCCATGTCGTCTCATATATATGATCGCCTTTTGCCTGCTGTTCTTACGTACTCTCTGACAGATTGGCCTCAAATAAGCACTAACATAGTATCTAATCTACATTTGTTCATATCTTTATCGTAATAGGGGCCGCAGAGCAGAGATGCGGAAGCTGAGCTTGAACTATTCTACCTGCGGACTCATGGAAGGAGGGTGGCTAGAATTCACATGCACGACTGGCTTATATTGATACTGCTTGCCATAATTGAGATTGGTCTGAATGTTATACATCCTTTCTATCGCTTTGTCGGCAAAGATATGATGACTGACCTTAAATATCCATTGAAGGAAAACACTGTTCCCTTGTGGGCGGTTCCAGTAAGTTTCTTTTTCTTCTTTTCATATATACTTCATAAATCAGTACGAATTGTTATAATGTTAATATGTTATATTCTTTTACAGATTTACGCAGTGTTGTTGCCCATTGTTGTTTTTCTGTTCATCTATATCAGGAGGAGAGATGTATATGATCTGCACCATGCAATATTGGGTAACCATTTCATGATGTTTTTTCATGTTTGACGTAAAACGTTTATGAACCTCTCGAGTTCAGTGATTTTTATTGCTTAATGTTTTCTGCAGGACTGTTATTTTCTATACTTATAACCGCCGTCCTGACTGATGCTATAAAAGATGCCACTGGACGACCTAGACCTGATTTCTTTTGGCGTTGTTTTCCCGACGGAGTTGATGTATGTAAACGTAACTCATAGGTGTAAAAAGTGGGTGGGCTGGTTAACCAGTCAAATAATTATTTTATTAGTTGGGTTGGGTTGTGTTGACCCTAAACACTTTTTTTGTAACTATTACTGCCCTATAAATTTTAAGTGTCTCAAATGCAATAACATATTGGAAACCTTCAAATTTAACCACTTTTGGATGGACCTTATACAAAATGTAAAGTTGAAAAGGATTTTATATGAAATAGCAATATAATCCGCAAGACGTATTTTGTGGTACATGATATTTTGCAAATTGACCAAAACTTGAATTTTGCAAATTTCTAATTAAATTAAAAAGTTAAGCCTAATTTAGTAAATATCCCCAAAAGTCCATATAAAATTCCCCAAAATGCTGCAAAAATCCATTTTTTTGGTGAAGTTTGGGGGTTTGCAGAATAGGCGTAATAATTTTTGCTGAATAGGTGGCCATATTTACAAAGTTCTAAAAAAAAGTTGGGCATCTTCATTTAGGTCCCATCAAAGAGTGGTTAGAATAGTAAGTTTCCCTTACATATTTATATTATTTCAGTAATAACATAATGTTTTGAAGAAATATTTTAGGAGGTTAGATGCAGAATAGAAAAAGGCGCACTTTGGGCGAAATTTGACCTGACCCATTTACTTTTAACGGGGTTTTTTTTAGTAAGAATCGATCTATTTGTAAGTAAATGGGTCAAAACTGTCCCAATTCAGTTTTATTTGATGTGATCATAGATTGTGTTAAGCTCATGCTGAGAATGATGCACCTCTGCCTTAACTCCATTTCATATTCTGAAGTGAAAAAGGATAGTTAACATTCACCATACAAGTTCCGAATGTTCATAACTTCATTTGAATTGTATTTTTCCACATGGTACAACTATTTTATTCTAGATTTGATTTTTTTTTTTTTTTTAAATTTTGTAATGATTCCAAGGTTACTTTGATTTTGTATCTACATGATCTAATTAATTTGATTATATTCAAGACATTTAGAAGCTATTGGTAAATGGAGTCAAGCATATTCAAATTTCTTATCATGGTTTTATTTCTTGCAATAATGTTGCAGAATTATGATCGCTTGGGCAATGTGATATGCACTGGTGAAGATAGTGTTATCAGAGAAGGTCATAAGAGCTTCCCAAGCGGTCATTCTTCATGTAAGATTCTATCTTTTTTCATTCGCAATGTGGTTAATGAAATGGAATTATAAACAATAGCATGTTTATATGTTCATTATATTAACTCTAGTTTTTCTTTTCTGATTTCATAGTATTGAAAGTTTATAATGCTTTGTAGGGTCTTTTGCTGGTCTAGGGTTTTTGGCACTGTACTTAGCCGCAAAAATCAAAGTGTTTGATCGTCGGGGACATGTGGCAAAACTGTGTATCGTATTCCTGCCCCTCCTTATGGCGTCACTTGTAGCTGTTTCTCGAGTAGATGACTATTGGCACCATTGGCAAGATGTCTTTGCCGGTGGTCTTTTAGGTTTGTTTTAATTTTATTAGCAGCACACAATCGTTTAGACTTAGGTGGCAGTTTTGACCCATTCACTTGTAAATGTCTCGATTCAGTTAAACACATTAATTTTTGGTGATCATAAATGACAAGCTAATCTTTTTCCCCAAAATATGAACACTTGGAACAAAAGTGTGTTGGACTGACTAACTGGAGCCATTCTGACCCGACATACACAAAAAATAGTTGGACCGGAAATGTTTTGGCTCAGAAAAATTTTGTAGCTAAAAGATGGGTCAAATGGTTTCAGACGGGTCGAAAGTCATCCTAAGTGTGTGTTTGATGGCATAAACCTACAACATTATATTATTATCAATATAATTTAAATTTTGTTATCATGTTTGACACTAATTTAAAAAAAAAAAAGGTGAAACATTTGGATGGAAAGTGTTTTGGTCGACCTGGCGCTACTAGTTGACCCACACCAAAAATTACCCATTCTGACTTTTGACCCATTGCCCATTCCGCCTATTTTGTGACATTTGGACTTGCTAATGCTTATATCTCCTGTCATTCTTCTACAGGTCTCACTGTCGCCACATTTTGCTATCTGCAGTTTTTCCCAGCACCATATCACACTGAAGGTAGTTTGTCAAGTGTTGTGTGTATCGTTTGGAACCTGCATCTTATTTTTTAGTAACATTACTTCTTGGCTTTTCAGGTTGGGGTCCATATGCTTATTTTCAGGCTCTTGAAGAGACACGTTCTGCTAGAAGGGTTAATCAACCTGTAGATGGAGTCGGTATGCATTCTGTGGGGCTTCAAGATCCAAACCAGCAATGCGGGCAGAACGGCCAAGGGCGCACTGATGTAGAATATGGAAGGTTGTGATCATTGCCGGATAATCTGACAAATTTTGGGTGTTATTAGTTTCTCATGATTAAGTTCTTGTGCATGATGTTTGCTTGCTACTTGTAGAGGAATACTTGATGAAAGCGGTACATATTTGTAGATCCTAGGTTTGTGCTTATTCGTATGAAAAAGATTGTGAACCATTATGAGACCATATGTGATTATGCGTATATTTCATCTATGACATGGTTTGCGATTTATGGTCAAATTACTGTCATTTGCTGATAGATGAAACATTATTATAGAGTTTGATGGATTACTTATGTAAGCCAAGCTATACATCTGATCTAAGATTTATATTTTTATTGACCGATTTACTTAGAAATTTGTTGATTTGAGTACATTTTATTATCTTTAAAAAGTTATTCTCCATTTATTATCACTAGCAAGGATGTGATACCAGCTAGAGATGAATAGATCGTCTACTATCGAAGGAATGGCGGAAAATGGGAATGATAGCAATAAGGGCACGGTACGACATCAAGGATAATTCTGCGTATTTCGTTCTTGATGTCATGTGGTGAACTGACACTGACCGTCATATTACCATTCAGTAGTCTCTTTCCCATTCGTGTGTACCAAACAATTAGAGTACTAATCATTACAGCAATACGCTACAAACTGAAAGACGGATGACCACCCATATTGTGATTAGTTCACAACCCAATATACAAGAGTAAAGTCTAGTGAATGGTTATTGCTGGAGTTCCTTTATGGCCATAGTCTGCCAGTTTTGTTATTTTATGATTGAAAAATACGACTAACGAACCACAACAGAAAATCGCTCCAACTATAAAGGGTATGACATTCATTTTTTAGTGAGTGTGAAAAGAGAAAGCGAAAAAAGGTTAAATACATAGTCACATCAGTACGTGACTTTGGGATAGTGGTGACTGCGATGTGTGCAAACATGCCCTTGTTCTGCTATACTTCGGATTCACCAAAAACCACCCAAATCTCAATATACTAATGCGATTACCAACGTTCTACAATTATGCTTATGTATACAGGCAGATGAACATTAAAACCACCGTCTACACCAAAACTTATGAACTCCAACTCTAAATAACTTGAACTAATAATGACTTGACCCAATTTCAAAAGATTGGTAAAGTAATGGGTTCAAGTCTTTTAGAGTTGAGTTTCATGAGTTCTGGTGTTAATCTTTCTTGGCATAAAGTGGTGTAATGCTTATTTATGTGCATACTTGACTATAAAATGGTGGTAATTCATAAAAGCATTAATAGGTTGCATGTTGAAATTTGGATGGTTTTTGGGTGAAATCTAAAGTGGCAAAGTGCAGTAGACCAAAGTGCGCCTGCGGTCACCATTCAACCAAAGTTCATGTTGGTGTACTAAAAGTTTTTGAACTTCTAAAATAGGAAATTTTTGGAAACGGCCACGGGAATACTGGTTAAGTTAAAGATGCCCCTAACATGGCTACAACTGATTTTAATTTACAATACTAAACACAATAATAACTTCCCACTTTTGGTAATAACTTTGATCAGAATAAAAAGAAAAGAGATTCAATGTTAAGTCAATTAGCATTAATAGCTACCTGCTAGTTTTGTTGCCTTGAAAAAATAAGTTACCTAGTTTACTCTCATTAACCATATTTAGCTTTGCTTTTAAAGATATAAATTTAAATTAGGAAGTTATTGTGTTCAATAAATGCTTATTAACATACTGTATTAGACACCCTTCACCCAAAAAAAACCTTGGAGCAGAAAGTTTAAGGAGTCTGCCGTCATTTGTCTGTCGATCAAGGTACGTGTTCTAGTAGTTTTACTAACTTTGAAAGTTCAAGATTTTGTATTGTGTAAAAGATGTATGTTAATTCTGAATTTTACAAATAAATAGGTATTTGGTATGATTACTAGTCATTAATAGTCTTAGAAATCACTTTTAATTTGATATGGTTTCTGCTATGTGACACATTCTTTTGTAACATAATAAAGATTTTGTATGTTATAAAACTCATATACCAGAATTTAATAGGTATGTATTGGTTCAAATGCTCTTTGTGTGTGAAGCAAACAGTTTTTCAAATTTAAATTAGTATGAGAAACTCGACCAATCAACTAGGACACTACTTGAGACGCTTTAGAGGTTGTACAAGTGAAGTTGAATGTACTATTAGGAGTCTTTACTAACGGGACGTGAATGCTAGCTTATTCCCGGAATTGACTTAAGTAGATCATATTACTAAGTTAAGGCAGCTGTATGCGTTGTTTTTCCTAGGGTTTTGAATTGCGGCAGTGAAAGAATGAGTTTTCAGAGCATACGGAACATATTTCAGGTAATTATTATTATTATTTTTAATTCATATGTTGTTAAGGTCTGGCCATATAGCTATTTGTTTATAAATTTAGATTGCTGACATGTTGTGATATGAGATTTTATTTTGCATAAATCCTGGCGTGATTGTAGCATTCTTCGGATAGACTAAACTGCGGGCCACTGAATCAGTCTAGTCATTGACTTTTACATATTGTCCTTGGGGCGTGGCGGGATGTGTGGGCCGGTTAGCATGGTTGGTAGTTTTGTGAATAACTATATCTATTATAAGGTGAAATAATAATTGTTTGAATAGATGAGTGATGAATAATGTCGCAAATTGTAATCTTTGTTCTGGTTTGTTGTTTCTACAAGTATAAGATAGTTTTTGGGTTCTTCATACGGGGAGGGATTAGGTTGGGATGGTTTGATTTGAGGTAAATAAGAGGGTGGTTGACTTTGGAGCAATTAGCATCTTCGAAAAGATAAAATTGTTCGTTAATTGTGGTAAAGATTGGCACCTTGGTGCACCATTGTTTCAGTTCTCACAAAGAACGAAACGTTATTCTAGTACCTTATACATATCAACTATAAGAATACTATAAATCTTAATATTATGTGTGTTTAATTTATAGTATTTGATTCCAAATTATATAAATCATATTAGGCTCTAAAGTAGTAATAGCAGCTTAAAATGCTTATATGGGTCAAAATGCCTTACCTAAAAAAGTTTTATGTCACATTGGGCTTGAGGATTTTGAAACGGAAAATGAAAAGGAAATGGAGTAGCACTTGGAGATATCGTTTTGAATATCAAAACTATAGTCAAAGAAGTAAGTGGAATTTGCTGTCGGTCCAATTGGTGCCATACATGCATTTGTAGGGCGCTGATGTTGCTCAATTTCATGCGATCCAGGCTTCTTGTAGTCTTTTTGTTTTGGCTGTAAAATATGTTGGACCTGATACATCTGTTGGTTACAAACCTCGTGTTGCTCATCACATAAAGCAACCATATGCCGATTTAATAGATGACATAATGCTGGATTTTTTTTTTTAAATTTTGTTTATACATATTGATTGTATGTTGCATGACCCTTTTCTATTTAGCATCAAAAGGTTTTAGTGACTCTGCTACGGATTTATATACGATCATTATGTCTCATATCTATGATCACCTTTTGCAAAGCTTTTCACACTTTTGATTCAAGAGCTAACACTTTCTGACAGATTAGCCCCAAATAAGCACTAGCGTGGTATCTATTCTACATTTGATCATATGTTTATCTTAATAGGGGCCGCAGCAGGGCAGAGATGGGGAAGCTGAACTTGAACTATTCTACATGCAGTCTCATGGAAGAAGGGTGGCCAGAATTCATATGCATGACTGGCTGATATTGATACTGCTTGCCATCATCGAGATTGGCCTAAATGTGATACACCCTTTCTATCGATTTGTGGGAAAAGATATGATGACTGACTTTAAATATCCATTGAAAGAAAACACTGTTCCCTTTTGGGCCGTTCCTGTGAGTTTCTTTTTCATCTTTTCATATTTACTATACAAATTAGTGAAAATTGTTATGATTATATTTTTTTTACAGATTTACGCGGTTATCTTGCCTATTGTTGTTTTTCTGTTCATCTATATCAGGAGGAGAGATGTACATGATCTTCATCATGCAATACTAGGTAACCATTTCATGATATTTTTATACTAAAGATTGACTTAAAATGTTTATGACCAACTTCGAGTGCAGTGATTTTTAATTATTTGATGTATCTGCAGGTCTCTTATTTTCTGTTCTTATAACGGGCGTCCTGACTGATGCTATAAAAGATGCCACTGGACGACCTAGACCTGATTTCTTTTGGCGTTGTTTTCCTGACGGAGTTGAAGTATGTAACTTTAACTTATAGCAGTAAAACAAGTACTTTTTCTATAGGTTGGGTTGTCCCAAAGCACTTTTTTTTTAAAAAACTTTTATATACTGCTCTATAACTATCAAAGGTCTCGAATATGATAGCAAATTGAGAAACTTACGGAATAATTACTTTTGGATGGGCCCTAATACAAAATGTCCACTATTAAGGACCTTATAAAAGATAGCCATCCAATCCGCAAAATGTATTTAGAAACACTTGATGTTCTACAAAACCACTTACAATTCGCCCAAAACTTGATTTTCACATAATAAGGATGAAATGCTGCAAAAATTATGCATGATTCAGAAAATTCCCAAAAATGCTGCAAGAAATCCTATTTTTGGTGAGTTTGAGGGGTTTGTAGAATTGGCAAAACACTTTTTGCTGAATAGACTAAGACGGCCATATTCATAAAATGCTATAAAGCTGGCCATCTTCGTATTCGCCCCATAACAGAATGGACCTAGTTCAAATTGTTATCATTTTGAAACACATTTCCACATGGTATAACTATTTCATGCTGGATTTAAGTGTTTTCTATTTTAAAATTTTGGTTGATTTTTCAAGGTTCCTTTGGTATTGCGTCTGCATAAACTGATAAATCTGATTCTATTCAAGGAATTTATAAGTCAGTAGTTAATGGAGTCAAGCATATTCAAATTTCTTATTATGGTTTTATTTCTTGCTATAATGTTGCAGAATTATGATCACTGGGGCAATGTTATATGCACTGGTAAAGATAGTCTTATTCGGGATGGTCATAAGAGCTTTCCAAGCGGTCATACTTCATGTAAGGTTCTATCTTTCTTTGCATTCACAATATAGTTAATAAAATGGAAATATAACCAATAACATGTTCATATGTCCAATCTATTAACTATAGCTTATCTTTTCTGATTTCATCGTACTGAGAGTTTAGAATGCTTTGCAGTGTCGTTTGCTGGTCTAAGTTTTTTGGCACTGTACTTAGCTGGAAAAATCAAAGTGTTTGATCGTCGGGGCCATGTGGCAAAACTGTGTGTCATTTTCCTTCCACTCCTTATGGCATCTCTTGTAGCTGTTTCTCGAGTAGATGACTACCGGCACCACTGGCAAGATGTATCTGTTGGTGGTCTTTTAGGTTTGTCTCAATATTTATCAGCAGTGCAAAATCGTTTAGACTAGGTGGCAGTTTCGACCCACAACCGAAAGTGTTTTGGGTCAGAAAACTTTTGTAGCTAATAAACGGGTCAAATGGTTCAAACAGGTCAAAAGTCACCCAAAATGTGTGTTCAATGGCATAAACCTCCAAATTATTAACATTCAAAATTATTTAGATTATTTTCGATATAAATTATAATTTGAGTAAATTACATAAATGATGGTTTGTCCATTTTTTCACATTTAATCATTTTTTATAATTTTATCATCTTTGACATCATGTGGTTTGAAATGCATTTTTAAAAAAAATCAGAACGATTTAAAACTTTTGACGGAAAAAATGACAAAGTGTTTTATGTAATTTACTCTTATAATTTTATCATCTTTGACATGCTATTTAAAAAAAAAAAAAAAACATTTTGACGGAAAGTGTTTTGGGTCAACCCGGCCCTACTAGTTTGACCCCCACCCATTTTGTGACCTTTACATATGCTTATAACTCCTTATCATTTTTCTGCAGGTCTCACTGTCGCCACATTTTGCTATCTGCAGCTTTTCCCAGCACCGTATCACACTGAAGGTTGTTTGTCATATGTTTGTGTATCTTTCGGAACCGGTATGCTTATTTTTTAGTAACATTACTTCTTGGCTTTTCAGGATGGGGTCCATATGCTTATTTCCGTGCTCTAGAAGAGACACGTTCTACTAGAAGGGTAAATCATCATGTAGATGAAGTCCGTATGCAATCTGTCGCGCTTCAAGATGTAAACCAGCAATCCAGGAAGAACAGCCATGCGCTCGGGCCCATTGATTTAGAATCTGGAAAGTTGTGATCGACGCCTGATAATCTGATAACTTTTTGGTATTATTAGTTTCTTGTAGTAACTTTTACATGATAATTGCAAAGTATAGAAGTTTAAACGCACCATTTCAGACCCCCTAACTCTGTGATTGAGATTTGAGAAAGCAAAACTTAACAAATATGACCATTGTTAGACATAATTAGTGTGATAAACATGTTTACAAAAGTTTTATTGTTTTGATAAAAGTCTTAAATAAAATGACATAGAAGTTCTTAAGCATTTAAGTACACTTTTGAATCCGTTTGTTCACTATATCAGCTTATTTTGTAGCTATTATCTAAACAATTTTGGATTGTTCGCGTAATCGCGTTGATGTATCAAGACATATTGGAATGCCTCAGATGGTAACACCGCCAGGTGCACCTATGCAGGGTTAGTTTAACCCATCTATGCCCAATGTAAATGTCTTTAACCTATCAGCGCTCGGTCAACGCAACTCATCTATGCCTGGTCAAGTTAACAGTTGTGTGCCATGGCCAAACTCGATGAAGCCCCCAATGATGGTTCCAGTGAGTTCACGAGTCCTGACATTGGGTGCCCATCCAATGTGTTCATACCAACTATGTATCAAGCCAACCGAACACCACAAGCATCCGGATGTTTTGAGACTTCAAATGCTACGCACTTTAAGCAGTATAGTGTCGGTTACAAGGACAAGGTAGCCTCGTCCCATATAAATCCATCGTGGGCAACTGTTAATTCTTGGTGTTATTATGTCTCTATAGCAATGTGTAAAAGAACATAAATAATACTAAGGGTTGTGTCTCTCGGTCTCTAGGACAACTTCTACTGGGGGTTACTTTTGTGAAAACTTGTTTCTAAGTTTTAAGTCCCACATCGGGTGAAGAATAGAATTTGTGTATATTTATATAGTGCGGTGTAATAATTGACATAAATTACGATTAATATTGTGTTATTGCTGTGGATAAACATACTTGTTGAACACAAAAAGAAAACACGTGTGTTATGCTATAGCAATAATTTATATAAGTCCTTAATTTTTTTTTAAAACTTTCTATTAATTTGAATTTTTCCGCATTGAAAAAGATATTGGACCAGGGCGGACTCTTTGAGGGTAGGGAGGGTCCTACCTCCAAAATTTACTTGACCTAACAGAAATATTATAGGCTTTAGGGGTAATTTAGTTGAGTTACAAACAAATTTTCGATTCTACTTCTAAAATAAATCACAAGCTCCGCCATCAGATTGGACACGTAAAAAATTAAAAAGTATGTCTTTTAATGTCATTAGGGGTGTTTGTGTAAGCTTATTTAGAGAGTTTATTAGCTTGTATAGAAAACATAAGTTCATTCACGGTGAGTGATTAAGCGTACTTAGAGAGCTTATTACCTTCAAAAACAAGAATAAGCTCATTAAAAGTGTGAATTTAAGCTTATTTAGAAAGCTAATTGTTTTGATAAGCTTATAAGCATGACTTTATATAGGGTTTGATGAACTAGACTAGATCCAGACTAATCCTAGCCTATTCTTATGAAGGAAGGTAATCATGAAGCCACGACTAGATCCTCAAAATAGGCATTTGAGCCGTGATTGTGAAGTCATGACAAGATCCCCAAAATAGGTATTTGAGCTGTGATTGTGAAGTCATTTCTATTTCATATGTTCGTTACCACAATTATGCTAGTTTTGGATTAAAATAAGTATTTTTTTTGGTCAGTTTTGAAATTTAGAATATATGAAGCTTATAATTGTGTTAAATGAATATGTGTTTGTTACGTTTACATGATGCTCTCGTTATATAATAAAGAGGAATAATGTAGGAATTGAATTTTTTGATAATATAAAATTTCCACCAATTGTAGATTACTTGGTATTTGACAATAAAATAAGGTAAATCATTTTATTTTTTTGCACTTAAAGAATTTATTAGCAACAAAAACATGTTATGATCATTTGAAAATTTGAGTTTTGACTTTTTAGACGAAATAATCAGATGTTAAAACAAATGACGTTTACAAAAACAAAAAGAAGAAATAGCAAACTTGAGATTTGAATCGTGGATTTAAAGATTGAATAACAATTCACTTACCAAGTGAATTATTGTTCCTCTTAAAATTCATATCTTCGTTAATCTACTAATATTCAATTTTACCAAAATATACAAAAGCAATTTTTCAAAAATGTTCATTGGCCCATTTTATCTTTTTAAACTGGACTTATTATTTGTACACAAGTACACAACACTTTTACGTATGAGCTTAGCCCTACTAATAGCTACAGGCCGCAATGAAAAAAGTGGATTTTTGAAAATGAAAACATGTAACAAGGCGTTGTGCTGAGAATTTAACTATAGACCTTGAAGATAAACTATAATACACTATACGTCACCCCCCTCGACGCACACAACATATCTCTTGTTGCATCTGTTTATCATAAACCTTTAAAACAAGACATAAACTTTATATATATGGGCCCAACTCATATAATAAGAGAGGCTGATATTATTATTTTTTTTATTAACCAACGCATGACACAACAGACAAGATAAATCGCAACGCATGTATCGCGGTTGCATTAATAAAAACGAATAGTATGATCAATTCCATATAATAACTACTGGTCCATAAATCCGAATGAAAATAATCAGCTAATAATGAGAAACCAACCGGAGAAAAAGTGGCAATCAGAGGCCCAGAGCCGTATATGAGGGTGGGCGGATTATGCGATTGTATTGGGCCTACAAAGGTGTGCGGATTATGTGATTGTATTGGGCCTACAAATTATAATGGTCTCAGAATTTTTATTCTATAAAATTGACTACAAATATTTTATTTAAAGGTTATATCCAAAAATTATTACAAAATCACTTTTTAAAATGATTGTTTCTCGTTTCATCTCCTTCAAATATTATCATACTTTTATAAGTAGGCCTTACGTTTGTAGTTAAACTGAATTTTGTACAGGGTTTCTGCAAACTTGAAAATGTCACTAATGGTAGCGACACATGTAGTGTCGAGTGGCAGCATGCTAAAGTTCTCGAGTAATATTCATGACTGGAAATGCAAAGAAGCTAGACGACGTTGATGATGTTATATTAAGACAACCAAATTTCGTATGTGTCACTAAAACAAAATTGGCTAAAGTTAAGAAAGTAAATATAGGATATCCAACTTTGATTGGTCGTCATTTGTCATGCTAAGTATCTTATTTTAATGACTAAAATACACCGTTGGTCCTTAAACTTGTACCTGCGCATCACGATGGGACAAAAGTGGGGATTTTCATCGCCCGAAGTCCCTTTTCCAAGTTTCATACTCTTAACTGGTCCTTTAACCATATTATTATAATAACAACGTCGTTGCTTGTTGCTTGCCTTTACCCAAGGACACAATTGTCATTTCCTTATTTCAATTAAATTTTTTGTATTATTGCCACATGTAATGTAACCTCTTCCACCTATAAACACATAAATCGATTATTTTTCGTCCCGTAACTTTCGTTAAGAATTATCGAATTCACAAACCCTAATTGCATGTCACAAAACCCCTGTTTATCAATCATAAACCGAAACATGGACTTTACTCTATGGAAAGTAAGAAGGCATCCGTGTTATCCAGTTGATGATACCGTCTGTCACGATTCTCTAAGAAGAAATACTGATCTTTTTTTTATTATAGTCATTGGAACTTCTAATCGGGGTATTTATTGTTTGGCAATTAAGTTTTAGAATGCCCTAAACATATATTGACATGTGTTTCGTGGTAGATCTAATATGTTTAGCATGAGGGTTCATCACAACGATTCTTTAAATACCTTGGCCCTGGTAGAGTCTACGTTGGAGGTATGAAAATTTAGTTGATTTGGTTGATGTTGATAGTGTGTCAGTCGAAGAGTTGGATGTTCTTATGTATGAAATGGGTTATGAGCTTGGTTCAAAAAATTACTATTACTTTGTTAAGCCTGGTAGTAATTTAGATAATGGTTTGTATAGCTTAAGTGAGAGTGCAAATTTAGAAATATTGAAAGATCTTGTTGATGACCATAAGATGATAGAAGTTTATGTTGAAAATGGCAAGACAACATTGGATGTTGATGAAATGTCACCAAAGTCAATTAGGAAAGTTATTGCTGATGTGGATGCAACAAAGAAAAAGACAGCTCTTGCTATTGTTCCATATTGCTCAAACAATATGTTTTTAGAAAACATTGTTAATAAATGTGGTAGAGGATATATGTCATGTTACACATCAACCTTGAAGTCAATACTTTGGTACAATCTAGTCACCGCCGTAAATGTAACCCTTGTTTTCATCTGTAGAGGTCTGTCGATCAAGATGTTGTAGGTGATGTTAACCAAGATATAGATAAACATGTTGAGCATATCCAAATAGATAGTCCCAAGAGGTATGTCAAAATGATCAAGAGTTAGGTCATAAAGAGGAGGAAATATGTAATCCCGCTGAGCATATCCAAAAGGTAAACTGTATGGTGTATGTGAAATCGATGAACCTTAAGTGATGACAATGTGAGTGAAAGAGATAGTTATGAGTGATGATGATGATACCGAGAACAATTGTTGAACCTTAGACCTTGATAGATCTTATGAGCACTCGTAGATCGTTAGTTATACTTATGTAATCACAAGCACACTAAAAGACAGTCTCTATAACTTGTATTCTTTAGCGGAAATTAAACACAAGCAATAACACAAATAACTAAGAACACTTTGATCCTCTATGGATCTTTAAATTATATAAAAACTTTGTTTTTCAATTCGTACATAACTCATACTATTGTGTTCCTTTTATAGACAAGGAACCCTAAACCATTTCCCAAGAAACGTATAAACATAAAACTAAATAAGATATACATTATAACTTCCTAATAAAGCTCATGCATATCCTAACTAACTATAGAATACGCGGAATATCTATCTCCGCAGAAACCATCTACACAGTTTCATAACTTCAGTAGAATTACTTCTTCAGCAGAATCCTTGTATCGCAGTAATCCATCTAAAGAATCTCAAAGATAATTCATACTTAGCATAATTCCCAACAATCCTCCCTAAACTGAATTTGACTAGGTTAAGTGCCGCTTCTTGATAGATCTTTAACTCTTCATAACTAGAGGATTGTACTCGAACATCGCAAAAGAAAGAATCAAAACAATAACACCTCGATGATGACAAAACTCAAACTCCATATCTTTGCAACAACAATGACAAATTGTACATCAAAACATATTAGTTTCATACTATTCTCATCACATCCAGTGTGTTAACTCGTGAGAGGTGAATCATTGAAAATAATGGATTTGATGTCTTTACCAATATCCATCACCATCGGAGTAGCCAAATGTTTAAGTTCGAAAACTATGTTACATCGATAACCATCTCGATTTATTAGCAAATCAAAGAACCATGAACGGATTTGAAATGTCTTTACCGTAGCCGCTTGCTCAAGACTAGTCAATTTAGAGAAAGAATCACCTTTGGTGAATCGAGAACCCAATATGGTGTTCCATCGACTTTACCACAAGCCATATACTGTGGGCTAGTCAATTATTGATTCCAAAAGGAATAAACCATGGTGAATTGATGACCATACAACCCTCAAGAATTAAGCATGGGTGGTTGCAGACCCTATGATTTTGAGCAAACCATTACAAATTTATCAACATATTTGATGTGTCTTTACCAAAGCTGCACTTTGGACTAGCCAACTCTTTGATGTACACAAGGCACAACCGGTGATTCGATAACCAACAACAATGTACAACAAACCTGCAAGAAAAGTTAGACAAACTCAAGAATATACAAAGATTTTTTTTTCTTAACTAAGAATCAAATAAAACAAATATTACAAATAATACAGGATACCATAATCAAGATGATGCTTTATGTTGCAGAAACTGAGTCTTAATCAATCCAACACATTGTTCAGCATGTAGCTTATCATTCCCAACTGGATCAGGTGGAACTTCCAACTTCTGTCTAAGCATTCTTTCCATCAAGGACACAGACAGTGGATAAAGCTTATCCGAGAACATACACACAGTTAGCCCACACTTTTTCTCCACCACATGCACACTTGGCATAGGATAAAATCTCCAAGTCTCAATCTTCCACTTATGTGAATTCTTCCAAATAGAATACCCTTTACCATCTGGAGATTGAGAATCAAACAGAACTTGAAGATCACCCAACAAGTATAAACCAGAACCCTGTGGTAAATGATTAGTATAATGCTTAGTGACAAGGCCATACAACGTATTCAAATCGTGCCTATCCACCATATGAAATATTTCCTTCAAGAAGTTAAACTGCATAGAAGAATTATCCAGCCTAAAAATGGTATTAAGCTGTCCATCAGCCAAAGTCCAAGCAGTCAACACATCATGAGATCCTTCACGAAAAGCATCAGCAGATCCTTCTTTAATGAAAGTTGACTCAGCAGCCTTTAGATCCAAAGAACTACCCATGTGAACCCTAGAGGTGTGTGTCCTAGCTGATCTCACAAATCTCCTTAGAGAAATGTGTCTCCTTTTAGACATCCTTTTCTTCCTCCTACCTGGTATATAAATCCCCATAGAAATAGAAGATGATACCTTCTCATATTCAGTAGGGACATCTTCAGCAGGAATGGAAGAAGTAGAAGTAGACTTAATTGGAACAACACCACACAAGGCATACATTTTCTCAAGCACCTCTCTGGCCTTCTTAGCTTTAGCTGCTGCTTGTTCAGCTTTCCTAACCATAGCTTCTCCTTCTTTATCAACAGGTGCCACTTGTGGAATAGAAGCAGTCATACCCTTTGATTCAGAAGAATTAACAAGAGGTTTAGCAGAATGAACTCTGTCAGTAGATGTCTCAGCAGTCACAGCATGTAATCTGCTTCATAATCCTCTGATACTTGCTATTCAACTCAAAATCATCTAAACCCCAAACTTGCTTCTTTGTTAAACCAGACTGACAAAAAGCAATACTTTGATTATACACCACATTCCTCATATAAGCCCTCTTCTGAGCTGCAGTTTGTGGTCTTTCCTTTTTTGCTTTAGCTTTTTGAGCAGTAAGGGCTTTTCTTTGTGCAGCTGTAGCTTGCTTCCTTTGTTGTCCAAGAGCCATCATTTGTGCAACAAAATTCTCACTATCAAAATATGCTCCTAAAATACTTTGGGCAAGAGTAGGATTGGATGCAACTTGATTAGTATAAGTATCCCATTGCTCATCAGTGAACTGAGTGGATAGTGCATCTATTTCTCTTTGTCTCTCAGGAGGCAAGTTGATAGTAAACTGAGCTTCAAGCATTTGAGCCAATGCACGACTCTTCTACATATTTTCATACTCAGCAAACATCCTAACTTGTTCTTGCCTTTCCTGTTCACTTACAAGATCTGAACCAAGCTCTTCATCAATCATTACTCCTTTCCTCGATCGCAGACTCTTAGCGTAATCATCATAAGGAATGTCAACAAAAGGAACGCCAAGAAACATCCAAGTGAGCATCAAGAAACATGTTAAGACAAATCTTCAACAGTGTAGAAAAGACATCAACATTAGGGTCCGTGTTAAAACTTCTTCCGCAAGAAAGACTTCGTGATGATCATCAAGGTGGAGGACCCGTCCGTGTTTGTACAAATGAAGCTTGACCATGTTCGTAAGCAACATCCTCCATTTGAACATCGCTAGTTGCAACACCGACACCTTTCAAGGTTCGTAAGAATCCTTACTCAATATCGCCTTCTTTCTTCTAGAAACCGAATGGGTTTCTTGTTCTTCAAGAGTCAAGAACAATCGTGAAGGAACATGAGTCGTCCGAGCTACTTCACCAAAATTTCAAGTGACTCAAATTGAGTATCCCTTGCTCCTCATCAGAAGAAACCAAAAATCTCCTTTTTCTACTCTTCCCAAGTTGTTCCTCTAAATCCTTAGCCTTACTTTTCAGCTCCACAATCTCACCACCAAGAATAGATTTAGTCTCAAAGAAGCTCCTTTTGAGATCAAGAACCTCCGCCACATAACCGCTCACTAGAGCATATATAGATGTAAGTGTAATAGGTCCTCACCCACCAACAGATTGCTCTGGTAATGGAACTCATTCGACCTTTAGGAGAAGTATGGACATGCTCAATGATAGAGAACCTTCATCAAATGGCTCCCCAACAGACTAGGTGTGCCGCCTATTAAGTTCAGTTCAAACTCATCAAGAGTAACTTGAGTAGGTGGTGGACTAGGACTAGGTCTAGTGAAGGTGTAAGGAGGTCGGTCAGAGAAACAAATGATGCTTCAAAGAAGAGTAGGTGGCCCTCATCAACCGCAGAATCGATGGATTACCACCAAGAAGAACATTGGTAGAGAGTGGATCACCAACAACATTACCTCATCGCCAGCCTCATTTCCTCGAGGCAACATAGTCGCTAGCAAAGGATGATGTTCCCCTCATAGTGAGTTTTCATTGAAGCATATAGTTTAGCGCTAAAGCTCCTATGGGACAAAAGGCTTGGGCTTGGGTAGTAATGTCTAAAATCATTTGCAAAACCTAGGGTACATTAAAAACTTATGCTTTTTCCTTTGAATATTTTCAACCATATTATCAAAAATAAACCTAGAAAAGTTATAAGTTAACCCATGAGAAAGACATACAATACCACATCCCAATTGAGTAGAAAATTGATCCCATCCTCCTGATTTATTGCTTATGCACTGAAGCAATGTGTGAACCAAAAACCTCCACATAGGGCAAAGCCGATTCTTGAACCATATATCGCCCTCGACTGGTATCCAAAAGCTCTTAGCCCAAGAAGTATCTCCACAAAGATTAGAGTGATAAACCCCATTAACATCGCCCAAGCGGTCGCCTTCTTATCAACTCCTCTCGTCACAACATACTGCTCCGTCAACCATAGCAACAATCTTTGTGTCACCCGCTTCATAGCAGATGCCCAAAATTGTGTAACCAACGATTCATATATCACATTAGGAGAATGTGTTAAAGCATAATGAATCTTGGACCTCTACAAGAACTCCACCATTGGTTCATACAGTTCATGACCCTTAGCTTTTCACAGAAAAGAAATTTGTTATGATCTTTCTTAAATTGAAGATCCATGAGAAATCGAGATAACAGGTTATGATTTACACAACTGGAAGTGTGTTTAAATCGAGTGAAGAGGGAATCAGTTAATTTTAGGCGAAGATATGCGAAGAAGGTATTAGTAGAAGTTTCCCAATTTAAGGTCATAAATATCGGAATAAGTTGTTGACCAAATCTGACGTGTAAAACAACTTCTACCAAATTTAAATTATCACTTCAAGAGAACAATGGTCAATCAACAAGGAGGTCAATCAACAGAAGAACTCAAGTAATCAAGAAGCTTCAAGAATATCTTTATGCTTTTATCGTGCCACCCAACTCGCATTAAATCTCATTAATCCTTGAACCGCCTATAAGATAGTCCCAATGCACATTAACACACATCAATTTACCCTAATTATCTTCACAAACCCTAATTTCACCAAAACTCCTCAATCAACAACAATAACCAATGTCCACCAAACCGTAAGTGATAAATCTCACTTCCTCTTCCTCATCATCATCATCCAAAGGAAGATTCAAGCCCATTGTTTCGCTACCCCATCAAGATGAACCTCGCCATCAAAATCCCTTTCTTCCTTCTTCGAAGATGATAGTGGTGAATCCAAGTGATTCATCCATGGATTCGATGACTCCACGAGGCCAAGAGCCACTCTTCAACAAGAAGAGGACATCACAACCCCAACCTTCAACACCTCAACCTCAACCAAGGCCACGCCCGTAAGAGAGGTGGTGTTAGCTCTTCCGCGCCATGTTTTGGTGCTTCATCTCATATCGTTAAGGGAAAGGGCAAAGGAAGATGGAGTGATTGCTTTATGGTGGAACGAGTAGATGGAACAATCAAGATTTTCATATCACACATCCATCTACCATTTCCACCGCCTTCATCTTCGCTTTCATCAATCCATCCTTCCCATTTTTGTCTTGACTTCTTCGTCAGATCGGTCATGCATATCCATTTGGAATAGATGATATGAGCTAGTAGATGATAAGAGCTAGAATAGGTTTAGTAGATCTTGTATATAAATGATCTTGAATTTTCATTTGAAGTTGATTGTAAGTCGAAGTCGTAAGTCGTAAACTGCTTTTGAATGAATGAACAATTTAACTTTAGTACTTCTCTTCAGTAGAAATAATTAGCTCACTTCAGTACTTATTTTCAGTAGAAACAAGCTTTTAAGCTTACTTGACCATATTCCAATTGACCAACCATGGTGAACTTCAACTTATATATGCATTTTGCAAAATGTATACGAGAAACACACAAACCAAACCAGACAAACAAAACTAAAAGAACATTAGCAAAGTTAGTGTTAGCAAACAAAATTATAAACAATAATCTACAAAGTTTACAACATGAATCCTCCTCGAGGTTTATGCCTCCTTAAACTTTGCGCTATGGTTAACATCCCAATATTGACCACTAGGTGTTGAAACCTTGGTCCATCAAAAGCCTTAGTCAAGAATCGCCACATTATCATCAAGCAGTGAATCTTAACCACTTTTATCAAATGTTTTCATATGCATCTCTTATAAAGTGGTGCTCGATTTCAATATGCTTAGTTCTACCGTGAAAACCGGATTTTTAACAATGCATATGGTACTTTGATTATCAATAAAATTGTTGTGTTCATGAAGTTAAACCCATAATCCAACAATTGATTTTGTATCCATAGAACCCGTCTCCACAAAGAATTTGCGCAAGAAGAACATACTGCTTCAAGAGATGAGGTAGCCACAATAGTTTGTTTCTTGACCGCCAAGAAATCAATCTCTTTCAAGGAATTGGCAACCTCCAATGTGGATCTCCTATCCGATTTGCACCAAAGATAGTCACTATCACTATATGCTTCCAACTTAAAAGGAGACTCTTTGAGTACCAAAGACCTAAATGGGTTGGCCTTTAAGGTACTTAAAGATCTTTTGACCGCATTCGATGGGAAGCAAGTGAGTGACTTAATGTCTAGAACAAATACTCACAAAGAAAGGTAATGTCGCCTAGAAGTCGTTAAATACATCAAAGAACCAATCATTGATCTCAGATAAGTGAACATTCACAATGGATCCGGTTCAATGTTGTTCTTTGTTTTGGAGCTTCATAAGGTGTAGTGGCGCTCGACACTCTCCATACCAAACTTGTTCAAAATGTCCTCACATATTTATCCCGATCGATAAAGATACCATCGTGTTTTTGCCGAACTTGGAGACCCAAAAGAAAGTAAGCTCCCCATAGCACTCATCCGAAACTCTCCTTCATCGCCTCCTCAAACTCCCCGCACCAAGCTTCTTTAGTGGAGCCAAAATAATGTCATCCACATAAACTTGTACAAGTATGATGTCCGTGGAGTTCTTCTTTGGAAAAGTGTCTTATCAATGGCACCTCTTCTATAACCATGCTTCAACAGAAATGATGAAAGCCTAGCATACCATGCTCTGGTGCCCGATGTAGTCCATGAGAGCTTTTACAACCTTGTAAACATGTTTAGGATGATCCGGTCTTCAAATCCTTTGGGTTAAGTGACATAAACCTCCTCCTCTATTTCACCATACAGAAAAGCACCTTTGACATCCATTTGATATACCATGAACCCCATGTAAGATGCATAGGCCAAGAAAATTCGAATGGCCTCAACTCTGGAAACAGGTGCAAACACTTCATCATAATCAATTCCTTCCTCTTGCCTATATCCCTGAGCTACTAATCTAGCTTTGTTTTTAATCACAACACCCCTTGCATCTCTCTTATTCTTCAAAATCCATTTTGTCCCAATTGCATACTTGCCATCAGGTAGTGGTACCAAGATCCAAACTTGTTGATTTTTGAATTGCTGCATCTCTTCTTGCATTGCTTCAAGCCAACTTGAGTTTTCAAGAGCTTGAGTAACACTGGTTGGTTCCACTTTAGAAAGAAAACAAGCAAACAGTCAATGCTCAAAGTTTGTGTGATTGTCCCTTTGCTGGTTTGAGACATAAGAAAGAAAAGCAACTTGTCCATATTTAGAACTTGTCACAGTCCTTCTAGTTCTAACAGGTGCTAAAGGATCACCAATAACATTAGATTGAGGATGAGCAATGTTGATCCTTTTTTGTAGCAAATGGGGTCGACTTCAATAGAGGTATCAAGATTAGTCACAGCTGGCTCAAAATCATCATCATAGGAAGGTGAGGTGAAGATTCCACTTTGGGTTGATGATTTCCAAGATCTCAAGGACTTGGAAAACGCAGATATGGTTTTCCAAAGTCCGTGGACACCTAGTAGAAATGGGAGTAGAAAAGCAGGCTTTCAGCAGATTTGGTCGATGATGGGAGAAACAGATCACCGCCGAAGAATCATGGTTTCCACCGACCGCTTCTCTTGCAACCTCCCATCAAGCTTCTCACTTCAAGATTAGCCGTGATACTCTTGTTTCTCAAGCCTAGCAAGGTCCTATGCATAATGTGACTCATCTTCACCTCATCAAGTAACTTTAGAAGTATCACCGCAAAATGGTTGGGGAGAAGGAAGGTACAATAATAGGTTGTTCATCATCCTCAAACTCACTATCGAGTCAAGATCCATGGTACCGTGATTGTTAGTGGGAGACTCTTGATTACCCGTGATTTTGTTAGCCACATGTCTAGAATAACCCAAGTAATCGCTATAATCAAGGTCAAAAGACCAAACATGACCCCGTCCCTGAACATTAGGCTTGTCTTCTAGAAATCTCGTGTTCAAAGTCTCCTCAATCTTCTTAGCGATAAATTGTATATCCCGAAGCCTTACTATGAGTGAATAACCCACAATATACCCCTCATCGCCTTTCTCATCAAATTTACCCAAGTGGATCACTAGTATTCTTAATGGTCACTTGACAACCAAAAGGTTCGAGGTAATGAATAGCAGGAACTTTCCTAGTGAGAAGTTCATATGGTGTCTTGAAATGAGGTCTAGTAATGGATACCTGCTTAGTACATAACAAGTCAGGCTAATCGCTCGTCCAAAACATAGTAGAAGTTTAGAGTCCAAACATTGATCTTGCACCTCTATTAAGGTCCTATTCTTTCTTTCAAGAACCCCATTTTGTTGGGGGGGGGGGGGGTTCTTGGAGTGCTATAGTCCCTTTTTATCCTTTTAGACTTACATAGTTCTATTAATACAGCATTCTTGAACTCTGTCCCATTATCACACCGAATTCCTTTGACCTTTTTGTTCAACTGGTTTTCAACAAGGGTAATGAAGTCTTTCAATACTTGAGATGTTTCATCTTTAGTCCTCAGAAAGAATACCCAACAAAACCTGCTATAGTCATCAGTGATTACCAGACAAAAATACTTGTGATCTATACTTCTGACTTGAGTTGGACCAAAGAGGTCCATATGTAGCAACTGAAGAGGTACATAAATAATGCTCACAGCAGTAATAGCTTTGTATGAGGCTCTGTGTTGCTTCCCTTTGTTGCAGGCAACACAATTATGTTCATTGGTGAAAACTTTGGAAGGTAGTCCTTCAACAAGACCCAGTTTAGAAAGCTTGTTTATGGTCTTGAAGTTCACATGAGCCATCCTTCTATGCCATTTTGTAGACTCATCCAAGGATGCTTTAGCCACCAAACAAGTAAGGTCACCTTCTGGTTGAACATCATTCAAATTGAATAAGTATAGATTGTGATTTCTAGGAACTCTCGCAGTAATTGATGAATCTTCCGAAGTTTGAAGTCTTTAGACAAAGACAAGATATTCATCCTCGTAGAAGAATACTTTGTTCTTGGTGTCACAAATTTGTGAGACCGAGAACAAGTTGAAGTGTTGCGCCCTTACATAGTACACATTCTCAAAATCCAAGAAGGTGTTTTGATGGTGCCTTTCCCAAAGGATTCTACCATCACTTCCACCAAAAGTCACATTGCCTCCTCCTTCTACGGGTACGAAATTATGCATCATATCTCTGCTTCCGACATGCTTCTTGAACAACTACTTTCAACAATGCCAACTTCCTTATGCTTAAGAGGATGATCCTACAACAACAACAAAAATATACAAAATATTAGATGATTATGGAGGCTCAAGTCATCACCGACTGAGCCCCGCCAGGATCATTAGAGGTAGGCCACGCAGATGTATAAGATCCACTATTGTTCTTGGGTTTCCATTTACAATTAGGTCCCTTTAGTCCAAGAACAACTCACGAGGCTTCACAACAATATCCCTATATCCCTTCCCATCATTCATCGAGTCAATATATATAGGCCAATAACCATTTTGAAAATATGAACTAGTAGCTTGCACATATGGTCTAGCAATGTATCTTCTCCAAGGAAATGAAGAAGGTTTATTATGAGTTGCTCGTGGAACAAAAGGTGGTATATCATTGACATTGGTCCACATTGGTCTAGATTACCGACAGCACATACACCCATTCTTTGTTCATAAAATCACAATCCTTAATCAAATGAAATTTGCTTCCACAAACAAAACATGTCTTCTTTTTAGAAGATTTATTCAAATGGAAAGATGTTCTATTACATGTAAAAGCATTCAAACTAGAAACATTAAAGGAATTGTTTTTAACAAGATTATTATGCAAAGAATTAAAAGAAAAGTCTTCAGAGGAAACTGCCTTGAAGTTGATTCCTCAAAGAAGAACTCTAAAAGGCTTGTAGGAGTCTTGGGTGTAGGCTTGGGTGAAGTCTGGAAGGTCCGACTTATCACTTGAATCACAACTGGCATAAGAAGTAGACCCTTGATCAAAAGATTTGTCAATGTCAGAACAAGAGACAAAATCATTAGATGAAGAATCAGGGTCTGGCAAGTCTTTTGACTTTTTGCCATAAAGATGGTGTGATCCATCAAAGTCAACAGTAATGGAAAGGTCAACAAGAATATGTTCTCCTCTAATAGGTCCAGGTACAGCATGCAATTAACCTTCTTTGACATAATTAGCTAAACCTGCTGGTGTAGTTTTACGCCCATCATTCCTAGCTTCTAATCCTACATACTTTTTAAACCCTAAACCTATTGCAGAGGTCTCAGATTGACTACTATAGATCTCTCTAGCTAGATTGTTACATGATATTAACCATTGTTTATGTCTAGCTACTTCCTCATCTAGTTTCTCTTTTAGCACTTGGTTTTCAGCAACTACATTAACTTTTTCTTTCTCAGTGCATTTTAAATCAATTTTAGCACAATCCAAATCACTTTGCAACACCCTTATTTTTTCATCATAAGCCAGTTGATTCTTTTGAAACCAAACTTTTTTTCTTTCTAATGTTTTCAAAGCCTGTTTATAAGCCTCAACTTCAACATAGCATTCATTATATTTAGGTTTCAAAATATCATAGGCTTCCTTAAGTTCATTGTATCGCTCACTACAACCAAAAACACGCTTATGTACCGAGAGATGCCCATCAAGGCAATTCGATCATGCCTATCCTCTCAAGTACAATTTAGCCAAGAATCCAATAGTCTCAAAGACTGTAACCTTCATCCTTCTTATGCTCATGCATCTTCCAAATGATATGGTCATCCATGGTGACTAGAGCAGTACCGAGGTTCCACTTTAGGTTTTCCACCGTCACGATAGAAGAATACCTAACCTCATCACCAAACCTTCCTATCCTTGCATTCTCTTGAGAAGTGACCCATCCGGTGACAAGTAAAGCACTTGACTTTTCTTCCGTCGAATCTAGTCGATCTCTCCTCGAAACCAAACTTTCTCCCGCATCGCTCAAACCTTTAATGTCCACCGAAAGCATGGCCACCGCCACTTCAAGTTCATCTCCTCCATATCAAGTGGGTCCAACTGTTCAAAATCCTCATAGACAAGTTGCTGCTGAGTATCATAATCAACAACAAATGAGTGAAGAACATCCTCCAACACACTACTAGCTTTAGGTTGTGAACTTGATGGAGTGGTAGTGTAAGAAGATGAGGATGATGAGTAAGGTGGACTTGGAGCATGTGTCATCATATTGGAGGAGGAGGCACCGAAAAATGCTGTGTGACTAGGAGTGGATGCACGATAGGGACTTCTAACATCAGGCTCAAGAGATTTAAGTCTGTTGTATAGTTCATTAAAAGTTAGCATATCCAGCCCACCTTTAGCTTTGAGGGCAATACTTACTTGTAACCAAGATGAAGGTAAAGATCGCAAGAACTTTGAATTAACATCATCATTATCTGGCTTTGCCTTCAGCTGATTCAACTGACTCAATATCTTATGAAACCTGTCATATCCCTTGTGGATACCTTCTTCTTCAGAGATTTGGAATTCTTGAAACTGTTGTTTCAGCATGGATTTCCTCATTCTCCTAGACTCCTCATTCCCACCAAACCTAGCCTTGATTGCCATCCATATGTCCTTAGCATCCAACATGTAGTGAAAGTCACCTAAGTGATCTTCAGGTATAGCCTGAAGGAGAATAGTTCTCACTTTGTGCTCTCTTTGAACGGCCAGTATCTCTTCAAGCTAGCTGGGAGGAACAATGGTAACATTACCATCAGATCTGCGATGCCCTCTTCAAACTGCTCCTTCCTCACAATTTCCCGTAGATTCCAATCAATGTTGAGATCCATTCGCATCTTCATAGCCCATAAATCGTACTCCTCCTTCTCGAGGTAAGGAAACTTGCATTGCTATTTGAGAGACCGAGTTGTTGCGAGAGGTGTTGTTTTGGGTGTTGGTGACTTCGACTTCATCATCGCCCGTGCATGGTGAAGGTTGTTTTGGTTGTATGGGTGTAAAGTATGATCGCTCTTAGTATCGTAGTGTAACACCCTAGGCAAATCCCACATCGGCCGGCCCGAGAGACGCCGGGCTCATAAGATAACATTCGCCTTTACAATGACACAACGCGCTTTGGGTTCATCGCGGTGGAGTTCTTAGAACCGCGCTAAGCGTGCTCATGCGAGAGTAGTATCCGCTTGGGTGACCGCCGAAGTCTTCAAATGAGGCCACAAAACAAAGCCGCGAGCCTACCGCAAAGCGGACAATATTGCGGCCGATAAGGCGGGTGTTACTGATGGTATCGAGCCACCCCGAGCCGTCGATGGCGGGCAAACCTCATCGAGGACGATGAGTCCCTGGGGGTGATTGTAACACCAGGCAAATCCCACATCGGCCGCGGCTCGGAGAGATCTTGGGCTCATAAGATAACATTCGCCTACAATGACACAACGCTTTTGTGGTTCATCGGGTGGAGTTCTTAGGAACCGCGCTAAGCGTGCTCATGTGAGAGTAGTACTGGCTTGGGTGACCACGGAAGTCTTCAAACGAGGCCACAAAACAAAGCCGTGAGCCTACGGCAAAGCGGACAATATTGTGGTCGATAAATGGTGTTACACGTAGAGACTCTCCCGAGGCTCTGATACCACTTGTTGAACCTTAGACCTTGATAGATCTTATGAGCACTCGTAGATCGTTAGTTATACTTATGTAATCACAAGCACACTAAAAGACAGTCTCTATAACTTGTATTCTTTAGCGGAAATTAAACACAAGAAATAACACAAATAACTAAGAACACTTTGATCCTCTATGGATCTTTAAATTATATAAAAACTTTGTTTTTCAATTCGTACATAACTCATACTATTGTGTTCCTTTTATAGGCAAGGAACCCTAAACCGTTTCCCAAGAAACGTATAAACATAAAACTAAATAAGATATACATTATAACTTCCTAATAAAGCTCATGCATATCCTAACTAACTACGTATCACGCGAATATCTATCTCCGCAGTAAACCATCTACACAGTTTCATAACTTCAAGAGAATTACTTCTTCACAGAATCCTTGTATCGCAGAATCCATCAAAGAATCTCAAAGATAATTCATACTTAGCATAATTCTCAACAACAATCGTGATGGAAACACGCTTGTCGATGAGGCTAATACTTTGAGGAGCCCGATTTTGATGTTAACTGCTCAAAGTGATCGAGACTACAGAGTTACCATACATAGGTACCTCCACCATGATACCGATGATTTTTAAGAAAAGTGAGTTGGATCCGTTAGATGATAATGATTTTGAAAGTGGTTCGAGAATGAGGACGAGTATGTTATTAGAAGAAAAATGAGGCATACAAGAAACAAAAGTTAAGTGAGGCACCACAAGTAGAGGACGAAATATATTTTTCTCGTGGTCAAACTTTTGTAATCGCAAAAGAAGTGAAAGATAGGATCTACCGCTTTCAATAAAGACTAGGAGGAAATTGTAACTCATTAAGAATGACAAACATAGAATTAGGGTTAGTGTCCGGAAAATACTTGTTTGTGTAATAATCAAGGTGTTGCAGCCGGGAAATTTCAAAGAGGAAAAACTCGTCCGATAACTAGAGGCCTTGGAAGAGATGTATATTTGCGATCACTCAATGAGCAAGCAATAGATTGCCCATGGTTGTTGTATGTAGCAAAAATACAACTAAAGATGTATGGATTGTTCGAACTTTCGTGGATGAACACAAATGTTTGCAATCAAGAGAGATTAAAGCAGTGACTACAAGTTTCTTTCAAAGCAAATAGTTGACCAAGTTCAAGTCAATCCAGATATTCCAATCAAGGTCGCTCAAGATCAACTCAAGAAATAGTTTGAAGTTCGTGTGTCTATGCAAAAGGCATTAAGGGCAAAAACAAGGCGTAAATGAGATTGGGGTGATCATAAGCAAGAATACACCCTTTTAAGAGACTATGTCAAGAGTTGCGAAAATAAACCCAAATACAACAGCTTAGGATAAGTGTACAAACCGCAATGATGCAACAAGTCCAACCGTAGTTTTCAAGAGAATGTATGTATGCTTAGGTGCTTTGAAGGAAGGATATAAAGCTTGTCAAAGAGAGTTGTTGGGGTTAGATGGTGCTTTTATGAGGGTCGCTTTCCGTCCAAACTTCTTACAAGAGTCGGTATAGCAAAGAACAATGGAATATACCCTTTAGCCTATGCGGTTGCGTGTCGAAAGCAAAGAGTCATGGATTGGTTTTGAATGTCTAAGAGATGATCTTGACTTGCAACCAAACTCAAACTACACTTTTATCACGACAAGCAAAAGGTGATGTTACCTTTAGTTGACTAGATTCACTTGTATTTTCGATAAATGCTAGTTTTTTAGTAATGCATTGATGTTTATTTGTGTAGGGTATCATTCCAAAGATTAGCGCAGAGATTCCCTAGTGCCGAACACGATATTGTTTGAAGCACATCCATGATAATATGAAATTGCAATGGAATGCTAAAGCATACAAGGAACATTTGTGGAGATGAAAAGAACAACAACCGTCTAAAATTTGAGGCAACCATGCCGGGCATTCGTGAGGTCGAGCGAACCCGCCCATGCTTGGTTAATTAAGATGCCACCAACCCATTGGTCAAGGTCGCATTTTTCGTGTACTAACCAAATCTATGTCTAAGGTACATCTTTTGTTCTACGACATTGTTCAACAACGTTGTTTGTATAAATCAAACATGTTGTATAAATGTGTAGGAGGGCTCATTCGATGTGTTACTTAATAACATGTGTGAGGTGTTCAATAGGAAACTATTGAGAGGTAGACACCAACCCATCATTACCGCTTGGAATACATTAGAATACCGATGAAAAGAATAGTGAATGTTGCGAATGTGATTGATAAGTGTGTCGCACCATTAACACCAAAGGCAAAACTCATGTTAGACTTGATAAAGAAAGAGGCTTATAAGTACACCGCTTTACGGGTTGGAAGGAGATAAGTATCAGTCAGTGGATGGGGAGATAAGTGTTTTGTGAATGTTGAAGCTAGGGCTTGTACATGTGAAGATGGGGCTTACTGGTATGCCATGTAAACATCGTCACTACCCATCTGTATGAGGTTCAATGGAATGCAAGCACGATCTGTTGAATCATGGGTTCATCCATGTTACTTGCTTAAGACTTGGGAAGAAACTTACAAACACCACATCCACCAATAAATGGTTATCAACATTGGAATAAATCACAAGTACCTACAAGAATTCTTCCACCTAAACATCATAAACCATTAGGTAGGCCACGAAAGAAAAGAACTAGGGCTTTAATCGAAATGATAATAGTGACAAGACTAGTAACTTGTCACGCCTAGTAAGAGTGTGGTTTGTGGTATATGTGGCAATGTTGGACACAACAAGAAAACATGTCTGGGCAAGGAGGTGTAACAGAAGTCAAGGCAAGACACAACAGCCTCAAAAAAAAGTTCATCCCACCAAAAGTTACAAAGAAAGAAGGAAAAGGTTACTGTGTCACAAATCAAGGAAATGAAAACCTCAAGATCAAACCGATGCTCAATCTCAAGATGATTTTCAACCAAGTGTGGTCCGATCTCAATTTGGAAGTCAAGTTGATGTCGCTCGGTGGGTCTCCAAAACAATTTTGGACTAAAACCAAGATTATAGCATCAAAGCTGTCTTCACCACAAAAAAATGTTGGTTAAACATATGAAAGCCGATGTTTTCCATCGAATATGTATTCCCCTAAACATTATTTGCTGTCTTTAAACAATGTCTGTTTCTGAACTTTGTAGAATACAAAATTTTATGCATTTGGAAATGATTGTACAATAGATTGCACTACCAGGCTTCGATGATGATCAAAGGTATGAGGGGTGTATGTTCCATCCAAGACTTGCCTTTCACCTGAGAATAAGAAATACGAAACACTACGTTAAGTGATTACGCATGGGTATGACCCTGCGAACCACCTCCGGCGTGAGAGTAAGTATGAGCTATGGTTGTATAAGTGTGTGTAAGTAAAGAGATGAGTGTGAAATGAGCATACCATAATCCATTTCCCGTCCAACCTATTTATAGTGGATGAAATAAGGTTGAGAGCACTACTGCATGAATGTCGGAGATCATGGGGGCGTCCCATGATTGTGGGTAACCGCTAGGGTTTAGTGACCCACGTTCTCGGACTTGACGGGAAGCCAAGAGAGAGGAGATCGTGGGTTTGACCAAGTCGAGGTTCTCCTATCCAATGCTTCTTCGTCGGCCATACCCCAAGGGCTTAGGGCTCGAATGGTGAATTCCCTAAGGTAACCTTCGTGATAACGAATGGTTTGACGCCTATGGATATTCTGGAATCCTAACTTGGACCTTCGAATAGAAGGGTTTCGACACGTCTCGGAGGAGTGTCCTTCGAGCTACTCGAAGAGTACATCATCAAGCCCCCTAGTCGAAAGTGATGTATATGAGCGAGGAGACATTGCTTTCGACTTCATGCTTCGAAAAATATCATCCTGCTGTGAATTGCATTAGTTAGAGGATAACAATGTACCTAACTTAGTGCATTTAATGCTAATTACTCTTTTCGGCTGCCCGCTACAGGAATCACATTTCCCCAACTTACCCGGAGACCAAAAGTCTTTTTTATTCAAAATTAAAAAAATTTAAACCGGACAAGAGTTATTTTTGGGACACGTGTGCGGTGTTTAAGAGATAAGAGAGAGTATAAAAAGGGGGTAGCTGAAACCTAACTCATTTTACTCTCTCCGCTATTTATACACATAATAAAACTTCATCGCCATCACTCAGAAACAAAAGGTAATCCTTCCTTCTCACCGATAGCTTGTTTTTTTTCTTTAAAAATGGATTCCAAGTTTATTATAAAGCAAAGAAAAGTGTACATTGTGCGCAAAGATCTACATGATCATTTAGCCGATTACCCCATCCTACTAGAACACAAAGTGATGTTACCCAAACCTAATCGGGTATTTTTGATGCTCCTCAAGGTTTCGTAGGTTTGTACACATGCATTTAGCCATTCTAACCTTAGGATTCCGCCGCACCCATTGATATTAGAGTTTATGCAATACTACAAGGTTCACATATCTAGGTTTAACCCCTTTGGTTTAGCCAAACCCACCACATTCATAGTGATGTGTAAAGCATACGGCTATGAACCAACATTAAAGGTTTTAAGAGGATTTACGAACTTGTATCCTGGGGCAATTGGTTAACTTTAGCAAAAGGCTCGAATCGGATGTTTCAACTGCATTTGGGAGGTATATACAAACATAACAGTTGAAAGGTAGCTTTCACGCAAGACACTATTGTTTCCTAAATATCCGGTCAGTCAATAAGGAAAATATGTTTGATGCAAACGGTATAATGACCCCTTTCCATATGAGGTGCGAAGGATCCTGATATCGTTTGGCCAAATATCATGTAGATGTGCAAGTGTTCTCTCAAGCCATCTTATACATGGTGGGATTGCCCAGAGTGGGAGGGGTCTCCCAAGAAGACCGTGATCATATACCAAGGACAAAGTATGTGTATCTACTTTTATTTAAGTAGACCAATGTAGCACTAATATTTATTTCTTCTTGTTTCTATTTTGCGAGATGTCGCTCGTAAACTTCATGTACCAAGATTTGGATGAAGATTTAAGTTTTATGCTCGGAGAAGGTCAAGAGTCTTATGGTGTTGGCTCTCCTTCGACATCGTGAACAACAATGAGGTAGACACTCAATCCGGTTCCCATTGATCGGTGCCCCCAAGCTGCGTTGGAGGGTCCGTCCCAAGCGGTTGAGAATGTTGTCGACTTTGACGATCCTGCTGGATGAGGATGTCCAGCTTATAGGGTCACTGAGGATAGGCGATGATTAAAGAGTAGAAGGGAACAATGACCAAGGTCATTAAGTCTACCAACAAAAGGAAGAATCCTCTCCCTGCCTCAGGATCAAGGGTTGTGAAGCAAAAGAGTGCTGAGGGCAGAAAGTTTGTGAAGTCAGCCTTCGAGTTACCAGATGAATCCGTGGAGGTTCATGGTAAGCAGTTTTTCCTTATGAAACATGTGAAGTGATAAGTGTCAAAATTAACTTAACCTTTATATATTGTATTGGTCGCAGGCCTTCCAGAGACAAAGGAGCTCCCCAATGCTTTAGCCTATCATCAGATTGTGAATCATGTCACCCCCTTCATGGAAGGGTTTACTGGACAATATGTCCATTGAAAGGGTTTGTGATATGCATGACAATGGTGTAGCGAGGCAAGCAGTATTGGATAGTCACTTGAATACCAAGACCAGGGAGTTGCTCAGGGCTGTGACCAAGGCTAGGCAGGAGATGGATGTGATGTTGGAAAGGGAAAAACATAGGGATCGAGAGTATGCTGAGTTGGAGGCCAAGTGCGATGAGATAGAGAAGGACCTGGAGGGTAGGGTAGCGACTCTTATTGGTCAAAATGTTGTGCTTGACGCTAAGTGTACTAGTTTGGAGGGTGAGAAGGCTAGGCTCGAAGAGGTAGAAGTAAAGTTGAGGGAGGAAGTCGATGGCTTGCAGATGAGGTATAAAATGCTGCAAAAGGATCACGCGGAGGTCGTTTCAAAGGTGGTACCTTACATAGCCATAGAGCTCTACCACGGTGATGAGTTGGGATCTCGGATGTGGAAGGTCATCAAATCGCCCATTTTCATGGACGATGCTTAGCGTTGGAGGAGGCCAAAACAAAGCCCTGGACCTTTCCAAGATTGAATGCTACCGTCCTATCAAGGTCGAGTATGATGAGGCAGAAATGCGTTCGCAACCGCAGAGTACTCCTTCCTTGCCGAGGCTACCAAAGATCCTATGGCACCCTCAAGACCTCCTTTCCAAGAAACCTCGGTCAAGCCTACCACCCCACCAAGAAGACTATGTCTACCAAGCCTATCTTAGTGCAACCATCCCCACTCCATCTCCAAAAAGCAGAATGAAGGCGCCATGTCGTGAGAATTTGGTTTCAAGGGTGGCATGTACCCTTTTAAGACAATTTATCTTATTTGACAATGCTTGTCTTGTTCAGAACAATTTAAATGCTTGTGATGTATGGCCATGGGCCAAAACAATTTAACGGGGCTTAGGCTCCTCGTGCAGTACAAGGGCACTAGCCCTCATTTTGAATGGTATGGTGTGGGAAATACCTCTACACACTTAGTTATTATTTATGTTTGTTTTGTTAACTATAAATGCGCCATTTTTCCGACGCTTAAGTTTTACAACCTAAGGTTAAACAACCTCATTGTGTGTAAATTGCAACACCAAGAATATAATGACCAAATTTGATCATTGACAGAGGGTCGCGACCCACTCTATCTCAAATCCTTTAAGTAGTATGACTTTGTATATATTTTTACAAGCGCCAAAAACTACTAGGAGAGTTAATGTGAATGTTAAAGTTGGCTTAAATGACAAGGCATGTATTACACCTTGAGCCATTTTATTCGACATTGAAACTCATTAACGACTTGGCTGAACAAATCTTTGTGTTTAAGAAACGAAGCAAGAGATTTGTGGGAAATGTCTTATTTATCATTGAATTGATAGGGAGGATTACATCATTCTTGAAATGAAAACTAAGACAACTACAAATAATGTTTGCTTTCCATAGAAGCTTCTAATTACAAGAAAAAGTAAAAGTACTTCTTAAACATAGAACTTTCAAGGTTCATACCATTCCATGTCCCGTCGATGGGTTCTCCAGGAAGAGTGGCGGTTGTAGGCTCCGTTGTCGAGGCCTTAGCTACCATGTAGGGTCCTTCCCAAGTTGGTCCCAACTTTCCACGGTACTCTGCTTTGCTTGCACCTTTGTTGAGGCGTAGCACATATTCTCCGAGCTTGAAAGTGGAAGGTCGACCCTTTGTTATAGTAGCCTTTGATCTTATGTTTATGTATTGCTTCTCGGATGGAGGCTATTTCTCGCCTTTCTTCTAGCGGATCAAGGTTTTCCCGATCCTTTCGTCATTTGGGAGGCATCATACGTTGCCACACGCTCGTGTGTAAAATTAGTTCCAAGAGATGACCGCTTCTGTTCCGTATGTTAGGCTGAAGGGGGTTTCACCATTGCTTGACTTAGGGTGTGTCCTGTGAGCCCATAATACTTGAGGGAGCTCATCCACACATCCATGATGAGTTTGTCCTAGCCTTTTCTCGATCCCTTTGACGATGTCTCTGTTTGTAACCTCCACTTGTCCGTTACCTTGCGGATGGTAGACGGATGTCCAAGACTGCTTTATGTTGAGCCCTTGATTATATGGGGCACTCCGAATCTGCACACAATGTGCTCCCACACAAACTTCTCGATCTGTCTCCCTGTTACGGAGGACAAGGGTTTAGCTTCCACCCACTTAGTAAAGTAATCGATTGCTACTAGCAAGAATTTGACTCCTCCAGGCGCTATAGGCATAGGTCCTCGATATCGATGCCCCATCGAGAAGGGCCATGCGGATGTCACACTTGTCATGTCCCGCTTCGGCATCTTTGGAACGTTTGAGTGTATCCGACAAGCTTCACATGTGACAATGATTTGTTGCATCCTCGCGCATCAAGGCCAATAATAGCCCAATTTCATTATCTTCGAGACAACTGAGCTGGGTCCCTGCATGGAGGCCGCAGGATCCTTCGTGGACTTGAGAGATAATGCTCGAGCTCGCTTGGGTCCCACACATCTTAACCAAGGTGATAAAATGACCTTCTATATAGGGTTTCCCTATTAGCTTGCATCTGGGGACTTAACCGAACCTTCCTTGCTAGCTTGGGATCTTCGTGAGAAGACCACTTATCAAATATTCCCTTATGGAGTCATCCACGTCTCTCCTTCTTCGTGAACCACATCCACAACTTCCTTGCGAACAATGGATCTTTCGGGAAGGACTTGACAAGTACTTCTTTAGTGAGATGAGCGAAGGCCATTGAAGCTAGCTTGCTTAGTGCATCCGCCTTCTTGTTCCGATTCCTACGAACATTTGGATGGTGTAGAGTCAAGCTCTCAAGATCTCCTTTGTTTTTCCAAATCTTGCTTGATGACGGGTCGCCTTGCTTCATAGGAGCCCGTCACTTGGTTTGCTACCAATCGGGAGTCTACAAAAATAGCGAGCTTCGACCTCCATATCTTTAGCTAGTCGGAGGCTGCTAGCGTGCTTTGTACTCCGCTCATTGTTTGTGGCCGAACTCAAAACGAAGAGCATATGTATGCTCCTTCCCGTCGAGGCTAACCAAAGATTAAGCTCGCTCCGTAACCATCGAGCCGGATGCTCTGGCTCAGATAAAGCTTCCATTCAGGTAGGATTGAATGAGGTTGGTTTTGGGCTCTTCTTTTCACGTCGGGGCTCGGAAGGTGTTTCGCCAAGAAATATCGAATTTGACCTTTAATAGAGTTTCGTCCTTTGAACTCTATTTCGTGTCTCCCAACTCAATAGCCCATTTAGCCACCCACCCGCACTTTTCGGGTTTCAACAAGATCTGCTTGAGTGGCTTTTCGGTTAAGACCGTGATTGGATGGGTTCGGAAATAGCGCCGAGCCTCCTCATTGCGTAGATTAGGGCTAGTATTAACTTCTCCAATGTTCGATAGTTGATCTACCTTCTGTAGGACCACGATGACAAAGTAAATGGGGATCATCGTTTGTCTCGCTCGCCATAAGGATCGCGCTAATACTCTCCATTGAGGATGCTAAGTACATGAACAACACTTCGCCTTTGATTGGGGCGTAAGTGTTGGAAGGATTCGATGAACTCCTTCATCTTCTCGAAGGCGACTTTAGCATCCCGACTCCATTGAAAAGTTTTCTTATCCACGCATCCTCGAGTGTTTTGAAGAATGGTAGGGACACATCATTACTAGGAATTGTCCTCCTCAATAACGGCGAGCATTTTTTAGGTTCGACTTCATGTTAATCGCCCGAAGTTGGTCAAAGGTTTCTGTACATCGAGGAGCGAGGTCCTCCTCCGCCTTGCTTTTGATAACCATGTCGCCAACGACGCCGAGATTTTTGCCTATTTGTTTGTTGAAGGCTTTATCTACGAGCCGCTGGTAAGTGGCCCTCGCGTTCTTTAATCAGAAGGGCATCTTTCGTGTGATGAGACACCTTTGCTCGTGTAGAAGGTCGTCTTTTCTTCATCCTCCTTTGCCATCCGGATCGATGATACCTTTTGTAGGCATCTAAGAAGCATTTTAAGGAAGCTCGCCAAGGATTCTACCTTCGATCAATTTACGGTAGGGGTAGCAATCCTTCGGGCATGCTTTGTTGATGTCGATGAAGTCAACGCACACGCGCCACCCTCCGTCGCTCTTTTTGACCATTCTTGGGTTGGCTACCCGTGTTTGGTACTTAACTTCACTTAGGATGACCGCTTGTGTGAGTTCGTCCACTTCTTTCTGTCGCAGCTGTTTCTTTCGGGGCTAGGCTCCTCATTTTACATTTTATCGGCTCAATGTGTTTGTACTCATTGAGTTTATGCTCCGTTCAAGGACCGTCCGTCGATCAAGAAAGTTCTTGGTACCCAGGTCATGTCGAATATTTCCAAGCAAAACATCAAGGTTAGTCCGCAGCAGTTCCATGAGCCGCCTTGAAATTACGGAGTTGCTTTCCTACTACCACCGCTTGTTCTGGGGTAGCTAGGGTTAACTACAACTCGCCTCCTCCGCATCTGTGCGGCTTAGAATTGCTATCGAGGCTCCTCCGATTCTTCTTTGATCTTTTGACACCATATACACCCTTATCCACCCTATAATTAGAATGGCGGTTCTACTCCGAGGGGTTTGGAACTTAACAACAAAGATGTATGGTGGAAACAACAATGCCCATCTTTTGCATAGTCGTTCTCCCTATTAACAAATTATAAGGAGAGTCCGACCGACTATAAAGGTGAGTGTTTACATGCGGGATAAGGGGCCTTCGCCTATGGTGATTTCCAGCGGTACTTCTCCCGGGGCCATGAGTGTTCACGGAGAACCCTACTAGTGGTGTTTTCAAGTCCACCCTTCGTGAGCGTATGGATGACTTGAGCTTTAGGAAACAATGCTCATAAATGATTTCGCAGAGCTTCCACAATCCATATATGCTCGATTTACCTCCTGCTTGAGATTCGCACTCGATGACCACGGGTCGGTTGAAGGTGTCTCGCCTAAGATGTAAGGGAAGGTTATTTCCCCACGCTTCGGCCCCCGCCCCGCTTCCTTCCTTTTCAAGGTTGGGTCGTGCACTGCACCATTAGTATCGAGCTTACGTGGGCGAGACTCCTTCTTGCTCCCTTTCCATTCACCTAGTTGGGTGTCGGAAAACTTGTCCTTTCCTTTTGATGCCTTTAACGGAAGGCGCTTAATCAGACGGACCACTGCCTCTTGATCGACCTTCTTTAGTTCTCTGCGAGTTGTTCGTGTCGTGTCCATGGTCTTCATGGAAATGGCGATGATTGGACATGTCTCCGGCTTTGCTTCGTCTTTGTCATCCGAGGTGGTGGATCAAGGACTTAGCGGCTTTCTCGGTAGCCAAAATCTCCCTAGGAGATTTGACTAAGTTCTCCAAGAACGTGGTTTGAACCTTTGTTGTATGGAGGAAGCGATCTCTTTTTTCTTGTTCTGGATCCTTCCCATGTGGACCCACGAGAATTTGTCGAGCTTCCTTTTGCCCTATCGGAGACCCGCTTGTCGCTACCTCTTTGGATTCAATCCAAGTGTAAGTCTTCTCAATGTGGCCTTATAAGTGGTGGGAAGATCGGTGGATAGAATTCCACCAAGCTTCAGCGTCCAAGGCCATGTACAAAACCCGAAATCCTCGATCTTCGTGCAAACCCAAAATTTGCAAAGTTTCATCGGTGTACCTCATGTGAAGGCCCTTGTGCTTCGTTGTCCTTTGCTTGATGGTGTGCATGGCTAGATGGGTCTTGGTGTACTTCTATTGGCTAAAGTGTGATCGGAACTTAGCCTTGAGGTCGTCTAGACTTACAATGCTTCCCAACTTCCGTCCATTCCACCATATTTCGCGGAGTCTCGGGAGTGTAAGTGAACATGTGGCATGCTACGGGCATCACCCACTTTTGCATCTTGATAGCCTCGAATAAATGGAGGAAGTTATCGAATCGCCTTCACATCGTGAGGTGCCTATATGAGTAGGCATCTTTACACCGTCGGTGTGGGTGATCTTTGATCCACTTCATGAAAGGTGTGCAAGCTCGAGGCTTGGCATAGTAAGGGTTGTATGGAGGTGGATAAACAGTGTAGGATTATACGGGTTAGGAAATGGTGTGTGTAGCTAGGGTAAGCAGTAGAAGGTTGGTGCGAAGGGTTTACACCCATCGATTGCGTAGGAACATGTCCATAGGGCATTTCTTTGGTAATTTGCCTGGGAGTGAACCATTCTGAGGGTAAGTGTTGTAGGTTTGAGAAGGTAGGTAGGGGTTCATTAGGAGGAGGTAACCGACTCATGCCCGAGTATGGAGGATGGCCTCAGACACTCGAAACATATGAAGGGGTATTGGAGCCCCATCCCCTCTTCCTAAATGGGTAGCTAGGAGGGTAGGTTTACTCCTCAGTTCCCTCACCGGGTTGCTTCCCTACGCTAGAGTTCTCGCCCTTCTTTCACCATGCATTCTTTCCTTCTTCCGGATCTCCTTCGGGTCCTTCTTCAAAGCCTACAGATCCTTCCGTTTGGCCTTCGATGGAAGGAGAACCATTTCATAGGGTCGAGCCCCTCGCTAACGAGTTGAGGCCCTCCTCTATTTCAATCTCTTCATCATACTCCTCACTGGAGTATTCCAATTCTCTTCACATTTCAGTATTGCGAACCTGCCTTTTATGAGCCCTTAATAAAGAATCCAAGGCTTCAAAGTTTGCCTCAACGAAGGCGGGGCTAATATCGGGGATAGGGTTAGCAGATGTTGAGGCGTGATGTACGGGAGTAGTTTCCAAACGAGATCGTGTGGTAAAGGTTGAGGCCGTTATGGAGGCGAGATTATCGGTGTTAGTTGTGTTGAGAGGGACTAGGGTAGAGAAACCTGGTGGAGGTGTATCTTCTCTTCCTGGTTCCATGCCGAAAATGTAATGTAGTTGGTTAGGGTTTTAGGACTGGGTGATTACGGGACTAATAGTAGTGGTCCCACGGATGGCGCCACTGATTGTACAATAGATTGCACTACTAGGCTTCGATGATGATCAAAGGTATGAGGGGTGTATGTTCCAGCCAAGACTTGCCTTTCACCTGAGATTAAGAAATACGAAACACTACGTTAAGTGATTACGCAGGGGTATGACCCTGCAAACCACCTCCGGCGTGAGAGTAAGTATGAGTTATGGTTGTATAAGTGTGTGTAAGTAAAGAGATGAGTGTGAAACGAGCATACCATAATGCTATGCCCGCCCAACCTATTTATAGTGGATGAAATAAGGTTGAGAGCACTTCGCATGAATGTCTGAGATCATGGGGCGCCCCATGATTGTGGGTAACCGCTAGGTTTAGTGAGCCACGTTCTCGGACTTGACGGGAAGCCAAGAGAGGAGATCGTGGGTTCGACCAAGTCGAGGTTCTCCTATCCAATGCTTCTTTGTCACCATACCCCAAGGGCTTAGGGCTTCGAATGGCTTAATTCCCTAAGGTAACCTTCGTGATAACGAATGGTTTGACACCTATGGATATTCTCGAATCCTAACTTGGACCTTCGAATGAAGGGTTTCCACACGTCTCGAGGAGTGTCCTTCGAGCTACTCGGAGGGTACATCATCAGGAAATATATCCATTTGCATTATGTATGCAATCATGTCATGTTAGTCTATGGGTAAAATTGTGTTTTACCGTATTGATTTGCTCTGTACCCATTTTACATATTTTACAAGTTCATACGATATTACTCGTTGACTTTGACAAAGTCAATTCTTCATTACCAACTATTATCACAAAAACAATGAAGAATCAAAATGGATGAACAACACCATATCAAGTTTATGTTGATACTCAAAGTCGGTGTCTGTTCATCCATCTCTAATCATTCATCCATCTTTGATACTTGTATCTGTGTTATGATTTTGATCATTTTACTAAGGTGTGGTTTGAATTGGATAATATTTGTGTGGCAACTGAAGTGGGTTTGATCATTTATTGGGGCAAGGACCAAGTATTAAAGGCATAACATTAGAAGGACTAAAGCATAAAAGTAATACTACTTGTACTGTACAAGGATCCAAGTACATCAAACCATGAATTTTAACAAGTCAACCATCACCACAAGACTAATTACAGAGACCCTACCACCGACTCAAAAGGCAAAAAACCACCGACACACTAAATAAACCATATAAAAACGAAAATGATCAGTATCCAGGAGAAAACACAGAAGTTCCTCAAACGACATATTTTCTCCTTCTCAAGAAGGAGTTCAGCTAGGGTATCTTGTTGACTAGCCTCTAGCTCGTTGGCCCTGGCGATTGCATTGACAGCCTCCATGGTCTCACCGATGAGGGCTTCTTGGCATTCTTGTAATGCGCCTCATTTCGGTGGATGTGCCTCTGCAATTAGAGGATCACCTCCCTTGCTCTTGTCATCAATGGTGGATCCAACCATCCATTGATAGGACATCTAGATCCCTAAAAAATCAGAAATCAAACGTTTAAAAACACTTAAAAGCTAACACCAAGATGAAACTATAAACACAACATGTTAAATTAAAAATACAAGCATTATTATATAAAGACTAGACAACTCGAACAGACAAGCAAAGTGCGCTCTTTGGCGTTTACATTGTTCCAAAGAGGTCTTTATTATCGCCGCCTACCACAACCACAACGCACCATTATTACAAGTTGATCGGAAATATTAAGGATAAGATTTTTTTTGGAGAGGAGACTTTAGGGATGAGTGGTGAATAAGAGTTGCTTTTATTAGACACTAATTACTGTAGCACCCACAGAAAAGAGTATACCACACGCTGTATTGAAATAAGGAAATGAAATTTGCGCCCTTGGACTAAAGACAAAGCAAACGGAAACTGACGTCGTTGACTAACGGAAATATGGTCAAAGGACCAGTTAAGAGTATGAAACTTGGAAAAGGTACTCCGGGCGATGAAAATCCCCACTTTTGTCCCATTATGATGCGCAGGTACAAGTTTAAGGACCAACAGTGTATTTTAGTCTATTTTAATATTTGGATTAAAGACCTATACTTACTTATTTAGGCGTATGTTATTGCTCAAGACTTTATCCCAATAATATTTTAATCATATAACAAACTTTGTGTAGTTAACCAAAAATGTATATTAACGAAGAGGTAAAGCACTCACTAATAAATTGTTCCCTTTATACTTCAATTCTTTTACCATAACTTGGTTGTAACATTCTTTTGATATGATGTTTGCCGGGGATTTGTGTTAATGAAGGGGTGGAAGTCAATGAACCCAATCTTACATGAAATTTTCAAGTTATAGGGGTTCCTATGATGGATTCTAGTTCCCATCTCATAAAACTTAGGTTGGTCAGATCGTGAAAAAGTCTCCTCAGAATTGCCGTGCAAATGGACCATGTCGATGTCACTAGAAAAATCTACTGCACTGATTTCCAAACTATCCTCTTCTTCAAAGTTTATAAACACATCAAAATCTTTTCCCGAAGTGACATCGTCCGGATTTAAAGGGGTCTTCGGGGCTTCACATAGAAATTCTTCCAACGCTTCACCAAAATCGCCGTTAGGGTCAATTGCGCAAACCTTTTGAAGGATGGACATAAGTTCATTTGATCTAAATGTAGCAATTTCCCCATTAGCTTCAAGCGTCATCTTCCGAGCAAAGACATCAACTTTCATATGGGCAGTAACGAGCATGGGTCTACCTAGAATGATAGGTATCCTGTTATCTTCGTGAATATCCAGGATAATGAAGTCCACCGGGAAGAAGAACTTGTTAATTGTTACCAATACGTTTTTTACAACCCCCAAAGGTGATTGCATGGATCGATCCGCCATTTCTATTTTCATTTTTGCCGGCTTAAGACTTCCGATTCCCATGTGTAAGAACATTGAATGAGGCATTATGCTAATGCTTGCTCCAAGATCAGCTAAGGCGTTACACATGTTAAAAATTCCCAATCAAGCAAGGGAGAGTAAAGCAACTTGAATCTTTTTCTTTTTGTGGCAGTTTGATAACATCAAATAGTCCTGATACTCTAAGTATTAATTTCCCCCTTTATCATCACATTATGAGTAAAATGCTAGTGAAAACATCCTTATTCCTTATTATTTCATTTCAGGACCTATTTTATGCAAGGAAGCAGTGAATGGACATTTCCAAGCCCAAAGGATGACTTTTCTCTCAACTACGGCGTAACTAAGTAATGAAGTTACGGCGTAATAATGATTATGAAGATTACAACATAACAAAGGATATAATTACGTCGTAACATGAATACTGAACATTATGCAGCTTACTTGACAAGAGATACGACGTAACCCTCAGCTCAGATTACGCCGTAACAACGGATAAGCATCAAATTTACAAAGGATACGGCGTAACCATCAGCTCAGGTTACACCATAACGAAAGAAATACATATGATTTACATAGACTACGGCGTAACCCCCAGCTTAGGTTACGCCGTAACCATGCATAAGCACAAGATTTGAAGAGTTACTACAGAATTCACTTAATAAATGTTCTACCGTAACTAGTATCCGAGCCTATAAATAGTTGAAGATTTCATCAGTTTTAATCATCTCTCATTTCCCAAACCTTCTAGGGTTTGGGGAGATCAAACACAGAAGAAGAAGCATGGCTTAGGAGCATCGAATAACGAAGTTCTCGTCTATGATTTCCATTGTATTCGAGTTTGAATTCCTTTTATATTTTTCTAGGACTTATGCTATGAATTCATGTTATTAATTGAAGTTTGCATGTATGTTAATTGATTTTCTCTTTATTTCTTTATAGACATTTACTAGTCTTATCATAGATCGCTAGTCTTGGTAATATTATAAGCTTGTTAGTATCTAAAGAGCTGGGAGATATGACCAATTGACCTCAGTCTAATAGATTGCGAAGTATGGAAGGAATTGGCCATAGTACAACCACTCTTCGTGTGCGAACTGACCAAATGCTCACCTATCAAGTGGAGGTATTTAAGAGGTTAGGGGAAATCTATGTTCCTAACGGCCGGGTTTCCACAGACTAGATCTAGTAGATTTGGCCCTTAATGACTGCTATTAGGTTGCCGAATGATCCCCGGGTGACCTGTTCATTTTGGTGAGGAATCTAAGAACCATATGCCATGATGAATTGACCAAAGGAGTCTGGTGATAATTAACCACTATATTGAACCTTTATATCGATAATCAATTCATATTTGTATTCTTCATTAAGCTTCGCTTATCTATCTCTTTATCCTAAAATTCTGGTATCTGTGTGTTTGGAATAATAGCATATCGATGAATTATCACAATCTTATCACACCAATATATTATCAATATCATTTCTAATCATCTTAGTTCTTTCAAGGTCACAACTCTGTTGGGACGATACTCGGATTTACCTAAGGCTTTACTACATATGATCGGTTTCTTTGCCTGTTAGTATGTGTTTATCATAAGTTATCTAAGTTTTATAAATATTAAAAGCAGGATGAAATAGCACATCAGCTTTTTGGCGCCGCTGCCGGGGAGAAGTTAATGGAAGATCTAAGGTATGTCATATTTACCTAAATAAGAGATTTGAGCACTTCCAAACCAAGGTACGTATCTCAATCTCTCATACTGCAATATTACATATTTATTCTTCAAAGCTATTAGTTACGGCGTAACTTCTGTTAAGGGTTACGACGTAACCATTAAATAATTATAAGAATTCTAAAAATTAAAACTTAAATTAAAAATTTAGTTATGGCGTAACCTCTGTTAAGAGTTACGACGTAACCGTTTAGCAATAATAAAAATTATAAAATCTGAAAATTTAGTTACGGCGTAACTCTTTATCTAATTACGCCGTAACATCCTGGCGGTATAAAACCCTTATTCGGATAAGAAAGTAGGTTTTTACATAAACTCGTATCTTTTCACCGCCTACCACAACAGTAAAATTTTCTCCCAAAAAAAATTTTCGTCAAGATTTCTTCATTCCATTACTCAAACCATGGCTGGTAAGATCTATTACTACTCTTTTTGATTCGTTTCTTTCGATTATTCAATTAGGGTTTATATTTTAATATTTTGGGGATCTTGCTTGTTTCATTATTTTATTGCTATTGGTTTGATTAATTAATAATTATGATGAATTCCTCATGTTATTTTGATTCGTGTCATATCATTATGGGTCGTTTGGGATGTTTTGACTTAGTTTAAATGGGTTTTGGGTCAAACACAAACTTAATGGTTTAGGCGCGGTCCCTCATCACAAATAGGTTAAAAAACTATTGATTCTTTTTACCACATGGATAAAATTGATGGTAACGGCGTAATCTATTGCTAATCGTAACCATATGATGTGCTGAGTTTCTGGGGAAAGTTACGGTGTAACTTGTGGGTTATGTTACGCCGTAACAGCTTGCGTAATTTGATTACGGCGTAACCTGTAATGTTGGTTACGCCGTAACTAGTACATCAATAGGGTCTTTTCCTAACTGATATATGTTTTCTTTGCAGGCGAAAACCCCGTTCCCAACCCCGCTGAGTGGGTTAGATTTCTGGCATTTCGTGATGAAGGGATTAGGCAACTATGTCTTGATGATTACGAGAAGTTGACAAGAAAGGATGATAACATCAAATAGTCCTGAATATTAAGTGTCAATTTCCCCCAATAATGCTTGAAATTTATATCATTTATATGGATTTACGCTTGTTTCCATTGTTTTCCACTTTCAGGTAAATTACGAGCATTGGAGCTAAAGAGACGCGGAACTGGAGAAATATAAAAGACTTATCATAGTATGTTAACTTTGAAGAAGTTACGGCGTAACTCATCTCTCACATTATGCCGTAACTAAAGCGTGACTCAGAATACCAACTCATCAGAAGGTTACGGTGTAACTCTTCCCAAGGACTACGACGTAACTATATTAGGTCAAATGAGGTTCCACGCCGCTGATAACTACGCCGTAACTATTCCACCAATTACTGGCGTAACCAAGTAATATTGAAGACTACGGCGTAACCACTCATAAGGTTACGCCGTAACCAGCAGATCTAGTGCAAAATACGAAGGAATTGAAGGTTACTGGCGTAACTCTTGTATTAGTTACGCCAGAACCCGGATCTCTGCCTATAAATACCCCACTAATTCCAAAGATTTCTAATCATTCCATTCCACACACAACAACCCGAGAACGTGGGAGAAAGCCAAAGGAAGGTCTAGAGGAGCATACTGAGTCGTCTCAAGGAGAAATCACTCCCCACGATAAGCATTAGCATTTTATCTTTTCTTTACTTTCGATTCATGTAATTCGTAACTTTGAATATTGAATTGATTTGTATGGTTAATATGAGCGGCTAAGCACCTCTTGGTGCTGGCCTAGTTATGATTCCTTAATTGTTTTGTTTGCGTCTACATTACTTCCGTGCAGTTATTTCTAAGTGTATGCATGCATAGTTTATTGGTAGCTACCCTTGGTTCGGTAGTTTTGAATGGAGGTAGAGGCCAATTGCCTAGGAGATATGACCAACTGGCCCTAGTTGAGCGGACTGAGATGGGAAGGGTAAGATATGACCAACTGACGACCCTTTCTACTTGTGCGATTTGACCAACTGATCACCTACCGTTTGGATGAACTTAAGAATTAGGGGGTGAGTGTTTAAGTTGCTAACGCCCGGTACTCACTATTATAAATCTAGCATGTAGAGGTACTTAATGACTTGGCTTAGGGGACCAGAACAACAAGACTTATGAGGGACACTTGACTTCTCCCTGTGGTGGCATCTTTGCCGATATGTTAGGCTGAATTGACCAAATGTTGTCCTCTCGAATTTGACCCACACCAAGTAATTGGAAGTAAGTGAGCGTAGACATAACTAGCTAGGAGGATTAACTAGGTTAGCACCACTCTCCTCTATTGATTTATCCTTTACCTTTTATTTGCTTTTATCTGCCTTAGTAGTTAAATAATTAATTCCTTATCGAAACCATTATTAAATACTGTGACATCTAGACTTGGTAATAATCCAACACGCATAGCTCTTGGGATGACCTCGGTTTTACCGAATACTACACTACACACGATCGGGTACGCTGCCCGTTAGTGCATTAGGGTGAACCATAGGTATAACGAGACTTTATAAATATTAAAACACAGTCAAGAAAACACATCAAGTTTTGGCACCGGGGAGCTATTTTAGGATTGCATATTAAGTCTATTTTTAATTTTCTTTCTTTTCATAAATGTCGGATACTAGGCGGTAGCTCGAGGCCCTTTTTGCCACTCCATTCGATGATCAGGAGAAGCAATTTCGGACAAGGAAAGTTTAATCTCGGCCCTATTCACAACATCTTCTCATTTTACTGAATCGAGCCTCGACGTAGAACAGGAGGTCATCAATGAAAATAATATCGATGACTTAAATATGGAGCAGTATTTGTAACGACCAAATGAGAACTGCCAACGAAGCTTCGCACAAGATTCTAGTACTAAAAAATACTCTATTCCAGATGAAATTATTCGAGAGTTACACAAACTCAAGTTTTTCGGAGATGAAGACGAGGACGTTCAGAATCACGTAGAAGAAGTTCTCCACTTATCCTCTCTTTTCAACGTAAGAGGTACCCCGAGCTATTAGGTCACCGCAAGGATTTTTCCTATGACTCTTACTGGAACCGCGAAAAGATGGTATAACAAACTCCCCAGCGAATGTAAAGAAGCGTGGGATAAACTAAGAAAAGAGTTAAATCCGACATTTTGCCCTCCTTAAAAATGGCCAAACTTCTTGGTAAAATCTATCAATTCGTCCAAGTTGGAGAAAAGCGCTTTACCGGGCATGGGAAAGATTTAATGAGCTACTATATCGATGCCCCACCCATGATTTAAACAAACATCAGATCGTCTACGTCTTCTACCGTGGAATTAATACGCTAACATGATGGTATTCCGCAGGAATTGAACAATGATGGTATTCCACAGGAATTGAGCAATGATGAGACAATTCACCTCAACGAAAGATGTTCAGCAGTTTTGAGAAATGAGCTACCACAAAAGGAAAAAGATCCGGGATGTTTCACTCTCCTCGCTTGATCGAGTCTCAATATGTGTAATGCCCTAGGCGATCTTGGAGCAAGTATTAGCATAATGCCTCGTTCGATGTTCTGCGTATGGGGATTGGTGACTTGAAGCCGGCCAAGATGAAAATTGAAATGGCCGATCGATCTATGCAATCCCGTTGGGCATCGTTGAAAATGTGTTGGTGAAGATTAAGAAATTCCTTTTTCCAGTAGATTTTGTGATTCTTGACATTCTGGAAGACAACAAAATACCTGTCATTTTAGGTAGACCTATGTTTGCCACTGCCCATACTAAGGTGGATGTCTTTGCTGGAAAGCTAACTCTTGAAGCTAATGGAGAAATTGCAACGTTCGGACCTAATGAACTCCTGTCTACTCCTCAAAAAGTATGTGCGGTTGACCCAGTAGGTAGTTTTGGTGATGCTTTACAAGAATTTCTTAGTGACCCACCAGATCCTGGCGAGGTTGATTCAGGGAGAGATTTTGATGTTTTCGTCAACTTCGAGGAAGAAGATAATTTAGGAATCAGTGTTGAAGACCTCTTAAGTGACGTCGAAATGGCTCATGGGCAAGACAACTCTGTGAAGGGTTTTTCGCAAACCAATCAACCTAGATTTCATGAGTTAGGAACCCGCATACATCATAGAAACCCTTATTATCTAACGATCTCATGCAAAATCGGGTTCATCGACTTTCACCCATTTATTGACACAACTTCCCCAGTCAACATCATGTCAAAAGAATGCTACAACCGGGTTATGAAGAAAGAATTAGAATATAAGGGGAATAACTTTCTTGGGTTTGCAACTAACATCCATGTCTTCGTTGGAACTCATTCATTTTTGGTGGACTTCATGGTTTTAGACGACGTAAGCGAATTTGTGGAAGATGGACTTACGGGAGTAATTTTAGGAAAGTCTTTTCAAGAAATATCGGGGTTAGATAAAAATGAAAAAGAAGAGTTATTATGGTTAAAAATAAATGATGATAAGACTATCTTCAAAATGCCGAGAACCGTTAAGAATTTTAAAAATTAGACCAAGAGGCAGTTAAGCTAAGCCCAACCATTGCTAGATATCAGTGAGGAAGACAAGGCAAAAGGAATTGACCAGCCTTACCAGAAAATCAAGAGCTTCTACTCGGGTTGTTTAGAATTAGGGGATGGCTACAAACGGGATGAGAATCTGATAAGTTGGATCCAACGTGGAGTTGCCATATCCACGAAATGACCAACAAGCACTGGTAGCTCCACGGCTCTAAGTCTAACTTAAATACTCGTAAATAAAGAAAAGTGCTCTTTCGGGAGACAACCCGAATTATCCCTTTCTTTTGTTTTATTTCTATTTACGTAGGCTTTTGTGTTTTCTAACCATTTTGCGAGGAAATGAGGAAGTAATTCTTCTTTGCGGTTCTTGATCGACCATAGTTACTGGCAGAACTCATCTATGTGATTACGCCATAACCAACCTTTGCGCAAAGATATTTTGACGCATTACTAATTACGGTAATACACACCTCCGTGGTTACGCCGTAACCACCGCTTTCTTGACTTATGTCAAGTTTTTCGATTCTGGCGTAACTCCCTCATGAAATACTGACGTAACCTTCCTCTCGCTTACTTCTCTCATTTTAAAACACAATAACCTTGTATTAGTTTTTTAAATGAACTTTGTGGTGTGTTCACAGTAAACCCTCACGAGACTTCACTCATCCACTTGGGACACCAAGTGGTTTAAAAACTTGTTTCATATGCTAAATGCAACCGTAAAAGTGAGTTAGGTTTGTTTTCATTTTCATTTTTCTTTTTAGAATTATTCTTGTCGGTAGTGTGATTTCGAGGAATTGAAGTTTGTTCATGATGCTTATCTGAAGGCACGTCTCTTTTCGTGGGCCTTCGTTCTTTATGGAGCAAATTTCAGGGAAGTTCTCGCTCTAATTCTACTTTTCTCTTCACCTTTATTTAATGCTTAGTACAAAAGGGACTTTGTACAATTCAAGTGGGGGACTGGAGTAGAATTATCTCTTGAACTTTATTTTGCCCTCGTTTTTCTAATTTATTTTGAAAAATTATGCCATTTCTAAAATTTTGACATGTTTTTCTTAACCTAACTAGATTATATCTTAGCCGAGCACATACAACCCTTGATATTATATGGTGAGATTAGCCTTATCCGTTTCCAATATTTTACCCCAAATCCATCAAATTATGAGTGTGCCGGTAGCTTGTAAACTTTAAAACTTGGCCTTTGCATCATTTCGAGACCATAGACGAGGTATGTTGAGTTAGCTCAATGTATTTGGACTTTTCGGTTTTAGAAGGCAATATTATAGGATTATCACCCAAATAGCCTACCATTGTGTGTCTATCGATTAGTCACCTCGACTTCTCGACCCCAAGTGAAACCACTTTTGTTGCACTCACCTTTAGTGCAAGATACCCTAGATACACCCATCGAGCCATTCCTTTCATTTTGTTAACCCAATATATTGTTTCGATACACCTATACACCTTAGCCTACCCTGTAGTCTTTATTTGTGATTGGGAAGTCACCATTTTCCTAAGTTCAAGGCTCAAGTGGAAAGGTTCGGAAATCACGCTTTCGTCGACGACATATTCCTGAAGATCATTGAAGACCCCCCAAATTCCCTTTGTTCATCTTAAGTGGGGGGATATTATGTTGAAAAAAAAATATAGTTGTTATGTTATTGTAAAGTGCGATGTTATAAGTACTATGTTAGCGAGGAGGCCACCTCGGTCACATTCGAAGATTGGAGTTGGTGATTATGCCAACAGTTGGAGAAAAGGTAATATGCTGTTGCAGGTTTTACTGACCAAGTTTTAATATTTATAAAGTCTCGTTATACCTATGGTCTACCCTAATGCACTAGCGGGCAGTGTACCCGGTCATGTTTAGTGTAGTATTCGGTAAAACCGAGGTCGTCCCAAGAGCTATGTGTGTTGGATTATTACTAAGTCTAGGTGTCACAGTATTTAATAATGGTTTCGACAAGGAATTAATTATTTAACAACTAAGGCAAATAAAAGCAAATAAAAGGTAAAGGATAAATCAATAGAGGAGAGTGTTACTAACCTAGTTAATCCTCCTAGCTAGTTATGTCTACGTCTACTTACTTTCAATTACTTCAGGTGGGGTCAAAGTCAAGAGGACATAATTTGGTCAATTCGCCTCACCTATCGAGAAAGATGCCACCTTTGGAGAAGTCGGTGTCCCTCATAAGTCCCTGTTGTTCCCGGTCCCTAAGCCAAGTCATTAAGTACCACTACATGCTAGATTTATAATAGTGAGTGCCGGGCGTTAGCAACTTAAACACTCACCCCTAATTCTTAAGTTCATCCAAGCGGTGGGTGATCGGTTGGTCAAATCGCACAAGTAGAAAGGGTCGTCATTTGGTCATATCTTACCCTTCCCATCTCGATCCTCTCACCTAGGGTCGGTTGGTCATATCTCCTAGGCAATTGGCCTCACCGCCATTCAATACTACCGAACCAAGGGTAGCTACCAATAAACTATGCATGCATACACTTAGAAATAATTGTCGAAAGTAATGTAAACGCAAACAAAACAATTAGGAATCATAACTAGGCGACACCAAGAGGTGCTTAGCGCTCATATTAACCATACAAATCAATTCAATATTCAAAGTTACGAAATACATGAATGGAAAGTAAAGAAAGATAAAATGCTAATGCTTATCGTAGGGAGTAATTTCTCCCAGAGCGACTCAAGTATGCTCCTCTAGACCTTCCTTTGGCTTTTCCCACGCTCGGTTGTTGTGTGTGGAATGGGATGAATAGAAATCTTTGGAATTAGCTGGGTATTTATAGGCGGGATCGGGTTACGGGTAACTAATACAAGAGTTACGCCGTAACCTTCAATTCCTTCGTATTTTGCACTAGATCTGCTGGTTATGGCGTAACCTTATGAGTGGTTACGCCGTAGTCTTCAATATTACATGGTTACGTTGTAATTGGTGGAACAGTTACGGCGTAGTTATCAGCGGCGTGGAACCTCATTTGACCTAATATAGTTATGTCTTAGTCCTTGGGAAGAGTTACGCCGTAACCTTCTGATAAGTTGGTTTTCTGAGTCACGCTTTAGTTTCGACGTAGTGTGAGAGATGGGTTACACCGTAACTTCTTCAAAGTCAGCATACTATGATAAATCTTTGGATATTTCTACAATTCCACGTCTCTTAAGCTCCAATGCTCGTAATTTACCTGAAAGTAGAAAACAATGGAAAACAAGCGTAAATCCATAAATGATATATATTACAAGCATTATCGGGGGAAATTGACACTTAATATTGAGGACTATTTGATGTTATCAAATATCCCCCACGAACTATACTTGCCCTCAAGTAGACCTTATTAGAATGATTCCTAAAAGATATCTCCCATAACACGGAAAATATAAGTTTACAAATCCCTTATGCTAGAATAAAACAAAGCCGAACACCTCACGAAATGGGAACGAAACACTCAAATCTCTCAACTATTCTAAGTGTCAATTTCGGGGTGATCACACAATCGCACAATCATAGCATGTATCATATCATAAGCTTGGCGGTTACATAAATCTCCACCACTAGAGTTAAGGGCTAAACAATTCTCGATGGCAATATGGGTAGACACAACAAAGGTTAAGGGGTGACTCGTCATTACTAACATGTCACGGCGAAGTGGACAAAATCAATGATACATGACCAAATCCATGGCCAAGACACCAAAGATTGCTCGCTGCATCACCTAGACCCGCTTCATGACTAAAAGGGTAGGATAAGACATGGGAAGTATAAATGGTGTAAAATAAAAATCAAGCAGGTAGTCTAAATTTACAACCAAGTCATCACCACTTACCGTCCGCCCAAAGTTCAAGCTTTGAAGTCAAGAAACCGGATCATGAATGGCTCATATGGGTGTATCTAGGGGTATCTTGCACTAAAGGTGAGTGCAATAAAAGGGTTTCACATGGGGGTCGAGAAGTCGAGGTGACTAATCGATAGACACACAATGGTAGGCTATTTGGGTGATAATCATGTAAAATTTCCTTCTGTAGAATCCATGGATCAGGACTCAACTAGGGTATAAGGAATATTGATTGAATGCACAACGAAATTATAATTAACAATCAACATCACTAATAAGGTTTTTTTTATTGAAAGTAAAAACTATTACTACTACAACTACTATACGCTCTATGCGTTAATTAAACTCTCATTGGAGATGTCTACTATGAAATGAAAAATGAAAAGATGATTAAAACTACTACGCCTACCCTCTTTATATAGGAGAGGGAGGTTACACCAAAACCCTAATCCTAGCTTACTAGTAAAGCTAAGCCAACTATTACATATTAGACCCTCATTGTTTCTTCTTTCTTTATTCTTGCTCGTGGTTTTGTAATCTTCATATCTGCAATTCCCAACAATCTTCCCCTAAACTGGAATTTGACTAGGTTAAGTTCCAGTTTCTTGGTAGTACAAAACAACCTGTATGAAGAAACAATGCCAAAACATGTCATCACAAAGAATAAGCTGCACATCATACATCTGCTTCCCCTTTTTCTAATAAGGGTCTTGTGCAACTCGTAGACGCTTCCCCTCAAGTGATGCATGTGGATGGTAAGTATATAAACCATAAGCTTCCCCCTAAAATTATACTAACCATCCCGATTTTTTTATTTTATTATTTTTTTTACAACTAAACAAAAGAAATAAAGTGCAACAGCAGAAAAATCAAATCAACAGCAGCATCAAAATAGTCTACCAGTAGGAACGGAGAACCAGTAGAAACACCAAAGCATGCGTCTTATATCTTGTACTATCCATGTGACTCCAAATCTTGATAAACCCTCAAGTAATATGAGACACTGAGCACAACAACGTGACTCCTTAAAGTGATAACAAATGTAAGCATTAAGCACCTTCTGTAGATCACACCCCTTCACTAACACTGAGCACTACAACGTAACTCCTTAAAGTGTTAGCAAATATGCGCATTAAGTACCTTTAATATGAAGATCTCACCCCTTCGCTAGATTTATCAAGTCTTTGTCACACCATTAAAGTACGAACACGTTACCTCAAAAGTGCTGCTGCTCACTTCGAGATATGATAAGACACGCACCTGATCAACTAGTAGGAACTCCAGAATAACCAAAGCAGCAACTGATCAGCAGAAACCAACAGTAGGAACCGATCAGCAGCAACCGATAATACCAGCAGAAACCAATCAGTTGCAATCAATACTAGTAGAAACGAATAAAAATATGCAGCCAGTAGAAACATCAAATCAAGCCGAAAATATGTTAATTACTAGGGTTCATCGTTGAATAAAAATTCAACTCACCAAGACTAGTAAAACATTAGAAGCACAAACTGTCAAGACCAGAATTAACAAATACAACAACCGATCATCAACAGTATAAACTTTAGACGACTAGAATTAATTTCCCACGCTGCCATTATAAACCAGCGTCTACCAATATACACCCAATAAGTAGGAACGAAACAATGATAAAGCAGCAGTCAAACTAATACAATCAGTAGGAACCGGACATCATTAGCAACGAAAAATCAATCACATATAATGCTTGAGATCCGTACCACTAGTATCTCAAATGGGGCCCTCGACAACAGATTAAATGAGGCCTTCGTTTATAGTCCCACCACCGAATAAATTAATTGGATAAACCCCATGTGAATGGCTAATGATTTGTACACTCTCATTTTTTATTTGCACACTTCAAACTGTGCAATAAACAGTTGTACATTTATCATATGCTGCTTTATCAGATTAAATGAGGCCTTCGCTTATAGTCCCACCACCGAATAAATTAATTGGATAAACCCCGTGTGAATGGTAATGATTTAGACACTCATTTTTATTTGCACACTTCAAATTTGCGATAAGCGAACAGACATTTATCATATCTTTCTTTATCGGGTTGTACGTTTAAGTGTGCGAATAAGATTTGAGAGTGTCTTCGTCGATCAATTCTCCATGAATACCTTGCCCCTACTGTGCCACGTTAGTCAATCAATAGAATAATATAAACCAATTTATGAATCAGTACAATACTCATTAAATGACCAAACACAAGTGACAAGTAGGAATAAAACAATGAGTATGTTGGGACCAGCAGCAATACGAAACCTCACGTGGGGACCAGCTAAAATCAGTAGCAATGACATTTCAGTAGAAATGAATTCAGTACAAAGAACAAATAACCTTGGACGAAATATGCACACCAAGAAGCCACGATCCTACAAATGGGACCATCACACGCTGACCAATCACACAAATTAATATCATCAATTGTGCAAACCTTATGTATCCCCACGTGATAGAAAATAGTATTATTGAATTGGGGACCTCACCGACCAATATAATAATCCTATTAAAAGGTCCATCGAATCAAAGCAAAATCAGTATATTAACAAATGAGAGGGACTAGCAATGATGAATCAATACAAGCCTAACATCACATGCGTATGACCATGAATAAATACCGCCGCCCAGATCATCCAGTGACTTCAAAATACAAACCATTAATACGCGAATATAACATTACCCAATCAATATGTTGATCCCATTGAATATAAGCTACCGATTAGTATTTAACCAATTCATACTAGCCACTGATCAATAAATGCAGTACAAAATATTGGTATGAGGATACCTGATTGAATCAGAAATAACCAAATCAGATCTGCTGTATCTTTTCTTTTCCTCTTTTTGCCTGCTGCCTCTTTACTTTTCACAACTGCTGCATAAACCCTAATTACAAAAAAACCTTATCAACCCTAGATCGAGAGCCACGAAGCTCTGATACCAATTGTAGAATCCATAGATCAGGACTCAACTAGGGTATAAGCAATATTGATTGAATGCACATCGGAATTATAATTAACAATCAACATCACTTATAAGGTTTTCTTTATTGAAAATAAAAACTATTACTACTACAACTACTATACGCTCTATGCGTTAATTAGACTCTCATTGGAGATGTCTACTATGAAATGAAAATGAAAAGATGATTAAAACTACTACGCCTACCCTCTTTATATATAGGGTGAAACGCAGCCGAGCAGGCGAGGCGCTGGGAGCTCGAGCTCGGCTCGCTTCTATATAAAACTCGAGCTCGTTCGAGCTCACATTTGAGCTCGAGCTCGGCTCGTGAAATTTTTCACAAGCTCGAGCTCGGCTCGTTAAGACAAAGCTCGGCTCGTTAACACAAGGCTCGAGCTCGTTAACACGGTTATACGTATAGAAAATATATATACGTATATATTTCTAGGGCTCGTTTGGGCTCGCGAGCCCAAACGAGCTTTTATAGAGCTCGGGCTCGAGCTCGATTATTAAATGAGCCCGAACTTAGGCTCGAGCTCGGGCTCAAGCTCGTTTAGGCTCGGCTCGTTTGAGCTTTTTACCGATCCGATCCCGAGCTTTTCACGAGCGGCTCGGCTCGTTTCCACCCTATTTATATAGGAGAGGGAGGTTACACCAAAACCCTAATCTTAGCTTACTAGTAAAGCTAAGCCAACTATTACATATTAGACCCTCATTGTTTCTTCTTTCTTCATTCTTTGTTTCATTCTTAGTTAAAAAATCTCTGTGTCACTTCGTTTAGTAGCAACTCCTCAGTCACCACATACTCTGTTCCATCAATCGTAGCTACAATCTCTATGTCACTTCGTTTAGTAGCAGAGGCCCAAAATTGTTCAACCAACGATTCATATATCACATTTGGAGAGTGCGTTAGAGCATAATGAATCTTGGACCGTTTCAAGAAATCCACCATAGGTTCATATAGTTCATGTCCCTTTGCTTTTCCCAGAAAAGCAACCTTGTTATGATCTTTCTTAAATTGAAGCGCCATGTGAGAAATTGTGAGAATGGGTTATGATTCACGCAACTGGAAGTGTGTTTAAATTGAGTGAAGAGGGAATCAGTTAATTCTGGGCGAAGATATGCGAAGAAGGTGATTAATAAAAGTTACCCAATTTATGGTCAAAAATTTCGGAACAAATCGTTGACCATATCTGACGTGTAAAGTAACTCCAACCAAATTCAAACTTAACCCTTCAGCAGAATGGATGGTCAATCTGCTAATGGAAGTCAATCAGCAGAATCAACTCAAGTGTAAACGTATCTTAAGTAAATATCTTGAGTTTTACTGTGCCACCCAACTCGCATTAAATTACATCAATCCTTGACTTCGCCTATAAGATAATCCCAATGCACAATTAACACATACCAATTACCCCCAATTAACTTCAAAAACTCTAATTTCTCCAAAATTCCACAATCATCAACAATAACTATGTCTACCAAACTAGAAATAATCAATCTAACTTCCTCCTCATCATCATCCTCATCCAGTGATGATTCACACCCATTGTTTCGCTACCCTCATCAAGATGAACCTCGACCTTAAAAATCCCCATTTCTCCCTTCTTCTGAGGATGATAGTGTAGTGAATCCAAGTGATTCATCTAGGGGTTCTGATGACTCCACAGAGCGTCTAGAGACAATCTTCAATATATTGGTGAGAGAGGAAGAGGAGAGGACATCAGCAGGTGTGGAGAATCCCCAACCTTCACAATCCCAACCCCAACCAAGGCCACGTGCTAGAAATCCACCACTCCCAACAACAAGAGAGGTGGTGATTGCTCTTCCTGCTCCAAGTTTTGGTGCTTCATACCATGGAAGTAAGGGAAAGGGCAAGGAGGCAGAGGTGAAGGGAAAGGGAAAAGGGAAGGTGGTGTGATGCTCTATGGTGGAACGAGTAGATGGAACAACTGAAGATTTCTCATATCACAAATGCATCCATCATGCCAAGGACCAAAGATATAAAACTAGGTTCTTGAGCATCTTCATCGTCGTTTTCATCAATCCATCCTTTCCATTTTCATCTTCAGCTGCTTCATCATACTTGTCAAGTGTATCCACCAACTTTTGTAATAGATGATAGGAACTAGTATATTTTTGGTAGATCTTGTATAGGAATGGTCTAGTATTTCATGTGAAGTTGATTGTAAGCTGTAAACTGTTTCTTGAATGATCAACATGTCTTTTATCTCTCAATGATTAGCACTTAATATGTATCATCAGTACTTTTCTTCAGTAGAATCCATGAGATTACTTGTAACAATACTTGTGCTTTTCTTCAGTAGAAACAAACTTTAAGCTTACATGACCATGTTCCCATTTACCAACTTGGTGAACTTCAACTTAAAGAAGCATTCTACAAAAAGACACAAAGTAACACACAAACCAAACCAAGACAAACAAAACTTAAAAAACATTAGTTGGTTAGTGTTAGCAAACAAAAATATAAACAAATATCAACAAAGTGTACAAGATATACAACTATAATCCTCCCCTGAGGCCTATGCCACCCCTCAAACTCTGCAGTTAAGGGTTAACCATCCCAATATGGACAACTAGGTGTTGAAACCTAGGTCCATCAAAAGCTTTAGTCAATAAATCTGCCACATTATCATCTGTGTGAATCTTAAGCACCTTTATCAAATGTTTTTCGTATGCATCTCTTATAAAATGGTGCCTGATCTCAATATGCTTAGTTCTATTATGAAAAACTGGATTTTTAACTATGCATATGGTACTTTGATTATCAATATAGATTGTGGTGTTCATAAAATTAAACCCATAATCCAAACAATTGATTTTGGATCCATAGTACCGACCACAACAATTGGCAACATCAACATACTACGCTTGATGAGGAGGTAGCAACAATAGTTTGTTTCTTGCATTGCCAAGATATCAATCTTCTACCAAGGAATTGGCAACCTCAGGTTGTGGATCTCTTATCGATTCGCACCGGCATAATCACTATCACTATATGCTTCCAATACAAAGGAGACTCTTTTGGGTACCAAAGACCTAACTTGGGTTGGCCTTTCGGATACTTGAAGATCTTTTGACTCCATTCAAGTTGGAAGTAAGTGGAGTGACACGATGTCTAGAACAAGCACTCGCGACAAAGGTAATGTCGGGCCTAGAAGGCTGTTAAATACATTAATGAACCAATCATAGATCGTATAAGTGAACATTCACGGTGGATCGGTTCAAAATTGTTCTTTGGTTTTGGAGCTTCATAAGGTGTAGTGGCGATTCGACATTTTCCATATCAAACTTCTTCAAAATGTCTCTCACATATTTATCTGCTGATAAAAATACCATCGAGTTTCTTTGAACTTGTAGACCCAAAAGAAGGTAAGCTCCCCATTGCACTCATACGAAACTCTCCTTCATTAACTCCTCAAACTCCACGCACAAGCTTCTTTAGTGGAGCCAAAGATAATGTCATCCACATAAAATTGCACAAGAATGATGTCTGTTATTTTTCTTTAGGAAGAATGTTTTGTCAATGGCACCTCTTATGTAACCATGCTTCGTGAATGCGAGATAGCCTAGCATACCATGCTCTTGGTGCCTGATGGAGTCCATAGAGAGCTTTCACAACCTTGTAAACATGCTGTGGATGATCTGGGTCTTCAAATCCTTTGGGTTGAGCGACATATACCTCTTCTTCTATCTCACCATACAGAAAAGCACCTTTCACATCCATTTGATAAACCATGAACCCCATATAAGATGCATAAGCCAAAAAGATTTGAATGGCCTCAACTCTAGCTACATGTGTAAAAACTTCATCATAATCAATTCCTTCCTCTTTTGAACCCACGAGCCACTAATCGTGCTTTGTTTTAACCACAATACCCTTGCATCTCTTTTATTCTTCAAGATCCATTTTGTCCCAATTGCAATCTTCCCATGTGGTAGTGGTACCAATATCAAACCTCTTGATTCTTGAATTGTTGCATCTCATCTTGCATTGCTTCAAGCCAACTTGAATCTTCAAGAGCTTGAGTAACACTTTGGTTGGTTCCACTTGAGAAAGGAAGCAAGCAAGCAGACAATGCTTAAAGTGCGTGTGATTGTCCCTTTGTTGGTTTGAGACATAGGAAAGAAAAGCAACTTGACCATACTTAGAACTTGACACATCACTTCTAGTTCGAGCAGTGCTTGAGGATCACCAATAATATTTGCTTGAGGATGAGCCTTTGTTGATCCTTTTTGTAGTAGAGGGGTTGACATCAATTGTGGTGTCAAGATTGTTCATGATTGGTTCAAAATCAACATCATAGGAAGGTGAGGTGAAGATTCCATCTTTGGGTTGATGATTACCAAGATCGAAGGACTTGGAAATCGTGTATATGGTTCTTCAAAGTCGTGGACACACTAGTAGGAATTGGAGTAGATGTGCAGGTGTCGGTGATTTGGTGATGTCGGGAGAAGCAGGATAAGCTGTCGGGAGAATCATGGTTTCCATGACTACTCTGCAAACTCCCACCAAGCCTCTCGACTTCTAGATTGGTTGCATACTCTTGCTTCTTGAGTCTAGCAAGGTCCTCTGCATAGTGTGACTCATCTTCATGCGCATCAGAAGTTACTTTAGAATGATCACACTGCAAAATGGTTGGGGAGAAGGAAGGTACAAGAATTGGTTGTTCATCATGTTCAGACTCACTCTCTGAGTCATCATCCAGGGTACCTTCATTTCGATGGGAGACTCTTGTGTACTTGCAGTTGGTTAGCAACATGTCTAGTATAACCCAATGTCGGTTAAGTAATCAAGGTCAAAGGACCAAACATGACCTTGTCCACGAACATTAGGCTTATCTTCTAGGTATCTCGGGTTTGAGTCTCCTCAATCTTCTTAGCGATTAAATTGTATACCTATAAGCCTTACTATGAATTTGAATAACCCATAATATACCCTCATCGACTTTCTCATCAAATTTTCCCGGTGGATCACTAGTGTTTAAAATGGTCACTTGACATCAAAAGGTTTAAGATAATGTATATGGAACTTTCCGGTGAGAAATTCATAAGGTGTCTTGAAATGAGGTCTAGTAAGGGATACCTGTTTAGTACATAGCAAGCCGTGCTAACTGCTTGATCCGAACATAGTGGGTAATTTAGAGTCTGCAAGCATGGATCTTCTTGCCTCTATTAAGGTCCTATTCTTTCTTTCGGCTACCCCATTTTGTAGTGGGGTTCTTGGAGTGCTATAGTCCTTTTATCCCTTTAGACTTCTGAGTTCTATTAATACAACATTTTGAACTCGTCCCATTATCACACGAATACCTTTAACCCTTTTGTTCATTTGGTTTTCAACAAGGGTAATGAACTCTTTTAAAACTTGAGATGTTTCATCTTTAGTTCTCAAAAGAATACCCAACAAAACTGCTATAGTCATCGATGATTACCAGCGAAATACTTGTGATCAATACTCGACTTGGGTTGGACTAAAGAGATCCATATGCAACAATTGAAGAGGTTACGAGATATTGCTTCTGATTGTAATGGCTTTGTATGAGGCTGTGTTGCTTTCCTTTGTTGCGAGCAACACAATTGTGTTCATTGGTGAAGACTTTGGAAGGAAGTCCTTCAACTAGACCCGGTTTAGAAAGCTTGTTAATGGTCTTGAAGTTCACATGAGCCATCCTTCATGCCATTTTGTAGACTCATCCAGGATGCTTTAGCCACCAAACATGTTAGGTCATATTACGGTTGAACATCATTCAAATTGAATGTGTATAAGTTGTGGCTTCTAGGAACTCTCGGCAGAATGGATGTATCTTACGGAAGTGTGAAGTCTTTAGAGAGCACAATACATTCATCCTCGAAAATAATACTTTGTTCTTGGTGTCACAAATTTGTGATCACGAGAATAAGTTGAAATATTGCGATTCCTTTACATAGTACACATTCTCAAAATCCAAATGAGGTGTTCTAATGGTGCCTTTCGATGATTCTACCATCTCCTCCACCAAAAGTCACACTCCTCCTCCTTCATGGGTACAAAATCATGCATCTTCTCTTTGTTTCACGACATGTACGGAACAACCACTATCTACTATGCCAACATCTTTACTCCTCGGAGGATGATCCTACAACAACAACAAGAATATATACAAAATATTAGTACACTATGGAGACTCAGTCATTCTTGACTTGAGCACATGTGGATCATAAGATTTAGGCCATGTAGATGTATAAGATCCACCATTGTTCTTGGGCCTCCTTTGAAAATTTGGTCCCTTTTTAGTCCAAGAACAACTCTTTGAGGGCTTCCTGGTGGTATCCTATATCCCTTCCATCATACATAGAGTCAAAACATTCGGGCCAATAACCATTTTGAAAATATAAACTAGTTGGTCATACATATGGTCTAACAAGCTGATCTTCTCCAACCGAATTGTGTTTCTTTGGTTTTATTAGTTGCTTGTGGAACAAAAGATGGTATATCATTAACATTTTCCATATTGGTCTAGGTTTCTTTTGACTAGCAGATACACCCATTCTTTGCTCATGAAAATTACAATCCTTAATCAAATGAAATTTACTTCACACACAAAACATTTCTTCTTCTTAGAAGATTTATTCAAATTGAAAGATGTTTCATTACATGCAAAAGCATTCAAACCACAAACATTAACATAATTGTTTTAATGAATTAAAGACATTATTTTGCAAAGAATTAAATGACAAGTCTTGAGAGAAGCTGTCTTGGAAGTTGATTCTCGGCAACAACTCTAACGAGGCTTGTAAGGAGTCTTGGGTGTAGGCTTGGGTGAGGTCTTGGGAAGGTCTAACTTTTCATTTGAATCACTGCTGGTAGAAGTAGTAGACCCTTGGTCGGAGGACTTGTCCTTTGTCAACACAAGAGACAAAGTCGGTAGATGAAGAATCGAGGTGCAGCAAGTCTCTTAACTTTTGCCATAAAGATGGTGTGATCCATCGAAGTCAAATGTGATGGAAAGGTCAATGGGCATATGTTCTCCTCTAATAGGTCCGGTACAACATGTAATTCACCTTCTTTTACATAATTAGCTAATCTGCTTTGGAGTAGATTTGCGTATCATTCCTAGCTTCTAAGCCAACATATTTTTAAAACCTAAACCTAACCCGAGTTCTGATTGACTACCATAGAAAGCGGGCTACTTTGTCACCTTATACTAACCATTCTTTATGTCTAGCTACTTCCTCATCTAGTTCCTTTTTCAACACTTGGTTTTACGAAACTACATCGACTTTTTCTTTCTCGATGCGTTTTAAATCAATTTTAGCACATTCTAAATCACTTTCTAACACCCTTATCTTTTCATCATAAGCCAGTTGATTCTTTTGAAACCAAACTTTTTTTCTTTCTAATGTTTTTAAAGCCATTTTATAAGCCTCAACTTCGACATAACATTCATTATATTTAGGTTTCAATTCATCATAAGCTTCCTTAAGTTCATTATATCTTTCACTACAACCAAACACACAATTATGTACCTGAGAGATGCCCATTAAGGCAATTTGATCATGCTTATCCTTTGTAGTACTGACTTGCCGACAATCCACCATGCTCGAACCGGGAGCATCATCATTTTCGAGCTCATGCACCTTCCGGTTGACATGGTCATCGAGTGACCAAAGCATTGGAGGATCCGACTTTGGAATTTCCGCTTCCATATGATTTTGCCGATAGGAAGAATACCTAACCTCATCACCGACCTTCCTATCCTTGCATTCTCTTGAAGTGACCCATCGACCACAAGTATAGCACTTGACTTTCCTTTTGTCAAATCTTCTTTGGATCTCTTCACTGAAACCAAACTTTCTCCTAGACTTACGCTCGAACCTCTTGATGTCCATCGAGAGCATGGCAAGTTGCCACTTTAAGTTCATCTATTCCATATCAAGTGGATCCACTGTTCAAAGTCCTCAAAAGCTAGTTCTTTGTTGATTGTCATAATTAGCAACAAAAGAGTAAAGTACATCTTCCAATACACCACTGGATTTATGTTGAGAATTTGATGGAGTGGTGTTGTAGGATGATGATGCTGAGGAAACTGGGCTTGGAGCATAAGTCATCTTATTTGAGGAGGCCCCAACAAATGCTGAGTGACTGGAAGTGGATGAACGAAAAGGACTTCTGACATCAGGCTCAAGAGTTTTAAGCCTATTGTAGAGATCATCAAAAGTGACCATATCCAACCCACCTTTAGCTTTGAGTGCAATGCTCACTTGCAACCAAGATGGAGGTAAAGATCGTAAGAACTTTGAATTGCGATCCTCATTATGCGGCCTGGCCTTCATCGATTCGATTGACTCAAAATCTTATGGAACTGTCATATCCCTTGTGGATACCTTCTTCCTCGAGATTTGGAATTCTTGAAATTCTTTGTTTGACATTGATTTCCTCATTCTCTTTGACTCATCATTCCCACCAAATCTAGCCTTGATCGCCATCCATATGTCCTTAGCATCCTCCATGTAGTGAAAGTCACCCATGTGATCATCTGGTATAGCCGAAGGAGAATAGTTCTAACTTTATTCTCTCTACGAGCAACCAATATCTCTTGACGGTTTTGGGAGGAACAATGGTAATAATACCATCAACATCTTTCACACACTTCTTGTTGTTCCCTTCTTCACAACTTCCCAAAGATTCCAATCAATGTTGGAGATCGATTACGCATCTTCATAGCCCACAAATCATACTCCTCCTTCTTGAGGTATGGGAACTTTGCATTGCTGTTTGTGAGATTGAGTTGTTGCAGAGAAGTGTTGTTTTGATTGTTAGTGACTTCTATTTCATCGTCTGACCCAGGCATGGTGAAGGGTGTTTTGGTTGTGAGGGTGTAAATAAAAGAATGTTCTTAGTATCACAGAGACTCTCCTGAGGCTCTGATACCACTTGTTGAACCTAAGACCTTGATAGATCTTTGAGCGCTCGTGGATCGTTAGTAATGCTTATGTAATCATAAACACACTAATAGACAGTCTCTATTACTTGTATTCTAAAGCGGAAATCAAACACAAGTAAGAACAATAATAACTAAGAATACTTTGATCCTCTATGGATCTTTGAATAGAACTAAAACTTGTTTTTCAAACTCGTACATCGATCATACTAATGTGTTCCTTTTATAGACAAGGAACCCTAAACCGTTTCCCAAGAAACGTATAAACGTAAAACTAAATAAGATATACATTATCACTTCCTAATAAAACTCATGCATATCCTAACTAACTATAAAATCGTGGAATATCTATATCATGAAAACAAACTACGCGGTTTTCTACTTCACAAACAGAATCCTTGGATTCTCTTGATAATTTTACTTAGTAAATTCCCAACACCTTCTAAAGCGAAAAGTCCAAATACATCGAGCTAACTCAACATACCTTCGTGGTCTCGAAATGATGCAAATGCCAAGTTCTAAAGTTTGCACATAATTTGGTGGATTTGGGGTAAAATATTGGAAATGGATAAGGCTAATCTCACCATATAATATCAAGGGTTGTATGTGCTCGCTAAGGTCTAATCTAGTTAGGTTAAGAAAAACATGTCAAAATTTAAAAATGGCATAATTTTTCAAAATAAACCGAGGGCAAAATAAAGTTCAAGAGATAATTCTACTCCGTCCCCCACTTGAATTGTACAAAGTCCTTTTGTACTAACATTAAATAAAGGTGAAGAGAAAAGTAGAATTAGGCGAGAACTTCCCGAAATTTACTCCATAAAGAAAGAAGGCCCACGAAAAGAGGCGTGCCTTCAGATAAGCATCATGAACAAACTTCAATCCACGAAATCACACTACCGACAAGCATAATTAGAAAAGAAAAAATAAAAATAAGAAACAAACCTAACTCACTTTCCTAGGAATCACGGTTGCATTTAGCATATGCAACAAGCCTTTTAAACCACTTGGTGTCCCAAGTGGACGAGTGAAGTCTCGTGAGGGTTTATAGGGAACACACCTACAAAGTTAATTTAAAATACTAATACAAGGTTATTGTGTTTTAAAATAAAAGAAGTTAAGAGAAGGTTACGTCGTAACTCTTTTGAGGGAATTCTACCAGAATCGCAAAACGACATAAAAAGCGAAGCGAGTGGTTACGGCGTAACAATAGAGATGGTACTACCGTAATTAGTAATCGTCTAAAATCTTTCTTGCAAAGGTTGGTTCTGGTGTAATCACATAGATGAGTTCTGTAGTAACTATGGTCGAATCGACAAGCTGCGGTGATAAGTACTTCCTCGTTTCTGCAAAATGGTTAGAAAACTCGAAACCCTACGAAATGGAAATAAAACAAAAGAAAGGGATAATTTGGGTTGTCTCCCGAAAGAGCACTTTTCTTTATTAACGAGTCTTTAAGTTAGACTCAGAGCCGCGGGGCTACCAGTTCTTGTTGGTCATTTCGTGGATATGGCAATCTCCACGTTGGATCCAACTTATCAGATTCTCATCCCGTTTGTAGTCATCCACAAATTCTAAGCAACCCGAGTAGAAGCTCTTGATTTTCTGGTAAGGCTGGTCAATTCCTTTTGCCTTGTCTTCCTCACTGATATTGAGCAATGGTTGGGATTGGCTTAACTGCCTCTTGGTCCAATTTTTAAAATTCATAACGGTTCTCGGCATTTTGAAGATAGTCTTATCATCATTTATTTTTAACCATACTAACCCTTCTTTTTTATTTTTATCTAACCCCGATATTTCTTGAAAAGGCTTTCCTAAAATTACTCCCGTAAGTCCATCTTCCACAAATTCGCTTACGTCATCTAAAACCATGAAGTCCACCAAAAATGAATGAGTTCTAAAGAAGACATGGATGTTAGTTGCAAACCCAAGAAAGTTATTCCCCTTATATTCTAATTCTTTCTTCATAACCCGGTTGTAGCATTCTTTTGACATGATGTTGACTGGGGAAGTTGTGTTAATAAATGGGTGAAAGTCGATAAACCCGATTTTGCATAAGATCTTTAGATAATAAGGGTTTCTATGATGTATGCGGGTTCCTACCTCATGAAATCTAGGTTGATTGGGTTGCGAAAAACCCTTCAAAGAGTTATCTTGCCAATGGGCCATTTCGACGTCACTTGAGAGGTCTTCAGCACTGATTCCTAAATTTTCTTCTTCCTCGAAGTTGACAAAAACATCAAAATCTCTCCCTGAATCAACCTCTCCAGGATCCGGGGGGTCACTAAGAAATTCTTCTAAAGCGTCACCAAAACTACCTACTGGGTCAACCGCACACACTTTTTGAGGAGTAGACGAGAGTTCATTAGGTCGAGCGTTGCAATTTATCCATTAGCTTCAAGAGTTAGCTTTCCAAAGAAAGACATCCACCTTAGTATGGGCGTTGGCAAGCATAGGTCTACCTAAATGCGGGTATCTGTTGTCTTCCGAATTTCAAGAATCACAAAATCATTGGAAAAGGAATTTCTTAATCTTCACCAACACATTTTCAACGATGCCCAATGGTGATTGCATAGATCGATCGGCCATTTCAATTTTCATCTTGGCGGCTTCAAGTCACCAATCCCATATGTAGGAACATCGAACAAGGCATTATGCTAATACTTACTCCAAGATCGCCTAGGGCATTACACATATTGAGACTCCCGATCAAGCAAGGAGAGTGAAACATCTGGATCTTTTTCCTTTTGTGGTAGCTCGTTTCTCAAAGCCTTGAACATCTTTCGTTGAGGTGAATTGTCTCATCATTGCTCAATTCTGCGGAATACCATCATGATTAGTTTTAATGGAATTATTGATGGGGAGTTCTGGGTAAAGCTTGGTCCGAGTGATTGTTTTTCCATCTTGATTTGTCGCTAACTTTTTACGAAAAGGTCATCGGTTCTTCAAGGATAGTTTCACTGTGTTGTGACTTCCTCTTCCCAGTTGCTAGGTAATTAGTGATGGCTTGAACATGAGCTAACACTCCTTTCCAATCTTTTAATCCTATCTTCGTGAATTTTGAGAGAAGAGACTGTATTATCCACGAATGTCTTCATCATTTTTTCAATCCTATCATCTCGTTCCCTTGATTCCTTGATGTGGTCAAGAATTTTTTTTCGAGATTGCTCCTGGTTTTGGTCTCAAACACACTCTTAACCCTCTCAATCCTGCATGCTTCAGCTTATCTTTCTAACCTCCGTTTTTCGAAAATTTCCCCATAATTATATTCTTGCTTTGTTATCGTCTTCATTACCTTATGATCGAAATTGTCTCTTGGTCCGTACCCTGTATCCATATGCCATTTGTAGCAATGTTCAGAAATTCGTTGAATACATTCCAAGGCTTGGTTAGGACTCATGCTAGGAATAGGTCTCGGGGAATCGAGAAGTTCTTGTGTTAGCGCATTAATTCCACGGTAGAAGACGTAGACGATATGATATTTGTTTAAATCATGGGTGGGGAACCGATAGAGTAGCTCATTAAATCTTTCCCATGCCTGGTAAAGCGTTTCTTCTCCAACTTGGATGAATTGATAGATTTTACCAAGAAGTTTGGCCATTTTTTAAGGAGGGCAAAACTGCTGGACGAACTCTTTTCTTAGTTTATCCCACGCTTCTTTACATTCACTGGGGAGTTTGTTATACCATCTTTTCGCGGTTCCAGTAAGAGTCATAAGAAAAATCCTTGCGGTGACCGAATAGCTCGGAGTACTTCTTACGTTGAAAAGAGAGGATAAGTGGAGAACTTCTTCTACGTGATTCTGAACGTCCTCATCATCATCTCCAGAAAACTTAAGTTTGTGTAACTCTCGAATAATTTGATCTGGAATAGAGTATTTTTCAATACTAGAATCTGTCTTGAAGCTTATTTGGCGATTCTCATTTGGTCGTTCCAAATCTTGTTCCATAGTTAAGTCATCGATATTATTTTCATTAATAACCTTTGATTCTGCGTCGATCGGTGCGATTCAGTAAAATGAGAAGATGTTGTGAATAGGAACCGAGAGTAAACTTTCCTTGTCCGAAATTGCTTTTCCGGATCATCGAATGGAGTGGCCAAAAAGGGCCTCGAGCTACGAGTCTTGTATCCCGACATTTAAGAAAAGAAAGAAAGAAAATTAAAAATAGACTTAATATGCAATCCTAAAATAGCTCCCAAGAAGAGCTTAAAACTTGATGCGAGGTTTTATTGACCGGTTTTAAAATTTATAAAGTCTCGTTATACCTATGGTCACCCTAATGCACTAAGCAGGCGGTATGCCGGTCGTGTGTAGTGTAGTATTCGGTAAATCCGAGGTCGTCCCAAGAGCTATGTGTGTTGGATTATTACTAAGTCTAGGTGTCACAATATTTAATAATGGTTTCGATAAGGAATTAATTATTTAACTACTAAGGCAGATAAAAGCAAATAAAACGTAAAGGATAAATCAATAGAGGAGAGTGGTGCTAACCTAGTTAATCCTCCTAGCTAGTTATGTCTACGTCTACTTACTTCCAATTACTTCAGGTGGAGTCAAAGTCGAGAGGACAACATTTGGTCAATTCGCCTAACCTATCGGCAAAGATGCCACCACGGGAGAAGTCGGTGTCCCTCATAAGTCATGTTGTTCCCGGTCCCTAAGCCAAGTCATTAAGTACCACTACATGCTAGATTTATAATAGTGAGTGCCGGGCGTTAGCAACAAACACTCACCCCAATTCTTAAGTTTATCCAAGCGGTGGGTGATCGAGTTGGTCAATCGCACAAGTAGAAAGGGTCGTCGGTTGGTCATATCCTACCCTTCCCGTCTCGATCCGCTCACCTAGAATTGCATTGGTCATATCTCCTAGGCAATTGGCCTCACCGCCATTCAAAACTATCGTACCAAGGGTAGCTACCAATAAACTATGCATGCATACACTTAGAAATAATTGTACGAGTAATGTAAATGCAAACAAAACAATTAAGGAATCATAACTAGGCCAAGACCAAGAGGTGCTTATCGCTCATATTAACCATACAAATCAATTCAATATTCAAAGTTACGAAATACATGAATCGAAAGTAAAGAAAGGATAAAATGCTAATGCTTATCGTAGGAGTGATTTCTCCTTGGAGCGACTCAGTATGCTCCTCTAGACCTTCCTTTGGCTTTTCTCACGTTCTCGGTTGTTGTGTGTGGAATGGGATGAATAGAAATCTTTGGAATTCGTGGGGTATTTATAGGCGGTTGGGTTCTGGCGTAATTAATACAAGAGTTACGCCAGTAACCTTCAATTCCTTCGTATTTGGCACTAGATCTGCTGGTTACGGCGTAACCTTATGAGTGGTTACGCCGTAGTCTTCAATAGTACATGGTTACGCCGTAATTGGTGGAATAGTTACGGCGTAGTTATCAGCGGCGTGGAACCTCATTTGACCTAATATAGTTACGTCGTAGTCCTTGGGAAGAGTTACGCCATAACCTTCTGATAAGTTGGTTTTCTGAGTCACGCTTTAGTTACGGCGTAGTGTGAGAGATGAGTTACGCCGTAACTTCTTCAAAGTCATCATACTATGATAAATCTTTGGATATTTCTCCAATTCCGCTTCTCTTTAGCTCCAATGCTCGTAATTTACCTGAAAGTAGAAAACAATCGAAAACAAGCGTAAATCCATATAAATGATATAAATTACAAGCATTATCGGGGGAAATTGACACTTAATATTCAGGACTATTTGATGTTATCATGTGCCCATCACGACGTCCTCTAATGACACATCTACCTAATATTTCATGATCCAGTTTCTTGACTTCAAAGCTTGAACTTAAGGCGGACGGTAAGTGATGATGACTTGATTATAGATTTAGACTACCTGTTTGTTTTTTTTTATTTTACACCATTTATATATCCCATGTCTTATCCTACCCTTTTAGTCATGAAGCGTGTCTAGGTGATGCAGCGAGCAATATTTGATGTCTTGGCCATGGATTTGGTCATGTATCATTGATTTTGTCCCCTTCACCGTGACATGTTAGTAATGACGAGTCACCCCTTAACCTTGGTCGTGTCTACCCATATTGCCTTCGAGAATTGTTTAGCCCTTAACTCTAGTGGTGGAGATTTGTGTAACCGCCAAGCTTATGATAGAATACATGCTATGATCATGCGATTGGTGATCACCCGAAATTGACACTTAGAATAGTTGAGATATTTGAGTGTTTCGTTCCCATTTTGTGAGGTGTTCGGCTTTGTTTTATTCTAGCATAAAGATTTGTAAACTTATATTTTCCGTGTTTGGGAGATATCTTTTAGGAATCATTCTAATAAGGTCTACTTGAGGGTAAGTAGAGTTCAGTGGGGATATTTGATAACATCAAATAGTCACGAATATTAAGTGTCAATTTCCCCAATAATGCTTGTAATTTATATCATTTATATGGATTTACGCTTGTTTTCCATTGTTTTCCACTTCGGGGTAAATTACGAGCATTTGAGCTAAAGAGGCGGAATTGGAGAAATATCAAAGACTTATCATAGTATGTCGACTTTGAAGAATTCTGGTGTAACTCGAGATCTCACATTACACCGTAACTAAAGCGTGACTCGAATACCAACTCATCGAAGGTTACGGCGTAACTCTTCCCAAGGACTACGACGTAACTATATTAGGTCAAATGAGGTTCCATGCCGCTGATAACTACGCTGTAACTAATCCACCAATTACGTTGTAACCAAGTAATATTGAAGACTACGGCGTAACAACTCATAAGGTTCTGTTGTAACCAAAGATATCTAGTGCAAATGCGAAGGAATTGAAGGTTACGGCGTAACTCTTGTATTAGTTCTGTAGTAACCCAAATCAACCTATAAATACCCCCGAATTCCAAAGCATTTCGATCATTCCATTCCACACACAACAACCGAGAGCGTGGGAGAAAGCCAAAGGAAGGTCTAGAGGAGCATACTGAGTGTCTCGAGGAGAAATCACTCCCTACGATAAGCATTAGCATTTTATCTTTTCTTACTTTCTATTCATGTATTTCAGTAACTTTGAATATTGAATTGATTTGTATGGTTAATATGAGCTGCTAAGCACCTATTGGTGTTGGCCTAGTTTTGATTCATAATTGTTTTATTTTGCGTTTACATTACTTCCGTGCAATTATTTCTAAGTGTATGCATGCATAGTTTATTGTTAGCTATCCTTGGTTGGTAGTTTTGAATGGCGGTGAGGCCAATTGCCTAGGAGATATGACCAACTCGACCCTAGGTGGCGGATCGAGACAGGAAAGGTAAGATATAACCAATGGCGACCCTTTCTACTTGTGCGATTTGACCAACCGATCACCTACCGTTTGGATGAACTTAAGAATTAGGGGTGAGTGTTTAAGTTGCTAACACCCGCACTCACTATTATAAATCTAGCATGTAGAGGAACTTAATGACTTGGCTTAGGGACCGGGAACAACAAGACTTATGAGGGACACGACTTCTCTGTGGTGGCATCTTTGCCGATAGGTTGGGGCGAATTGATCAAATGTTGTCCTCGACTTTGACCCCACCAAGTAATTGGAAGTATGTAGACGTAGACATAACTAGCTAGGAGGATTAACTAGGTTAGCACCACTCTCCTCTATTGATTTATCCTTTACCTTTTATTTCTTTTATCAGCCTTAGTAGTTAAATAATTAATTCCGTATCGAAACCATTATTAAATACTGTGACATCTAGACTTGGTAATAATCCAACACACATAGCTCTTGGGACGACCTCGGTTTAACCGAATACTACACTACACATGAAAGGGTACACTGCCCGTTAGTACATTAGGGTAGACAATAGGTATAAGGAGACTTTATAAATATTAAAACCTGGTCAGTAAAACCTGCATCAAAGGACATTAGTCAGCCCGAAGCCTTGGATTTCTAGGCATTTGATGGGATTGCCAATGGGGCTGCTGGAAGGAAACTGAGAAAATTTTGCAAGATCAAGTACACGTGCTCGCAGGGGAAGACCATGATCCCGCCGCCTACTTGAACCGAATTTCTACTGTGATCGGGTACGATTCGAAGCACCCACCGACTTACACCATGGTAAGGAACCCTATTCGCCATTTGGTGCACCGACTCCTTTCCTGCTCTATAAGGGCAAGGCACTCTGCTAAAAAGATGATGACCATGGACGATTTGTACCTCTTAGAAGGGGTGGGCGGGGGAAATCACATTGATGTCCCCCATTATTTGGCGAGGTTCATGGGCAGTGGAGCTAAGGGTTTTACTGGGAAGAGTCCAATTCAAGGGGATCATTTTATTGGTAGGTTGGTGAGGAGTTATGACTTGATGACTGAGGAGGCTTTGGCTTGGGTATCCCGTGGGAAGGAAACTAGCTTGATTGGGTTGAATAAGCTAGTAGATTTTGGGATTTGAACCCAAGATGTGTATGAAGTGATTGAGTTAGCTGGAATTTTTCCCTATGTATTCCTGTGCAGGTTTTGATTCTGTGATACGAATTACGGCGTAACCCATTGGGTCGATTCTGTAAGTAACTCGTCAAGCAAACAGGAAATTTTGACAACATATTAGTTAAGGCGTAGTCACCGGATAAGATACGCATTAGCAACCTCGTGACCCCCTTCATCCTTTAGTGAGACATCTTGGGTAAGCATTTGAGAGGAGAGTTTATTTCTTTCTCGGTTATTTTTCATTTCTATTTTATTTTCCTTTTTTCATACAAATGGGACTTTGTACACTTCAAGTGGGGGGATAGGAATAGAAATGAAGTGTATGATTACTTAGCCTACTTGCCCTAATTTTCTAGTTGGTTTAAAAAAAATTTAAGCTCATTTGAAAATTTTTGGCATATTTTTAACCAATCTAGAATCACATGTAGCCGAGCACACTATAACCCTTATTGTCATTGGTGAGATTTAGCCTTTCTGTTTCCCCCATTTTACCTAAATATACCAAATTTTGAGTGTGCCGATAGTATTGTAAACTTTAGAACTTGGCTTTTACATCACTTCGAGACCATAGACGAGTAGTGTATCAAGTTAGATTGGTGCATTTGGAAGAGGCAATTTGAAAAAAGTAAATGTTTTAGGATTAAACCCAAATAGCCCATATGTGTTTACTTGTGTGTGTTTATCGATTAGTCACATTGACTTTTTGAACTCCGTGTTAACCCTTTTTGTTGTACTCTCCTTTAGTGCAAGATAACCCTAGTTACACCTATTTGAGCCTATCCTTTCATTTTCTAACCCTTATTTTCATTACACCTTAGCCTACTGTGTAGTTTTACCTTTTGATCTTGAAGTCATTGTTCACCCTAGTTCGAGGTTTGTGTAAAAGTTTCGGAAGGCGTTCCAAATCAACTATATCTTATTGAAGATCATTAAAGACCTCCCAATTATCTCCTTATGCTCATCTCAAGTAGGGGGATTAAAAAAAAGTGCGTGCAAGTATTTGTTGATAAAAGTGCGAAATATTGTAAGCACTATGTGAATGAAAGAAATTAGCATCGAGAATAAACTCCTCGATCACATTCGAAGATTGGAGGATAGTCAAGACACCATCGGTTCAAGAAAGAAAAATATTTAAATGGTGTGTTCCCGTGACGTATTATGATCCTATTTCCGTACCATGAAGATGAACCTTGAATGAACGGTGGGGCGATGACAACATGGTTTTAAGCTAAGAGTATTTTTTTTCTTTTTCTTTTCACCCATTAAAATATCCCATGCCTTACCTTACCCTTTTTGTCGTGAAGCGTGTCTAGGTGATGCAGCGAGCAATCCTTGATGTCTTGGCCATGGATTTGGTCATGTATCATTGATTTTGTACACTTCGCCATGACACGTTAGTAGTAACTACCCCATAGCCTTTGAATCACTATCAACCCAACATTGCTTTCTAAAAAATGTCTTAACCATAGCTCTAGTGGTGGAGATGTGTGTAATTGCCAAGCTTATGATAGAATACTTGCTATGCCCGTGCAATTGAGTGATCACCCCGAAATTAACACTTAAATTAGGATGAGTGTGAAAGTGTTTTCGTTCCCATTTCGTGAGGTGTTCGGATCATATAAATATTCTAGTATGGAAAGCTTAACTGCACATTCCTTGGGGATGTATCTTTTGCAGTCTAAAATGGTCTACTTGAGGGCAAGTAGAGTTCAAGTGGGGGGATATTTGATAACATCAAATAGTCATGATATTCTAAGCATTAATTTCCCCCTTTATCATCACATTATGAGTAAAATGCTAGTGAAAACATCCTTATTCCTTATTATTTCATTTCAGGACCTATTTTATGCAAGGAAGCAGCGAATGGACATTTCCAAGACCAAAGGATGACTTTTCTCTCAACTACGGCGTAACCAAGTGATGAAGTTACGACGTAATAATGATTATGAAGATTACGGCGTAACAAAGGATATAATTACGCCGTAACATGACTACTGAACATTATGCAGCTTACTTGACAAGAGATACGGCGTAACCCTCAGCTCAGGTTACGCCATAACAATGGATAAGAATCAAATTTACAAAGGATACGGCGTAACCATCAGCTCAGGTTACGCCGTAATGAAAGAAATGCATATGATTTACATTGACTACGGTGTAACCCCCAGCTTAGGTTACGCCATAACCATGGATAAGCACGAGATTTGAAGAGTTACGGCGTAACTACTTAATAAATGTTACGTCGTAACTAGTATCTGAGCATATAAATAGTCGAAGATTTCATCAGTTTTAATCATCTCTCCTTTCACAAACCTTCTAGGGTTTGGGGAGATCAAACACAAAAGAAGTATGGCTTAGGAGCATTGAATAACAAAGTTCTCGTCTACGATTTCCATTGTATTCAAGTGTGAATTCCTTTTATATTTTTCTAGGACACTTTCTACTACTCATGTTATTAATTGAAGTTTGCATGTATGTTAATTGATTTTCTCTTTATTTCTTTATAGACATTTACTAGTCTTATCATAGATCGCTAGTCTTGGTAATATTATAAGCTTGTTAGTATCTAAAGGGTGGGAGATATGACTAAGCGACCTCGATCTAATAGATTGCAGTATGGAAGGAATTGGCCATAGTACAACCACTCTTCGTTATGTGAACCGACCAAATGATCACCTATCAAGTGGAGGTATTTAAGAGGTTAGGAAATCTAAGTTCTAACGGTCGGGTTTACAGACTAGATCTAGTAGATTTGGCCCTTAATGATCGCTATTAGGTTGCCGAATGATCCCGGGTGACCTGTTCATCTTGGTGAGGAATCTAAGAACCATAGGCCATGATGAATTGACCAAAGGAATCTAGTGATAATTAACCACTATATTGAACCTTTATATCGAGAATCAATTCATATTTGTATTCTTCATTAAGCTTCGCTTATCTATCTCTTTATCCTAAAATTCTGGTATCTGTGTGTTTGGAATAATAGCATATCAATGAATTATCACAATCTTATAACACCAATATATTATCAATATCATTTCCAATCATCTTAGTTCTTTCAAGGTCACAGCTCTCTTGGGACGATACTCGAATTTACCTAAGGCTTTACTACATTTGATCGGGTTCTCTGCTCGTTAGTATGTGTTTATCCTAAGTTATCTAAGTTTTATAAATATTAAAAGCGGGATGAAATAGCACATCACAGTTCATTTCTTAGAATTGCTGAACATCTTTCGTTTAGTCGAACTGACACTGTCTCATCGAGAACATTCTTTTCAATACTTAATTCCTGCAAAACATTGTTAGGATTAGTTCTAAGGGAATTAATTAGATGGATGTTTACCAGAAGAGCTCCAATATCATGAAGTAGGAGTTTCTCCTTGCTAATTCTTCTTTTGACCTTCTCAGAGAAGGTAGTTGGCTCCTCATAAACTGTCTCAACCGAATTAACAATTTCTTCATCCCGCTTAACAAGATAATCCATAATGGCTTTTGAGCATACGTCCACATTCTTTTTCAAGCCTTTAATCTGGTCTTCATGAATCTTAAGGGAAGATACCGTGCTCTCTACGAATTTTCTCATCATTTTTTCTATCCTCTCGCCACATTCCTTTGATTCTTCAATGTGATCAAGAATCATCTTTTCCAAGTTATTTTCAGCCTTGGTCCCAAATACACTTTTTACTTCTTCTACCCTACAAGCCTCATTTTCACTAGCCCTTTCTAGTCTCCTCTTTTCAAACATTGCACCATAGTCATTTTCCTTCTTGGTCAAAGTTTTTGATTGTACAAAAAGATGCACATACCAGGCCATCAATGGTGATTGACGGAGTTAGGGGTGATGGTGGTGATGCCGAGTGCAAGATAACCTTAAAATAAGAAATAGAAGACACTACGTTAGGCGGATGCTGAGGAACTCCCCCCTCGCGAACCGCCTCCGTGTGAGAATCATCATGGTGATTATGTCATGAAAGTATTTAGGTGGAGAAGATGAGATCTCACAGGTTAAGTTAGGTTACATACCTCTTGTGATGACTTCCTTATTTATAGGCATAAGAATCGATGAGCAGCGATTCTGAGAGGGTGTGTGAAGGCGCTTATAGAGGTCATGGCGAGCATGAGAGGTCATGGCTAAGATCATGGTTGTTGACCAGTTCTATTTGACCAGCTCGATCATACCCACGTTCATAGGCAGAGAGGCTATGAACTTTAGGCTTCGACCCTTGTCGGAAAGGGCTCCGAACAGGGCTTCAAACCTTGACAGAGGTCAGGCTTCGAACCTGTCGGAGGCCAGGCTCCGAACTGTGACGGAGGCCAAGCTCTGAAAAGTGACGGAGGCCAAGCTCCAAACCATGATGGATGCCTTGACGGAGGGGGCTCCGAACAGTGACGGAGGCCAGGCTCCGAACCATGATGGAGGCCTTGACGGAGGGGGCTCCGAACCATGACGGAGGCCACGCTCCGAACCATGACAGATGGGGCTCCAAACAGTGACGTAGGCCTTGACGGAGGCCAGGCTCCGAACCGTGACGGAGGTTAGACACTATGAGTGCTTTGGGTGTAGGTTGGCGGATTCCCTTGCGGTAGCCATTGTGAATGACTTTATGCCAAACTTGTGTGTAGGACGAAGGCATAGGCTTCATCCTTTAGGAGGGTACATCATACCCTTTGTACAAATAGTAAGCTAAGTACCATAGTGACGGTAACACTCGTTAGCAGAGCGGAGGGTACGTCATCAAGCCCCCCAGTCTAATGTTATGCATGCAAAGAGTACATGGCTTTAGACTTATCATTGCTTTGTTAAAAAAGACTTGGTAACAATTTCTACTACTTTTGTTTTGTCAAATCAAATATAAAAGTAGCTATACTTGTTTTTAATAGTCCACATTTGACTCTATCATGGTGGATACCTCATTAAACCCCCTAGTCTAATGTTATGACTTCGTAGGAGGCATGAGATTAGACTTAAGTAGTCCATAAACCCTTTTTGACATAAGGAGCGTGTGTATTAGGTTTTGCCATATAACTTTTGATTTTAGTTATAAGCGAGTTTTATCATAACCTATTTGTACATACGCTGCGTTGTCGAAAGGTACCAAGGTTTGTGTATAAACTTGGCTTTGTTTTATAATGCATGACATAATGGCATTTTATCGCGAATTTTGGCTTTGGCATGCTCACCTACCTGATGCGAGGATCATGGGGGTGTCCCATGATTTTAGGTAACCGCTTCGTTAATGTCCCACGATCCCTATCTTGCCGGGAGAGCCTTGATAAGGTTGTGAACGTGGATTTGAATTGGTCTTATGAAACCTTTGCATTAATATCTTCGAAGAGCATACCCCGAATGGCTTAGCCCTTCCATTGGCGAATTCCCAACTGGTAACCATATCAAAGATGAATGGTTTTACTCCAAAGAAGATTTTTAGAGGTTTGCCAAGTATGTCAGAATGTAGCTCCGAAGTGAGTATGAAGGGGAGATCTTCAAATTGAATAGAGGGTATATCATCAAGCCCCTCGATCGAAAGTGATGCGTACACTTTGAATGTAATGCTTTTGAATTAAAAGAAATACTTCCTTGTGATAAATCGAACAAGGATTAATCTTTAAGTAATATAGACCTAGAAGGTCGTATATTTTGTATGTATACGAAGCTTATGGATTTCATTTAAGCAAAGTAGTAGTCCTTGGACAATTTACTATTCTGCGTGGTATGTGGCTTCGGCCAAAGACAATATTGAATGGGCTTCGGCCGTATAAGGTTAAGGCCCTAGTTTAAATGGAATCAAGTAGGGAAATATATGTCTCTTTTGCACTTCTCGTACGCCATTTTTCTGACGCTTAAATTTTACAACCTTCGGTGTAATAACCTCATTGTGTGTAAATTACAACACCAAGAATATTGTGACCAATTTTGATCACTGACAGAGGGTCACGCCCCACTCTATCTTTAATCCTTTAAGTTTTATAGCTTTGTTTATGATACTATAAGCTATTAGGAGAGTTAATGTGAATGTGTTGATAGGCTTTAGTAATCTTATAAGGCTTCTGTCATACCTTATGCCATACCTTTCGACATCGAAACTCATAAACGACTTGGCTGAACAAATCTTTGTGTTTAAGAAACGAAGCAAGATATTTGTGGGAAATATATTATATCATTGAATTGGTATAGAGGATTACATCATTTTGAAATGAACACTAAGACAACTACCAATAATGCTTGCTTTCCCATGAGAAGCTTTCAGTACATTGATTTTAAACAAAATAAAGTAAGTTTTACATCTATGAGGTTATGTAATTATACTTGCAGAGTCAAGGCTCTATAATTGTGTCTACATAGACACACATAAATCATTTGAACAGAGGCTATGCTCTGTAATCGTCCCGACAGAGACACCTATATATTATGTGAATAGAGTCGAAGCTCTGTAATCGTGTCGAAGGAGACACCTATGAATCAGAGGCTATTCTCTGTAGTTGTGTCGACATAGGCTTATGTCAGCATATGTGATGCTCCGTAGTCATATCGACAGAGACTTATGTGAACATGTGTGCGGTTCCGTCATCTCAAAATATATGATAATAGTATATAAGTTCCATGATAAATTTTGCTAATATATAATACGCAGATGTGAGTCTCGTCATCTCAATAGAGCTTGTGTGAAATGCCTTGTCAAAGAGGCTTTGTCGAGATTGGACTTATCATCACGAGTGACATAATAAAGCTTAGTATAAAATTACTTAAGGCTTATTTACGTACATCGCGTATTTAACATGTGTGGATTATTTTTTATGCTAAAAACAACACGAAAGCTCTAACAGAGGTTCTAGGAACATAGGGTATCCTCTGTCAATATTGTACTATCTCTAATGATCATTGTGTCATAAGCAGAGGCTCAATAAAAGATGGTTTATAGTGCTCTTAATAAACATCAAAAGTTTCATATGTAGATAATCTGATTTGTAGTGAAACAGAGGCAATATTGCATATTAGTTTCGTAGAAAACATACCAGATTGACAAAGGGTATCCTCCGTCATTAATGTACGGTCTCTGTTTACCTTGTGGTAAACATTTTGTGAAGGAAGGTTCTGGCCATACTTGAGTGTACCATTATGTGCCCCAATTTCTTAAATGAATCCGTGCGAAGGTTACAACAGAGGTTGCCATAGAGACTAGAACAGAGGGATAGTGATTTCAAACCTTCTTCTTAGGAAAACCCATGACGAAGACTGCAACAGAGACTTCTTCTCAAAATGAACCCGAACAGAGGCTCCTACGAAGGTTATTGAACCTTCTCTAAAAAACAGACCATAATAGAGGTTGCTACGGAAACTTCAACGGAGGCTCTTATGAAGGCTATTGACTTTAAACCTTCTCAAAATGAACCCGAACAGAGGCTCCTACGAAGGTTGTTGAGTTTGAACCTTCTTCATAAAACAAAAACAAACAGAGGCTGCAACGGACGCTCTTATGAAGGCTATTGACTTTAAACCGTCTTCTCAAAATGAACCCAAAACAGAGGCTCCTACGAAGGTTGTTGAGTTTGAACCTTCTTCATAAAACGAACCCAAACAGAGGCTGCTACGGAGTCTGCAACGGAGGCTCTTATAAAGGCTATTGAATTTAAACATTCTTCTCAAAATGAACCCAAACAGAGGCTCCTACGAAGGTTGTTGAGTTTGAACCTTCTTCATAAAACAAACCCAAACAGAGGGTCACAGAGTCTCAGAACGGAGGTTCTTATAAAGGCTATTGAATTTAAACCTTCTTCTCAAAATGAACCCAAACAGAGGCTCCTACGAAGGTTATTGAACCTTTTCTCCAAAGCAGACCATAACAGAGGTTGCTACGGAGATCGCAATGAGGCTCTTCTGAAGGCTATTGACTTTCATGTTAGGAATTATGTAAACGTAAAGTTTGTGGTTGGTGGAAAATTCATGATCCGATAAAAGTGGGTTCCTACCATGTGTTAACAAGGATAGTTATGAATTTTATTTTCGAGACTTATTGATAGAAAAGGTTTCGACGATAGTTGAGTGCAAGCTTCCTATGATAGTTAATATGTTTCACGGATATGTAGTTTCGTCATCATGGTGTTAGTTTATTAGTTGTGATATGCTTGAGTTAAAATAGGAATAGATAGAGCATATCTTTTGAGTGTTTACGGATAAGTTTTCGCTTAGTTTAGGGTTTGATATGTGAGCTATAAAAGAAACTTTTGAGTGTAGCAAGGTGCATTAGGTTTTTTATGAAACGCTAGGGTTTTGACGTCTTTGACAACATTAATAGTGAATTAATTTAGATCCATAGAGGATCAAGTTATTGTGTTTATCGCCTTCTTAAGTCTTGTATTTATTTTCCGCGTGAGTACAATTCTTGCAAAGGTTCTCCTTAGTTGTTTTGTGATTACACAGACAACTATAATTCTTCTAGGCTCATAAGATCTATCCGGGACCGCACCCAACAAGTGGTATCGAGCCTCGTGAGAATCTTTCTAAGAAGACAATCTTTTTCTTCTCAAAACCATAACATGTCTTCACCAAAACATTTCGATGTCGAGAGTGATGATCATCCGAATCATCAAACAACCGGTCTAACACCCGCCTTCCATTCAAAGAAGTGGTCACCATGTCCAACACTAATGCTAAATTTCCATACCTTAAGAAGGATGAATATGAGATATGGGCTATGAAGATGGAAAACTATATCTCCAACATGGATGTCAATCTCTGGCAAATCATCCTTAAAGGAAACAGTAAGAAGGCTACTAGAAGAGATTTTAAAGGAAAAGTTATAATTCTTCCACCCACAACAACTGCTGAACAGATCGTTGTCCAAAGGGAAACCAAGGCAAGGAATACTTTGCTACAAGCTCTTCCAGATGAGCACATGAGCGATTTCTATCATCTGGATGATGCAAGACAGATTTGGAGAGAGATTAAAGCAAGGTTTGGTGGAAACGATGAGTCCAAGAAAATGAGAAAGTCTATGCTCAAACAAAGCTTTGTGAGTTCTCTATCTCTCAAGAAGAGGGTGTCCATAAGGGCTATGACAGTTTCAAAAGATCCTCACCAACTTAATCGCTTAAAATCTAAACCCGACATCGAGGAATGTAATCTCAAATTCCTTTGTGCTCTACCTCCTTCTTGGAATCAGTGTCCCTTACCTCAAGGCAAAAGGGGCCTTGACTACATAAGCTTTGATGATCTATACAATAAGTCAAGTCTCTTGAGCTTGACATCAAGGGTCACTCTACCTTTCTCAAGCTCCATCACACTCGCCTTTGTTGGTGCTACCAATGGAAACACAATGGTAACATATGCCGATATTCCCACTTCTTCATCAAAGATCAAGAACACACAAATCTTCTACAAGAAAAACAAAGTCTAATTCTGTGATAGAAGATGTGCTCTACTCATTTGTTGCTGAATATGAAGATCAACAGCAGTTGACCTATGAAGACTTTGAACAAGTAGATAAATGGGATATGGAGGAGATGGATCTTAAGTGGCAGATGGTCATGCTTGCTGTAAAAGTCAAGAGGTTTGAAGAGGGCTCTGGGAGAAAGTTTGGTTACAAAGGAAGAGAATCGGCTAGGTTTGACAGGAAGAAGATCAGATGCTTTGAATGTAACCAACTTGGTCACTTTGCCGAGAATGTCCTAATAGGAAGGAGGTGACAGAAGAAAATATAATGCATACAAGATCAAGGAAGCCGAGGAGGTGAAGCCTACATGACCATGTCCACCGGAGAACAGAGTTGACTGGGATGATCATGTGAATGATGGTGAGGATGAAGAGCCTCAAGTTGGACCGAGTTCCTGACACTGCTGGAGAAATTGCAATGATGGGCATCACTTCTCAGGTACACAGTTGTATATTTGGTTGCAGTACTCAATATGATGCTCTTAAGTGTGAGTTTGATGATGTTAATGATAAATATAAAGAGCTTTTTATACAAGTCCAGGCCTATAAGAAAACAGTTAAAGCTTTAGAAAAACAAAAGGCCTGGTATGATCAAAACCAAATGGCTCTTGAGGAGAAAATAAATGTTTTGCAAAGAGATTTAGATAACACAACAAATAAATTGAAATTTAATAAGAAAGAATATGTAAAGGTTGTTGCTGAAAAGGATGGTCTTAAAGCTGATTTAGATTCAGAGGTGGCTAGGCATAAACAATGGCAAGAACAGGCTAAAAACTTAGATAAATTGTGGAATAGCTCTATGTCTGTTAAAACAAAAATGGGTTTGGGCTTCAAGGACTATATCACCCGTATGAGGTGTATAACCCCAATGAATATAGTGTTTTTAATCTTGTCACGAGATGAAGAAGAAGGAAAATATAGAAAACCCGTTATGTTTTTAAAACAAGGTGAAATGCATAATGTTCCTTCTTCTATTAATGGTATTGTTAAGCCACCCAATCCAGACTCGACTCGGATGAATCACATATGTCTTATGGTCAAAAGTCTAATGACTTATCGACATCGGCAATGAGTCTAACACATTTGTCTCTTGTTCTTCCGGACTTTGAGACTCAATCTAAAGAATATGCCGTTGTGATTCAAATGAAGAGTCCTTAAAGTCCGCCTCCTAAGCCTTTACAAGTTCCTCAAGCCCCAAGAGAGTTGTTAAAGAATATTTTTCAAAGATGACTTTTTCTAGAAACATTTCTTGTTCTGTTGATTTTGTTAAAAACAATTCTGATTTTGGTTATGGTTTGAATAATTTTGTTTGTGATAAGACTGTTCCTGTTTTGAACAAGCAATTTAAGAAGAAATCATGTTTTGTTTGTGGGAGTGTTTTTCATCTTATCAAAGATTGTGATTATTATGAGAAAAAGATGAATATGTGCACTAATCAACAGAGATATAAAAATGTATGGACTGATGTGGCCAACATACCTTCATTTGTTCCCAATGGAACATATATGAGGACCAGCAGAATCAATTACCGGTAGACCGCTTGTCACGGTAATCCGCTTGTCACGACAGCCATCTTCTTTTCATTGGAGAAGAAATGTTAATAGACCATTGCACATACCTACAAGCTCTTATTTTCAAAACGATTATAGGCCTGTGAACACTGACTTTTTACATCAAAGGGGGGCATGGAGGGACACTGCTGTTAAGCCCTCAGCAGGTTGTTCTTGGAGACCCATAAGACCATCTAATATGCAAAGGTCCAAGAAAAATAGTGGATCTCATCAATCTACAGGTTTATCAAATAAGATCCACAAGGCAGGCCCAAGTCAGTGATGACTTGGGTCTCCATGTAAACTAATGTTGTTGTAATTCTTTTTGTGTAGGATGATCCTCTTTCCAATAAAGATTTAGGTATTGTAGATAGTGGTTGTTCTAGGAGTATGACAGGAATAGAGACAGCTTCATGATTTTGTAGGTATTCAAGGAGGTATCATACCTTTGGAGGAGGAGATGGTAAAATCATGTGGAAGGGTACTATTAGAACCGCTCAACTAGACTTTGAGAATGTGTATTATGTGGAGGCATTGAGAAATTTCAATCTATTTTCTCGTGTCCCAAATTTGTGACAAGAAAACTTTGTGCTATTCATCGACATTGAATGTCCGGTTCTTTCTAAAGATTTCCAACCACCGATGATGACCAAGTTGTTCAAGGTACCAAGGAAACACAATCTTTACACATTCAATCTCAATGATGTCCAAACTGCTTTGGAGATTTAGCTTGTTTGGTGGCCAAAGCATCCTTGGATGAATCTAATAAATGGCATAGAAGGATGGCTCATGTGAACTTCAAAACAATCAACAAGCTAGCTAAACTTGGATTAGTTAATGGACCGCTTCCAAAGTCTTTACCAATGAGCACAACCGTGTGGCTCGCAACAAGGAAAGCAACACAAGGCTTCATATAAGGCCATTATCATCACAAGACTATCTCTCGAGCCTTTGCGCTTCTACACATGGATCTTTTGGTCCTACATCTATCGAAGCATTGATCATAAATACTATTGTTTGGTGGTGATCGATGATTATAGTCGATATAGTTCAAGCATTCTTTTGGGAACTAAAGATGAAACATTCCGACTTCTTCAAGACTTTATTGCCTCGTGGAGAATCGGTTGAACAAGAAGGTTAAAGCAATTAGGTGTGATAATGGGACGAGTTCAAGAATGCTAAATTGATAGATCTATGTGCTACAAAGGGATTAAAAGGGACTATAGCATCGCCAGACTCCACAACAAAATGGAGTTCCGAAAGGAAAACAGAACCTCATTGAAGCAAAGAAGATCCATGCTTGCTGATTCAAAGTTGCCTACCATGTTTTGGACTGAAGCAGTTAGCACTGCTTGTTATGTCTTGAACAGGGTCTCAATCACAAATCCTCACAAAAGGACACCTTATGAACTTTTGTCTGGCAAGATTCCTACCATTAGTCATCTTAAGCCTTTTGGTTGTCATGTCACCATCCTCAATACTAGTGATCAGTTGGGCAAGTTTGATGGGAAAGCTGATGAAGGATATGTAGTAGGCTATTCAGCTCATAGTAAAGCTTACAGAGTATATAATCTCTCCACAAAGAGGGTTGAAGAGACTCTGAATCTCAGATTTATGGAGGACAAGCTCAATGTTCAAGGTGCAGGTCAAGAATGGTACTTTGATTTGGATTATCTAACTGACCATTTGGGTTATACTCGTTATAAATCTAACATTTCTGCAGAACACCCAGAGGCTTCCACTAACATTGCAGGTTCTTCAGATGATGAGTCAGATTCAGAAACTGATGAACAAGTTATACTTGTTCCCTATTTTCCCTCTAACCACTTTTCAGGTACCAAGAACTCAGCTGCTCATGATGTGCCTTCTAGTGATATGGGGTATGCAGAAGAACTTGTGAAGCTCCAACGCCAAGAACATGCAGCTAAAGAAGATGCTGAAAAGTTTGGTTATGAATTATCCAAGGAAACAGAGGAACTTTTAAAACATGCAACTGATGAGGCCCGCAGGAACTTTGATGCCACTGGCAATGTATCTGTTTCCCCTGGTAATGCAACTGCTCCTGCTGATAATGGAAACGGTGCCGCTGATGCAATTGCCGCTGAGACTCCCACCAGATTTGCCACTCCATCTGATTTAGCCAATTCACAACACTCTACCTTTGAAATGGATGGCATTCGTCATCAGTCACGAACAAGCATTTTTGACTCTTCTTCTTATGATGATGACTTTGGAGCAACACTTAATAATCTGGCCACATCTGTGGATGTTAGTCCTAATGTCACAAAACGGATTAACACAGTTCATCCACAATCCCTTATTATTGGTGATCCTACTTCCACTGTTCAAACTAGAAGCAGGGTCAAGAAGACATCATTTGGTGAATCGCTTTTCTCCTACATAAGGGTTCAACATAGGACCAATCATATAGACTATCAACATTGTCTATTTGCTTGTTTCTTATCTCAGTTGAACCTACCAAGATTTCACATGCATTAGGTGATGAGGATGGGTAGTCGCTATGCAAGAGGAAATGCAACAATTTTTGAATCAAAATGTATGGGAACTTGTTGATTTGCCTCATGGTAAATATGCTATTGGAACTAAGTGGATTCTCAAATGTAAAAGGGATGCAAGGGGTATTGTGGTTAGGAACAAGGCCAGGTTGGTTGCTCAGGGTCACAGACAAGAGGAGGGTATTGATTATGATGAGGTTTTTGCTCCTGTTGCAAGAGTAGAAGCCATAAGACTTTTCTTGGCTTTTGCCTCCTACATGGGCTTTATGGTCTATCAGATGGATGTGAAGAGTGCATTTTTGTATGGTGAGATTGAGGAAGAAGTGTATGTCACTCAGCCTAAAGGATTTGTGGACCCTCATCATCCAGATATGGTCTACAAGGTGGTCAAGGCACTATATGGATTACATCAGCACCTAGGGCTTGGTATGCTAGGCTTTCTTCATTCCTATCAAACATGGTTATCGAAGAGGTGCTATTGATAAGACTCTCTTTATCAAGAAGAGCACCAAGGATATCATTCTTGTGCAAGTATATGGATGATATTATCTTTGGTTCTACCAAAGAAGCATGGTGCAAAGAATTTGAAGATTTGATGAAAAGTGAGTTTGAGATGAGTGCCATGGGTGAGCTTACTTTCTTTTTGGGCTTACAAGTGCAGCAGAAATCAGATGGCATTTTCATTCATCAAGAGAAGTATGTGCATGATATCCTCAAGAAGTTTGATATGGAACTTGTTAGGACTGCTACTACACCATATGAGGCTCCTAAGGCTAAGTCAAACAATGACCCAGATCATGCTATTAATGTGCATCTCTACAGATCAATGATTGGGTCTCTCATGTATTTGACTGCCTCTAGGCCTGACATCATGTTTGCAGTCAGTGCTTGTTCTAGGCATCAAGTCACACCTTTGACTTCCCATTTGACTGCAGTCAAGAAGATTTTCAAGTATCTAAAGGGCCAACCCAAATTGGGTCTTTGGTATCCTAGAGAATCTCCATTTGAGTTGGAAGCTTATAGTGATAGTGACTATGCGTTGGTGCTAATTTTGATCGCAAATCTACAACCGGGGTTGTCGGTTCTGGGAAGGAGATTGATTTCTTGGCAATGTAAGAAGCAGACCATAGTGGCTACATCTTCTACTGAAGCTGAATATGTTGCTGTTGCTAGTTGTTGTGGTCAGGTACTTTGGATTCAAAACCAATTATTGGATTATGGGTTCAATTTTATGAACACTAAAATCTTTATAGATAACCAAAGTACTATTTGTATTGTCAAAAATCATGTTTTTCATCAAAGAACTAAGCACATAGAAATTAGACACCACTTTATCAGAGATGCTAATGAAAAACACCTTATTCAAGTGGTTAAGGTTCATACAGATGAAAATGTTGCTGATTTGTTAACAAAAGCTTTTGATGGACCCAGATTTCAATATTTGATTGTCAATATAGGCATGATCAACCCCTGATTGGTATGTTTGAGGGGAGGATTGTGCCTAAGGGGAGGATTCTGGTTTAAGGGGAGGTCTTTTTGATGTATATGTTTTGTATATATCTTTTGATTTTATGTATATATCTGTATATATTGTTTTATATACTTTGTGTTCTACTAACCATCTTGCAGATCAAGTTTCAAACACACAATCATGGGAATCAGATGTCTAAAACAGGAGGAACAAGCTTTTATTCATTTTAACAAACCGCATTCTCGATGCGTGGACATCATTACGTAAATCGAACATGACAAACAAGACCAAGACTCTACATCCCTTCATCCTTGAACCCTCTTCGCACCAAAGCTTCTCTCATCAAGGCCTCTTCTCCGCCTTATGTTTCCCCACCGTGGCATCCTCGTGATTCTCTCTTCCTTCCTATCCATCCATTCCCACATCGGACGCAAAGAAGACCCATCACGGTGGTTCTTCCGTGGGATTGGATGTGGAGGGTCGAGGGTCCGAATTGGAGCACTTGGTGGTAGCACAGCAAGAGGAGCAACTGTCATGGATCTGTTGTTGCGAGGTCTGTAGGTTGGATCATTCACCTCATCATCTGAGTCTTCATTCATATCTTTGAGCACTGCACTAGAAACCTCAACCTCATTCCGAGGAGGAGGGCTGGGGAGATCTTCTTCTGAAGTTGTGTAGTAAAATGGTTATCTAGTGGGAGGCTCTCTTGAGATGTAGGTGATGCTGTTGGAAGCACCAGGAGGGAAATTGTTCAACCAATTGGGTTCACTATCTGATGATGATAGTTCAATTGGGTGATTGGGTGAATTGCTCATGGTTATATGTTTTGGATTTTGTGCTTAAGGTTATGAGGGTTGTGTGTGTGTCTCTGCTGTATGGGTTTGGTTTTATAGGAGTTTTTGGAATCTTTGGTTAGTAAAAGATATGGTAAATATTGATGGTTGGAATTTGGATCGCTAAAGGTTCTGTGTGGAGACAGTTTCGGCACTGTTATGGGTCAAAGATTTGATTTGATTCTCTTCTCATTCTTGATGATATTGTATGAATTCTCCGATCTACTGTGGATTTCATGGATAGCTTTGATTTGTTACTACGGACAAAAGTTAATTGGTTTCCTCCGATTGACCGCTTGGTTTCATTGCTTGACTTTTCATTGTCACGATTTTGCTAAAATTTGGGGATTTAATTTCGGGTTATTTTGGTCAAAATTGGTCAAAGATTGTGTTTCAATTTAAACGACTATTTTGGGAAACTCATTTAATAGTCAATCGGAAGAAACCCTCACTCAAATTCCCTCTTAATTTGAATCTTGCTCATTTTCATTCTTCTATCTATGGCACCGCTCGAATACAAAGTGGATCATAACAAAACTGCGTTTTTGGATCACACCAAAGGGAGCGACTTGTATGACTCAATGATCGATTTTCTCTTGCGCTCCAAGATCAGGTATGCTCTTACTCACTCTCCATCAATTGTTTATGACTCTCTTGTCAAACAATTTTGGGCCACAGCTAAAGAGCGATCTCTCATTGGCTCTGCCAAGGAGATTGTGGCCACCATTGATGGAAGAGAGTATGTGATAACTGAGTCTCTCATTAGGACTCAGTTACAATTTGATGATGCAGATGGTCTCTTTGAGAATAATAGAGAAGAAATCATCTCTGGACTAACTAGCTTAGGGTATCCTTTTGATGGAAAAATAATTTGGTTTAAAAATAGATTTTGCCCTAAGTGGAGGTTTTTAGTCCATACTCTGCTTCAATGCCTAAGTCCCAAATCTGGTGGTTGGGATCAGTTCTCTAGTTCTATTGCAAATGTTGTTATCTGTTTGGCTCATAGGAGACAATATATTTTTTCAAAATATATTTTTGAGGAAATGCTTAAAAATGTGAAGGATACCAAGCATAAATTTCTAATGTATCCTAGATTCTTACAAATGATATTAAGCATTGAAACCTCTGACAAAACTCCTATGGTCATTACTAAATTAACTGCCAAGTTATTTGCTACAATGAAAACTGGTTTTACTGGAGAACATAGACCATTGCTACCAACCATGTTGCCTGGTGTCAATGTTGCTGTTGATGCCACTGCATCAGTTGCCCCTGATGACCCACAACATACACCTTCACCTCACCTTAATGCCCCATCTTCACCAAGACTTGTTGGTCTTGAGGAGTCAGAAATTGCCTCTACCTCACAGGACCAAACTCCTGTTGAGACTGAGGTTAATTCTACTCCTACTAGTGATCAGCCACATAGTCCACCCAGACAACCTTTTGAGGATGACACTACTTTTGGTGATGATTTTATTGTGTCTCCTCCTAGGTCCAATGAAGCTCATCAAACCACAGGTATTCCTGCTGGCGGAGCTGAGGATCCTTCTATGCTGATGAATATGTCTAGTTTGCTTCACAGGTATGCTAAAAAGGTTGATGATTTGGAGCTCCAGCTTAAGGAAACACAGGAAGAGCTGAAGGAGACTAAAAATACTATGGGTGGTGAATTGGTGAAAGTATTTCAGAGAGTAACAACTTTGGAGGTGAGGTTGAACAAGAGGAGGACTAGGCTTGTACTGTCTGATGATGAGGAGGAACAGGGACATGAGAGAGTGAATCTAGATTTGGATAAGCTTCATGTTCTTGAATCTGTGTCTCTTGGAGAGACTCAACCTCCTATTGCTCCACAAGTAAAGGTATTTCAGAGGAGACAGAGGAAAAGGAGGAGCTATCTTAGTAAGATGACTCTCCAGACTAGGTTAATGGATGCTGGTGAATCATCGAGTGCTGCTGATGAGGATGTAATTGCTCACGATGTCATATTAATCGAGAAGCAGTGGAAGAAAAGGAGTCTCCACATTATGTTAATACATCTATTCCTTCTGATTCCATAGCTGTCAATGCTGCAGATGAGTTTTTGCTTGTTTCTTCAGATGATAAAGGAAAAAGTCCATTGGTTGAAGAAGAATGAGTGGAACTTGGTGTTGATAAGGCTGAACAGGAAAGATTATTCAAACTTCATGAGATATCAATGAGTGATAGAAGGGTTGCAGAACAAACTCAAGCTACCTTTAATGCAGAATTCTTAGCTGAGTCAGCTCCTGCAATCACACATGAGAGAATGATGGAGTTAAATGCTTTGGCTATGGGATTCACATATGAGACTTGGAATCAGCTTGGTAATGATGTTTCTAGCAATCCAAGTCTTGCCCAATCCATTTTAGGAGGTGCCTTTACTTCTGATAACTATGTTAATGATATAAGGACCTTGGTGAATCAAAGGAAAAAGGCAGAGGCTGAAAGAAAGGCTCAAGCAAGAAAGGAAAAGCCTTTATCTCAAGCTGAACAAAGGAGACATATGAGAGAATTTATAAAGAATATGAGCTCTGCTGTCTATCAATCAGGTTGGAGTATGGCATATGTGAAAACTTTCTCTGATGATAGGTTAGTCAAAGAATATAACACCATTTTCTCAAGATTGGAAAAAGATGGTCTCAATCCTTATACTCTGGTGAAGCACTCTCAGTGTCCTTTGGAAGGTCCAAATCCTAAGAGATTGAAGACTACTGATGCCTTCGAGGCTGCATTCATTTCCTCTGAGCCTATATCAGATGCTATGCCTTCTACAATTTCAGTTCCTATTACACCTCATGAGGAGGAGGATTCTGCTGTTGATAGCACAAAGAATGTGCCTACACCTACGACTATACATGTTGATCTTCATGCTCTTGAGAGTTCTTTTCTAAAGGACTTTGAGGAAAATGATTCAGATGAGGAGTTGGTTGAATGGTCTCCATTGGTGAAATGGAAACTTACTCCTACAGGTCTTGGTGGTTTGAGAGATTGTAATTCTGTTTATCGCAAGGATGAGACTGTTAGGCATTTTACTTTTCTCTCTGAGGTTCTCAATTTTCTAGATAGACAGGATCTGGTTACTCTTTATGGTATGATAACACATCACTTTGAATCTCATCCTGCACAAGGGGCTGGTTTGGTTTTGTTAGGTGATCTTCAAGTGTTATTTGATTTTAACCATCAAGATGGTGCTGGTTTTAAGGTTTGGGAAAGTCAATCTGAGTGGAAGGTTTTTAGTTGGATTTTTTATCCACTCTCTAGTGTTCATGTGGTGCAGACTTGGTCTGGGGTCTATCTTTATATGTTTTTAGATCATGATTATCCATTATCTGCATCCTTGTTGGAACAAATGTTGCGGACGAAGTTGACATTCTCTACTGCTCCGGTTGCAAATGATCAGACTCATGCAGAACAGCTGATTACAAGGTTGAAGAATAAGCTTCTTGATGTTTCTGTTGATTCTTCACATTCATGAGTGGTATGATGTTCTTTGTATATTTATTCCTTTTGTTTATGTTTTGTTTCTTATCTTGTGTAAAAAATTAAAAAAAAATTGTCGTATATCTTGTTTGCTTTCTATCTTTCAATTATTTTTGAGGATCATGTTGTACATTTGAGTTACATATGGTTTTAACTCACCATGTCTTTTGGGGCTAAGGGTTAACTTATTATGGGGGTACAGCTCTGGTAAGTATTCTCAAATCTGTTGATAGCTGCTGATTTGCTCATAATCAGAGGGTTATCAATGTACCCAGGTCTCATACACCAAACATTGGCTACTCCATGAGCAAACGGCTCTGGTAAAGAGATGTCAAATTCGTTTGATGGTTGACAACTTGCCAATAAGTTGTATGGTGCTCAACTCACCATATCCTCATAGATAAAGAGTTGGCTAGCCCACAAGTTCATGGCTTGTGGTAAAGGCTGTGGAACACCATGACTAGTCCTGAGTTAAATGGCTCCAGGTAAAGACAACTCAAATCTGTTGATGGCTGTGATGGTTTGCCAAAAACCATTAGTGTATTCCAACACACCATTGATTCACGTTCTAAGTGTTGGACTGGTTATTGGTTCACCAGGGTGATGACATGATTCCACTAAAGAACCAGCTAGCCCAAGAGTGAGTAGCTACTTGGTAAAGGCTTATCAAATCTACTCTGGTTACTGATGCTGCTGGTTCCTGATGCTATCTCTCTAGGAGTTATTGATGGGATCTTGGACTTCATTGCTGCTCTGGTGGTTCTAGGTGTTCTGCTGGTGTTTACTTTTGGTTTCAGTTGCTGATTTGCTCCATCCTCTTGTTTGCTAAAGATCTATCTGGAAACTTGAAGTTAACCAAGTCAAATTCAAGTTTAGGGGAGGATTGTTAGGAATTATGTAAACAGTTGGTTCCCGCTGATAGGGTTCCTACTGATAGTTGTTTTGTTTCAGCTGATAGTAAGGTTTCTACTGATAGTGTTCAGTTTCCTATGATAGTTAATATGTTTCTACGGATATGTAGCTTCCGTTTTCTTAGTTTATTAGTTGTGATATGCTTGAGTTAAAATAGGAATAGATAGAGCATATCTTTTGAGTGCTTAGCAAGCCGCATTAGGGTTTTTGTTGTTAGGTCACTAGTTTTACAAACACAAGTAATATAGAAAGAGATAAGGCGATTGAACAAGTAAAACACACACACACGTAAGAATGAGCCGGTTATGCGTAGGATGTGAATGAGAGAATAACTTGAACAACCAACCCTCAAATGAGGGTTTACAAGAGTATTTATAGGAGGAAAGCTTAGGCAACACTCCTAGTTTCCATCCTTTCTTAAATGGGCTTGGGCCTAGCTCATGGGCCTTCTACATAAGCTTAAGGCTAATAACAAACATAAAGGCCATAATAAAGCTAACTATTACATATTAATTACTAACACTTGATTATGGTTTAGGAGTGATTCCAACAATCTCCGCTTCAAGTGTTGGTGATGAGCGGTGAAGGCGTTGATGTAATAGTAGCTCGGCGTCTTCGACATTCTTCTTTCTTGTGAGAGGAATTGCCTTGATTCGAACAATCTCCCGGTGTAGAGATAGTTATCTTTGAGCAGTTATGCTTTGACATCATCTTTAACTTTGTTCTTTGATCATTGTTCTTTGTGATGAAAGTGATAGTATGTTGTAGTCGCATCAATTACGCCTCAGTGCGCTTGTTTGCTCTAGTGTCTCCGTCATTTTCAACATGCTCACACGCCTTTGACGTTGGAATTCAATATTGATGAAGTTCTTTAAGTATTTAACTTTGTAGATTCTTTGGTTTGACAAAGAATCATTAAACTGTTGTGTTGCTTTTGAATAGAACTTCCGTTAGTGATGATGTTGGCGTGAGCATGAGAAGAATCTGCACGATCATCCCGCTCAAGAGCTTCCATAAGAAGAAAAACATTTCAAGCGGTTAGTAATAAGCGATTCCAAGCACTTACAAGTTTGAACTTGAGAGTGTTAACGACATAGTGTGAAAACACAACTCTAATTCTTACAAAGGCCGTTCTGAACCGGAGTCCCACAGTGAGATAACACGATGTACCGAGGTACATCTGATTCAGATGAGTCGTTGAGGTACAGAAGCATCACCTTACGACTTTAGACCATTTGAGACACACTCCGTGTAATCCACGGGAGTTACGAAGTGACTGTTTGTCGAAACATTTAATGTTGACCACGGAAGGAGTTTCCATTCAATCACCGAGGATCACGGATGTGAACCTCTCATAAATGTTCTCGATGATTGCTAAGATGCATGAAGGACTCGATATGAACCATCGATGATCTTATTTGTTGATCAATAAGTGATGAAACGTCAAGTGTTCCTAAGAGATCTTTTGATGAATCTCGTGGCTCTAGACTCAATAGTGCGTTTTGGTTTTCCCGGCGGAGACTAGGAGAGGATCTCCTTCTTCAATACCAGCGATCTCTAAAAGAAAGCCAATAGTTTACGTAGGGTTCCTGTGAGAATGAAACAAGCTTCTATTGAGAGAAACTTGAGTGGCTAAGAAGGTTTAGTGCATGCGCGTCCTTTGGGTCCATGACGACTTTTAATCTTCAATACCGGTGTCACTAAGTGACAACCAAGAGTATATGAATTGAACCGGTGTGCGCCCTAAGTTGAATAATACGGAGGGCTATTTCTTTTCACCCTTTCTTTGCATTTCTTTTGATTCTTCAACTCCTTCTTTCTCGATTCTCATTTCTCCTTTTACAATCATACCTAAGGACTTCTAAGTACTAACTATTTGTGATGTCCTTGGGTAGATCCTCCGACTCTGACGGATCATAGGACAGTTATTCCTAACCTTAGTCACCTTATAACTCCATGACTAACCTATGTTGCCATAAAACCATTTTGTACCATCGAAATGAAATCTCTCACAAAGTGTTTATGGTGAAAACGTTTTGAACCCTTGTGAAGATAAGTTTTGCATAAATACTCCCCCACATGTGCTTAATAGTTTTAGCGGTTAAATGCAGTGAGGAAAAAGCCGACATTTTTAATTGATCCACTCGAGATAGACAATCCCCGAGACACAGTTCGTTGCATAGTTAAAGAGTTACATTGTCGCCTTTTAGGTGACAACTAGCTCTAATAACTACCTTGAAGGTGTAGACAATCCTAAAGGTTGTCATACCGTCGAGTTCATGTCTACCAAGAGTTTCTCGAATGGTACATTCTACTTGGACAAGTCCGCTGCGAGACACGTTTACATTACTAGTGAACTAGTTTGAAATTATTACCCGTCCGGGACAAGTCTTTTCGAGTTACTAACGTTTAGTACCGTCTAATTCGTTGGTTATGTCTCAAGTACACATATTCATTTGCATTGTGCACAACATATTTCTTATCACACAATTTTCTCCCCTCAAAATGGCATATGAAAATGTTATTTTGAGCGGTTGAGAATAAATATGACCATTTCGAGTGTTGCGGGAAGAGTGACCACTTGTGAACAATTTGTGAACAAAGTTTTAATTCAAATACTCCCCTCGACAAGTGATATAAGCGGTTGAGGTTTTGAAGATCATACGGGAAATACTTGTTCTTTTGAGCAAAACCTTGACTAATGAAAGGTTTGATAGGTTTTACTCAAGAGTAAGAAGCTTTCGCTCCTTTTATAAGGATTGTGGCAATCAAGCGTACTACGAGGGTCCTTTCTTGACAATTACGGGTTGTACACTTGTATGTGTGCACAAGCCATAGACATATTTAATCACACATCCAAATTTATAATGAAAGAAACAATTCAAGGGTACCGGGAAGTGCGGTGATGTCGCCAGAGTGCGAGCAGGCGTTGATAGCCGGTGATGTTAATCACGGTGCGACCACCAACAAAGCTCTCTAATCGTGCTCGAATCGATCCGCCCACGAACAACCGTTCATCAATCATGGTGATGATCCTTCTCACATTCCTCGATCACGAGAATTCCATCGCTTAGGGTTCCCAATTTTTCACGTATATCCTTCAATCGATAAGCTAATCCGTCCCTAACCATCTTGAAAGTATGATCTCCAAATTTGTGAAGCTCATTACACGCCATCAAGCAATTGCGGCGAAGTTTCACTGCGATAAACGACACCAAACGGTTTCTTCGATGGCGTTAATTATGATAGTGGTTGATATCGGGAAGATCAGGCGTGGTGGAGTGAAGTTGACACGTGTGCGATATGATTCAACGGCAAGGCGGAGATCTTCAACACGTTACATTTAATGTTGACCACGGAAGGAGTTTCCATTCAATCACCGAGGATCACGGATGTGAACCTCTCATAAATGTTCTCGACAGATTGCTAAGATCATGAAGGACTCGATATGAACCACCGATGATCTTATTTGTTGATCAATAAGTGATGAAACGTCAAGTGTTCCTAAGAGATCTTTGATGAATCTCGTGGCTCTAGACTCAATAGTGCGTTTTGGTTTTCTGACGGAGACTAGGAGAGGATCTCCTTCTTCAATACCGTGATCTCTAAAAGAAAGCCAATAGTTTACGTGGGGTTCCTGTGAGAATGAAACAAGCTTCTATTGAGAGAAACTTGGTGGCTAAGAAGGTTTAGTGCATGCGTCCACCGGGTCCATGACGACTTTTAATCTTCAATACCGGTGTCACTAAGTGACAACCAGAGTATATGAATTGAACCCGTTATCCGCCCTAAGTTGAATAACTGGAGGGCTATTTCTTTTCACCCTTTTCTTTGCATTTCTTTTGATTCTTCAACTCCTTCTTTCTCCGATTCTCATTTTCTCCTTTTACAATCATACCTAAGGACTTAAGTACTAACTATTTGTGATGTCCTTGGGTAGATCCCTCCGGCTCTGACGGATCATAGGACAGTTATTCCAACCTTAGTCACCTTATAACTCCATGACTAACCTATGTTGCCATAAAACCATTTTGTACCATGAAAATGAAATCTCTCACGGTGTTTATGGTGAAAAGCGTTTTGAACCTTTGTGAAGATAAGTTTTGCATAAATACTCCCCCTCACATGTGCTTAATAGTTTTAACGGTTAAATGCACAGTGAGGAAAAAAAAGCACATTTTAATTGATCCACTCGAGATAGACAATCCCCGAGACACGGTTCGTTGCATAGTTAAAGAGTTACATTGTCGACTTTTAGGTGACAACTAGCTCTAATAACTACCTTGAAGGTGTAGACAATCCTCGAAAGGTTGTCATACCCGTCGAGTTCATGTCTACCAAGAGTTTCTCGAATGGTACATTCTACTTGGACAAGTCCTTTCGAGACACGTTTACATTACTAGTGAACTAGTTTGAAATTATTACCCGTCCAGGACAAGTCTTTTCGAGTTACTAACAGGTTTAGTACCGTCGATTCGTTGGTTATGTCTCAAGTACACATATTCATTTGCATTGTGCACAACATATTTCTTATCACACAATTTTCTCCCCTCAAAATGGCATATGAAAATGTTATTTTGAGCGGTTGAAATAAATATGACCATTTCGAGTGTTGCGGGAAGAGTGACCACTGTGAACAATTTGTGAACAAAGTTTTAATTCAAATACTCCCCCTCAACAAGTGATATAAACGGTTGAGGTTTTGAAGATCATACGGGGAAATACTTGTTCTTTTGAGCAAAACCTTGACTAATGAAAGGTTTGATAGGTTTTACTCAAGAGTAAGAAGCTTTCGCTCCTTTTATAAGGATTGTGGCACTGAAGCGTACCACAGGGTCCTTTCTTGACAATTACGGGTTGTACACTGTTATGTGTGCACAAGCCATAGACATATTTAATCACACATCCAAATTTATAATGAAAGAAACAATTCAAGGGTACCGGGAAGTGCGGTGATGTCGCCAGAGTGCGAGCAGGCGTTGATAGCGGTGATGTTAATCACGGTGGACCACCAACAAAGCTCTCTAATCGTCAGGCGATCCCTTCGAACAACCGTTCATCAATCATGGTGATGATCCTTCTCACATTCCTCACGATCCCGAGAATTCCATCGCTTAGGGTTCCCAATTTTTCACGTATATCCTTGATCGATAAGCTAATCCGTCCCAACCATCTTGAAAGTATGATCTCCAAATTTGTGAAGCTCATTACACGCCATCAAGCAATTGCGGCGAAGTTCAACTGCGATAAACGACACCAAGCGGTTTCGATGAGCGTTAATTATGATAGCCGGTTGATATCGGGAAGATCAAGGCGTGGTGGAGTGAAGTTGACACGTGTCGATATGATTCAACGGCAAGTGGAGATCTTCAACACGTTACATTTAATGTTGACCACGGAAGGAGTTTCCATTCAATCACCGAGGATCGCGGATGTGAACCTCTCATAAATGTTCTCGACAGTTGCTAAGATCATGAAGGACTCGATATGAATCGCGATGATCTTATTTGTTGATCAATAAGTGATGAAGCGTCAAGTGTTCCTAAGAGATCTTTTGATGAATCTCGTGGCTCTAGACTCAATAGTGCGTTTTGGTTTTCTGGCGGAGACTAGGAGAGGATCTCCTTCTTCAATACCACGATCTCTAAAAGAAAGCCAATAGTTTACGAGGGTTCCTGTGAGAATGAAACAAGCTTCTATTGAGAGAAACTTGGTGGCTAAGAAGGTTTAGTGCATGCGCCTTTGGGTCCATGACGACTTTTAATCTTCAATACGGTGTCACTAAGTGACAACCAAGAGTATATGAATTGAACACAGTGTCCGCCTAAGTTGAATAAACGGAGGGCTATTTCTTTTCACCCTTTCTTTGCATTTCTTTTTGATTCTTCAACTCCTTCTTTCTCCGATTCTCATTTCTCCTTTTACAATCATACCTAAGGACTTCTAAGTACTAACTATTTGTGATGTCCTTGGGTAGATCCCTCCGCTCGACGGATCATAGGACAGTTATTCCTAACCTTAGTCACCTTATAACTCCATGACTAACCTATGTTGCCATAAAACCATTTTGTACCATGAAAATGAAATCTCTCGGTGTTTATGGTGAAAAACGTTTTGAACCTTTGTGAAGATAAGTTTTGCATAAATACTCCCCTCACATGTGCTTAATAGTTTTAACGGTTAAATGCACAGTGAGGAAAAGCGCGCATTTTTAATTGATCCACTCGAGATAGACAATCCCCATGAGACACGGTTACGTTGCATAGTTAAAGAGTTACATTGTCGACTTTTAGGTGACAACTAGCTCTAATAACTACCTTGAAGGTGTAGACAATCCTCGAAGGTTGTCATACCGTCGAGTTCATGTCTACCAAGAGTTTCTCGAATGGTACATTCTACTTGGACAAGTCCTTTGCGAGACACGTTTACATTACTAGTGAACTAGTTTGAAATTATTACCGTCTGTGACAAGTCTTTTCGAGTTACTAACAGTTTAGTACCGTCAATTCGTTGGTTATGTACGAAGTACACATATTCATTTGCATTGTGCACAACATATTTCTTATCACACAATTTTCTCCCCTCAAAATGGCATATGAAAATGTTATTTTTGAGCGGTTGAGAATAAATATGACCATTTAAGTGTTGCGGGAAGAGTGACCCTTGTGAACAATTTGTGAACAAAGTTTTAATTCAAATACTCCCCTCAACAAGTGATATAAGCGGTTGAGGTTTTGAAGATCATACGGAAATACTTGTTCTTTTGAGCAAAACCTTGACTAATGAAAGGTTTGATAGGTTTTACTCAAGTAAAGAAGCTCCTTTTATAAGGATTGTGGCATCAAGCGTACTACGTGGTCCTTTCTTGACAATTCTGGGTTGTACCTTTGTTATGTGTGCACAAGCCATAGACATATTTAATCACACATCCAAATTTATAATGAAAGAAACAATTCAAGGGGTACCAGAAGTGCGGTGATGTCGCCGGGGAGTGCGAGCAGGCGTTGATAGCCGGTGATGTTAATCTGGGTGCGACCACCAACAAAGCTCTCTAATCGTCAGGCGGATCCCTACGAACAACCGTTCATCAATCATGGTGATGATCCTTCTCACATTCCTCGATCCCGAGAATTCCATCGGCTAGGGTTCCCGATTTTTCACGTATATCCTTCAATCGATAAGCTAATCCGTCCCTAACCATCTTGAAAGTATGATCTCCAAATTTGTGAAGCTCATTACACGCCATCAAGCAATTGCGGCGAAGTTCACTGCGATAAACGACACCAAGCGGTTTCTTGATGGCGTTAATTATGATAGCCGGTTGATATCGGGAAGATCAGGCGTGGTGGAGTGAAGTTGACACGTGTCCGATATGATTCAACGGCAAGGCGGAGATCTTCAACACGTTACATTTAATGTTGACCACGGAAGGGTTTCCATTCAATCACCGAGGATCACGGATGTGAACCTCTCATAAATGTTCTCGACAGATTGCTAAGATCCGTGAAGGACTCGATATGAACCATCGATGATCTTATTTGTTGATCAATAAGTGATGAAACGTCAAGTGTTCCTAAGAGATCTTTTGATGAATCTCGTGGCTCTAGACTCAATAGTGCGTTTGGTTTTCTGAGCGGAGACTAGGAGAGGATCTCCTTCTTCAATACCAACATCTCTAAAAGAAAGCCAATAGTTTACGTGGGGTTCCCTGTGAGAATGAAACAAGCTTCTATTGAGAGAAACTTGAGTGGCTAAGAAGGTTTAGTGCATGCGCCACCGGGTCCATGACGACTTTAATCTTCAATACGGTGTCACTAAGTGACAACCGGTAGCATATGAATTGAACCCGGTATGCATTTCTAAGTTGAATAATACGGAGGCTATTTCTTTCACCCTTTTCTTTGCATTTCTTTTGATTCTTCAACTCCTTCTTTCTCCGATTCTCATTTCTCCTTTTTACAATCATACCTAAGGACTTCTAAGTACTAACTATTTGTGATGTCCTTGGGTAGATCCCTCAAACTCTGACGGATCATAGAACGGTTATTCCTAACCTTAGTCACCTTATAACTCCATGACTAACCTATGTTGCCATAAAAACCATTTTGTACCATGAAAATGAAATCTCTCACGGTGTTTATGGTGAAAAACGTTTTGAACCTTTGTGAAGATAAGTTTTGCATAAATACTCCCCTCCACATGTGCTTAATAGTTTTAACGGTTAAATGCGATGAGGAAAGAGCGCACATTTTTAATTGATCCACTCGAGATAGACAATCCCATGAGACACGGTTACGTTGCATAGTTAAAGAGTTACATTGTCGACTTTTAGGTGACAACTAGCTCTAATAACTACCTTGAAGGTGTAGACAATCCTCGAAAGGTTGTCATACCCGTCGAGTTCATGTCTACCAAGAGTTTCTCGAATGGTACATTCTACTTGGACAAGTCCTTTGCGAGACACGTTTACATTACTAGTGAACTAGTTTGAAATTATTACCGTCCGGGACAAGTCTTTTCGAGTTACTAACGAGTTTAGTACCGTCAATTCGTTGGTTATGTCCAAGTACACATATTCATTTGCATTGTGCACAACATATTTCTTATCACACAATTTTCTCCCCTCAAAATGGCATATGAAAATGTTATTTTGAGCGGTTGAAATAAATATGACCATTTCGAGTGTTGCGGAAGAGTGACCACTGTGAACAATTTGTGAACAAAGTTTTAATTCAAATACTCCCCTCGACAAGTGATATAAGCGGTTGAGGTTTTGAAGATCATACGGAAATACTTGTTCTTTTGAGCAAAACCTTGACTAATGAAAGGTTTGATAGGTTTTACTCAAGAGTAAGAAGCTTTCGCTCCTTTTATAAGGATTCAGGCAATGAAGCGTACCACGTGGTCCTTTCTTGACAATTACGGGTTGTACATCGTTATGTGTGCACAAGCCATAGACATATTTAATCACACATCCAAATTTATAATGAAAGAAACAATTCAAGGGTACCGGGAAGTGCGGTGATGTCGCGGGAGTGCGAGCAGGCGTTGATAGCGGTGATGTTAATCACGGGTGACCACCAACAAAGCTCTCTAATCGTGCGAATCGATCCTTCTCGAACAACCGTTCATCAATCATGGTGATGATCCTTCTCACATTCCTCGATCACGAGAATTCCATCGCTTAGGGTTCCCAATTTTTCACGTATATCCTTCAATCGATAAGCTAATCCGTCCCTAACCATCTTGAAAGTATGATCTCCAAATTTGTGAAGCTCATTACACGCCATCAAGCAATTGCGACAGTTCATCTGCGATAAGCGACACCAAGCGGTTTCGATGAGCGTTAATTATGATAGTTGGTTGATATCGGGAAGATCAGGCGTGGTGGAGTGAAGTTGACACGTGTTCGATATGATTCAACGGCAAGGCGGAGATCTTCAACACGTTCTTTTATAACTATGCGTCGATGAAAATGGCGGTGACTTGATGAATTCACGTTGTATTTCGGTTGAAAATTGTCTCATGCGACCACGTACTTTGGCAAGGTACATGTCTTCAATATCGTTGAGACAAATTCTCAAAGTCGACTTCACGGAATGCATAATCCCTTTCATCCCATCGTTTGACCACAATTTTCTTGAGAAGGTGTAGTCCCATTTGGATGAAAGACCAACATGTTGGATGGCAACGATGTCTTTAGTACTAAACACTTGCATGTTGTGACTTCGAACACGACAACTTCGTAGTAGATTCTTGGCGCTACGGCGTTGATGAATCCCATACAATGCATCTCGGTCATATGCTTCCATTGTGTTGGAGAACAAGTGATTGGCACGTTCCTCAATGGCAATGCAATTTGAGTAGATAGTCGCGGGGAATGGAAGTGTCAAGAATGTAGCATATTTCCTTGAACCATCGCCACCATGGAGAAGAAATTCCAGGTCTTTGTTGAAGAAATATCTAAAGGGAATCCGTGGTTCATCTGGTTGGCCAATGGTCGGTAGAGGTTTGGTCTAATCGATGTAATATTGAGGGTTGTCCCTTTTGGTGAAGTCAATGTTTGCTTCCGGGTTGAGCCAATCCATGTTGTTAGACATGGCTCGAGCAATGTTATCAAGGTGATATTCGACCTCGAGGCACTTTCGTAGTCAGTCTTTTAGAAGTTGAAATGCTTCATTCTTGATTAGCTTCAACTTCATTTCATCATTTTCTTCACATGGAACTTTTCTTGCAAAACTTTAGCATGCTCCAATGTAGAACCTTGACGGATCTTGACCTTCATCGGGGTAGGGAGTTTGATTGACAAGTGTGGAGAACCATTCAAATTCTTGGTTTTATCGTCATCTAGCCATGATACAATTTAGGCCGAGTCGTCTTCTTCTTGTTTTTAGAAGGCCTTGATGATGATTCGGTTTCGCACTTGTTTGGGTGAGGTGGGTTGTTGTTGGGGCTCAAGGACCTCTTCATCGTCACCACCCGTATACTCAAAGTGATCACCGGTTTTACGAGTCGGGGTGGTAACTCGGAATCGCCCCGAGGTTTTCGGTTGAAGAACGAGGAGGGACCTTTGTTGAGCGAGGAGTCCTTTGAGGAGGAGGAGGCATCGAAGAAGATTCACCGCCCGCTTCGACGTTTGGTGCGTAGTCTTTATCCTTATCCTTATATGCCTCGTCTCTGGACGTTTCAACTTTTCGCTTCAAATCTACAAGCTTCTTGAAGTTGGTAGTCCGGCAATGCTTGATACGCTTTTGCTTCTTTAGAATTGAACAATTCGGATCGTGGCGACATTTGTGTCACAAGCTTGGCCACCAACTCATTATTCGAGCATGACTGGGTCGGTCGGATTGATTGCGACGGTTAAGGCGTTGATCGAATAGTTTGTAGCGATCCGTGATCGATTTGGATAAAGTTGTCCGTGAACAACTCCTTTGTGACTTTAGGAACGTACTCGGAAGGTACTTTTCGTGTAGCCTTCGATCATTTCGTTCGGTTCCTCCCGACGATGACTTCTCATGAATTCTGAATAAATTCCCTTTCTTTCGTGATCTTGTCATTCTCATCATGTAAGTCATTGTATTTGGTCAAGATACCAATTCGGTTTTTGTGGAGCATGTCCTTCTTTCTAACTTGTTTGTGACTTTCACAATTCTTTTATGAGTCCGAGAAATCCAAGATCGAGGTGGTTTCTTCACGATTTGGATGTTCATTTGGTTGATTTCTTTGATGGTGGTGGTGAGGTGAGATGAAGAATCGATGAGGAGGAGACATAAGGAGACTCGGGGTCCTTAGGAGGTGCGTAAGTATCCTCCTTGGAATGAGTAGGACTGCTTGAAGATAATCATCATAATTCTCTTCATCATCTTGTCCAGTTAGCCTTTTCTTCCTTCCGAGCCTTAGCTTCTTCATCGCTTTCTCTTTCTCGCCTTATCCTTTTATGGTTCCTCAATGTTATAATCAATAGACTCCTCCACAAGCGCTTGTTGTTGCACAAGAGTGGTGGCACGGATCCCTTATCGGTCGACAACCGCATCGATCTACGGTGAGGTAAGCAAGACCACTTGATCCTCGGGGCCACCCATTTGGTCTTTGAAAATTCTTCACTTTTTGAAGGTGTCGATTTAATTTAAACTTCTTCTTGTATGAAGTGTCCGGTTGCTCTTCATCACTTTCGAGCTTTCATCATATGGCACAAGCACGAGTCTTCCCTTTCCATGTTCAATTGTAGGACTTGGAGGTTTTGCATCAAGGATTGTCATCCTTTGCGTTTGAGTAGGTAATCTCTTCATACGTGTCAAGCACCTTGAGCTTTCGTCCAAAAGCTTTCTTTGCGGTTCGGTGTGGGAATAGGTTCGGCTTCCTTTACGGAACAATCCTTTTACGAGGAGGATTCCTTTGGGAAGCTTCCTATAAATTTCGAATCCCATCGACTTCCAAAGACTTCCTCTTACGGTTCTCCGAGTAGGAGTTCACGAAGGTTTTCATCAAGATGGCCAACTTTTCCTTCTTTACGGCCACCCGATACCTTTTGTACGCTTCCGACTTTTGATTTCCTTTGTAAGAAGGTGATTGGGCAACTCAAAGACCTGTTTCTTCATAGACGATTCTTTGATTCCGACGGATAGTATGGGCTCGGTCAAGATGTCATGATTATCAGGTCATTGAGTCTCCAGGGATATCGGGATGAAGTCCAAGAGCTCTACGGATCAACAGTTTGGTGTATCGACATAGGGAATTTTGGAGCCAAGCTTCTTATGAAACAAAGATCATATCTTCCCATAGCAAAGGCTTCAATTATAATGTCCATATTGTGGATCAACGACGGAAAATTTGCGGTTCCATGAGCTTGGGATGCTCATAGCCACCGCCACGACCGAGATTGATTTGGTGATGATCATATAGAGTGTCCTCCATGGTTGAGGAATATTCTTCACTCCACGTGAGAGTGCTTAGTAATGATTCCTGCAGACTTCATCATAACCAATATCTATCAAGAATTGCAGTGATCCCTTCAAGAGGGGTAGCAAAGAATTCGGTTGAGCGATGTCCGAATGATGAGAACACTCGTAAGTCATCGGGAGTAATAGTGACTTGTTTGTGATTAAGAGTCACATTCACGAGATTTTGACGGTGATCCTCCGCATGGAATCCCGGAATTGTTGAATGTAAACCGAAGGCGTGGCGAGTGTGAGAGCATGTTTTGGTAGGGATGATTCACGAGAATATCCAACCGCAATGAGACAAGAAGATTACGAGCATGTGAGGGTGTCAAAGTCAACCCTAAGGTTGTTCTTTCCAAGCTTTTCTGATAACCCTCCGGAAAGATATCAAGAATTGTAAGAACTTCCGATGCATCCACATTCATTTGTTCACCATGTCGTGATCTCGAAATAACATTAGCCAAAAGAACCAACATATCGAAAGACATAATGTTAGTCAACAGAAGGTCTTATTGTCTAGTTATTGAATGTACAGTGATAATGATTGTTACGAGTCCTAAGTCACTTGTTTGTCCAATAGTTCAATGATGTCGTGAAATGTTTCGTGAGTTAGTTAACTTTAAGTTTTAAAGTTTATGTTATCACTTATTGTTCACAACATATCAAACGTTTAAGTTTATTAGTGACATTATTGGATTCGTGACGATATGATAAGTTTGTTAACAAGTTTGTACACGTAACAATTCATAATGAAGGTCAATCAAGGCATAGGCGTATAATTGGCAAAGTTAAGCGTAAACAGTAGTGACATATGTGTAGGCGAAAGCTTATGCGTAGGATCCTAACTTACGCGTAAGAAAAGTTACGCGTAGGAAACGGGACCTTATGCGTAGAGCTTACGCGTAGGCGTATATAAACCTTACGCGTAAGGCTTACTCGTAAGAGTAGACCTTATGCGTAAAGGTCATTGCACGCATATCCTTCACAGATACGCGTAGTCCCATTGTAGAACCTTATGCGTAGTAGTTATGCGTAGGATTTCTCTTACGATAACTTCCTACGCTGAAGGTAATCCTTATGCGAGAGTAACAATCAACCTTGATTCGAATTTTATGCGTAGCAAGCCCGAAATAAAACATCATATCATCAATTTTGACACTCAACATTCATTCAATTCTGATTTAAACATAATTACTCATTTAAAGCGTTGGGCGAGAAAACCTTACGAGTAACCTAAAACCCTAGTTTGTAATTTACGCGTATGAAATCAAGCCATAGGATATGCACCAAAGTATTTCAGGTAAGTTTAAGATGTTGTGAGAGTGTAATGACCAAGTTATAACATCTAAATCGTTGAGAATCAAAATTACCCAAAGTTATGAACATTAAACCCTAATTCCAAATTGTTAAACAATTAGTGTTTCTGGGTGGTTAACAACCTTGGAAATCATCAATTCATCAATATATGAACATAACCCAACAATCTTTTTGACCAAAACACTTCACATTCGAAAATACCCAATTCGACTCAAGAACCCTAGTTTTCAAAAATCATTAATACGTGTTTCTGGGTGGGTTTTGATGGTTAAAATGATATCATTGATGTGTTAGAAACATTTTGACACTATCCATTTAACCACAAACACACACACAATGATTGTGTGTTCATACGCTTATGCGTAGACCACATAATCACGCGTAACAAAAAATTTAGCCGTAGGATTTGCATGAAATTCAAAACCTTAGCTTAAAAACATGTTGTAATCACAAAACAACTTACAAAGTGATGATCAAAAGGACGGATTTCTTGAATGAATCTTAGGCGTAGGATGTTAATGGTTGAGAGTAATAAATGTGAAGTTAGAAGTTAGGTGGGAGGAGTTTTATTAAAGTAATTTAACTTTAACATTTTGACAGTTTTGGTCCCTCCACCTTTTCCTTTTTCAAACAAAGCCATTTAACTTCCATTTGGTTACCAAAAAGGTTTTAGAAAGAAACTTGACGACACTCCCCTCGACTTGAGAAAATAATGAAAGGTTATTAATTTTAGTCCGAGGAGTGTCATTGAACCGTAAACATTTACCACCATTTGTTAAAAACAACCGAGATATGATAACATGCAAGTACGAGATGTTTTGAAGCAGATTAAGTCTTTGAATTCTCCCCTCAACACGTGATCGGAAAAATACCGAATTTTGAAAGATTAAGGTGTTGACTAAGAAATGTACTTGCCATGTTGAAAGAAAATAAATTAGAAGAATATTTTTGTTGTTTTATAAGATTTTATATTTTGTATTTTGGTTTTGAGAAATTATTTACAAAAGATAGTTTGGTGTTTGTGTGTTTTAAGATGCTTTAAGAGGTCATCTAATTCCTCTTGAGTCAAACACCGCATACCAATCCGGTGGATCACTCATTAAACCTAGCGGGAGGCAAAGCTTTGGTGAGAAGATGCGCCAATTGGTATCTGTGCCACCAAAGTATAATTCAACGGCACTGCTCCACGTGGTCCTTGATGAAATGATAGCGAAGATCGATGTGCTTTGATTTTGAGTGTCGAATCGGGTTGCACGAGATCGCAATGGCACTCCGTTGTCGCAAGACATCGAGATTCATCGAATACGTAACCATAGTCTTTGAGTTGTGTTCTCATCCATATGACTTGAGCACAACACGCGGACATGGCTACATATTCTGCTTGTTGATGACAAATGATGTACAATCCCTTCTTTGATTGCCAAGACACCGGTTTATCACCAAGAAATTGTAGAGCTCTCAAGTACTTTTCCTTGAGTCTAAGCATCCTGCGTGGTCGGCGTCGAATAAGCGATTAGTTCAAAACAAGAATCCTTCGGATACCGGATCCCTAAATTAATGGTTCCCTTGATGTATCGGAGGATTCTTTAGCCTCGGAGAGGTGGGTTTCGATTGGTCGCGATCGATAACGGAGCATAGATAAACGGCAAAGAAAATATCAGTCTCATTGGTTAGGTACATTAGAGACCCAATAATACTACGGTATTTTGTAGGGTCAACTAATTTCCCATTTAAGTCGACAGATTCAGCTTGGTATGAGTCATTGGTGTGGCATAAGTTTCGCTGTGTTTTCATTCCAAATTTGTTTAACAATTCAAGGGCATATTTGGATCGACTCAAGAAAATACCACGGGGTGATTGATGAACTTGCGGTCCTAAAAATGTAAGTTCACCCATCATGGACATTTCAAAATTTTTCTTCATTAGTTTTGCAAAAGCGATTGAAAACTTTTATGTGTAGACCCAAAAATGATGTCATCCACGAATTTGAACAATTAAGATATGTGCCCGTGATATTGTATAAAAGAGTTGGGTCAACCAACCTTTGGTGAAATTATTAGCAATGAGTAAAGATGATAGCTTATCGTATCATGCCCGGGGGCTTGTTTGAGACCATAAAGAGCTTTGTTCGGTTTGTAGACATGGTTCGGGAACTCGGGATCAACGAATCCATCCGTTGGTCGACATAAACCGCTTCTTTAAGTTGTCCATTGAGAAACGCCGCTTTGACATCCATCCGATAGACCGTCATATTCATATGAGTCGCGACGCGAGAAATATCCGAAAAATTTCAAGACGAGAAACCGAGCAAAAGATTCTTCAAAGTCTATTCTTCTTCCCGACGATAACCCTTAGCAACTAGACGTGACTTGTTTGGATTACATTCCCTTCAAAGATCCAATTTGTTTTTCCAAATCCATTTGAGACCAATGACGTAGACCCTCGTTGGTCTTTCAACCAGATTCCATACTTCAAGACGCTTGAATTGATTGAGTTCTTCTTGCGTGGATTCAATCCGCTTATCTTTGTCATTCGCCTTTAATGTTTTTAGGTTCAGATTAGCATGTGAGTGCATAAATGCAATGTTCACCATCTCGTGTGAAGACGTTGTCTCGTAACGATGGTTGATTTGGGTTGCCAATAATATTTGCCGGAGGATGGTCTTTAGTCCATCTATGTGTAGAGGGTTGATGTTGGTATACATTGTGCATTCTTAGGATTCAAATGGTTTGTTGAAGATTCCGCGACATCCGTGCAAAGTAGCCTCATTAGCAAACGGGTTAAAGAACGACGGATCAAAATCTGCAGTGGGGTACTTCATTCGAATATCATCACCGGTTCATCATTATTGAAGCGGTTTGTTCAAGCTCATTGTGTTGGATTCAAGCTGGTGTAGGTGCATCTTCAACAAAGAATTGTTGTAGCAGTGTATTAGGTATAGGAATATTATCGGGTTGTGCAATGGAACAATTGATACACACGGAGCACGTTCATCAATATCACACCGAACAGAGGAGCAAATAACTTTTCCATTTATTGACGAGTGAGTGGGGCTTTGTTCACCGATGATGGGGTTGAGGAAGTTTGCGGTTGTGACCGGTTCTAAGTTGTTATACTCGAAGCCATTTCCGTGAGTTCATCAAAATGAGCATGCATCGTTTCCATTACCTCCTTAGTTCGACGATTCCAGATTCGAAACCTTTAGAATTATCACAAGATCCAATAAAGACTCCAATATCGCCTTTGGCTTTGAGCTTTCCAAAGTCATCACGATCATTATTCGGATAGCACAGGATCCAAATACATGAAAGTGTTTGAGATTCGTTTATGGTTGTGGATAAGCTCGAAAGGTGTTTTGTTGTGGCGTTTTGTGATCATAGAACGGTTTTGAGTATAGCATGCGAGAGATACACACGCCCATAAGTAATCTGAAGTTTAGCATTGATTAACATTGTTCTTGCGCCCACTAACGTTTGGTTTCGATCTTTTCAACAACTCCGCTTTGTTCGTGTGTACGTGCAATAGATGTTTGATGTCGAATTCCACTTTCTCATAGAATTCACGAAGGGTTTTGTTAACAAATTCAGCCTTTGTCTGCTCGATGAGCCCGACGGTGTTGGAGTCGAACACGTATTTTTGTAAGAAAGGTGATGATCATTTGTGGAGCTTGGTCTTTGCTTCAAGAAAGTAGACCCAAGTCCATCGTGAGTAGCCATCAACAATTACTAAGATGTAGCATTTGCCGTTGATTATTTGCATGCGCATCGGGCCACACAAATCCATGTGAAGAAGATGAAGTACATGTCGAGAGTTGTGTTCCACCTTTGAAGGAAAGTGAGCACGAGTGCTTTTCCTTGTTCACAAGTCGAACATTGTGATCTTTAGAATACCGGAATCGTGGGAGTCCTTCAACTAGTTTGTGTCGAGCAAGGTTGGTGATGGTTTGAAAGTTTAGATGTGAGAGACGACGTGCTATAGCCGTGATTTTGTAGATGTTGCCTTTGAAAGTAAGCGGATGGGAGAGGAAGCAACCATGTCTTGCATAGAGATAGTGTAGAGACTAGAATTACGCGAGCTGACATAAGGTCATTTCCTTGTAGATCCCGAATGAAACAAGTTTTCTCCCGAAAGCAACCTCCAAATCTCCATCACAAAATTGACCCATCGAAACAGATTGCGACCGAGGCCTTCCACATAGTAAACCTCATTGATTTCGATGTTCCCATTGACATAGTCTCCAGAGCCCATGATAGTCGCAAGTGATCATTCCCAACCTCGACAATGCCAATGAACTTTGCAATGAAGTTTGATAACAGCTTAAGGTTGCTCGTCATGTGTCGGAACTTCCGCTATCAACAATCCAGAGAATGATCAGATCACCTATATTACACATGCATTTACATGATGGAATGGAAGTAGATGTGGAACCCAAATGTTAGAGGGTTCCAAGAAGGTATATTCGACATACACACATTAATAATTTTAGGCATCCATTTAAATCCTAGTGTGTTATATATCCATTTCGCCATCTATAACTACTCTTTGCTTTGGTTTGAGTGAATGCACTAGGTGGTACTACATTCTTAGAAGGTGAGATTCGAGCTACAGGATAACAACACATGTCTTAGAATCAAAGAAGGCGGTCTACCAAGCACGTACTTAGAATGATTAGTGGGCCTAGAGGTATTCCGGTTCTTAGGATTCCGTGAAGTTGAGAGATTATAGCTTTAGCAACACATTTGTCATGACAATCGAATTCATACTTTTACGACAAATATCACAAGGTGCATCGATGAATATCAAAAGTACTTAACGGTTTAGCATTCGTTACATCACTATTTCTATTACATTTTCCGGACACAACATCTATAGTGGAAGCAACGTGAGTCTTATTCATAGTCCTAGGGTGTTCTTCTACTTTAGCATTCCTTATTGATCTTTTCTTAGGTCGCAACTTCCTATTCTTCGATTGAGTGCCCTAGGTGAAGTGCGGACGCTTGGAAAAGACGCAACTATTCTGCTTCTTCAGAGAGGGAAACACGTTAGCAACTTGTGATTTGGCAAGAGGGATTCTAGGTTCACGATTACTAAGTGTGACCGTGTTATTCTCTTAATCACGGTAGGCGGAAGTTGTTCATACTTTCCTAACATTTCTCTTAACTTAGAGATAGTGTGAATCAAATCTTGATTTTCGTAATGAATATTACCAAAGAAAATTCATGACTTATCTAGTGTGAGCAAGATAGTGATCAAGTTCGCTTGATGCTTCATGACGAGTCTTATTGAGTAAATCAAATGTGACACCATATTCTCGCTTAACTTTTACAAGTTCTTGTTCATATTTAGAAATTTGACTTTTCAAAGACACGCTTTTGATCATCCAATTGCTCAATTTTAGGATCAAGATTTTGCACTCAAGCGAGCGATTTTCTTTTGAAAACTAAGTTGATGATTGTGAATATCTTTTCATACCAATGAAGACGACGCTTTGCATTGTAAATTTCGCTGAGTAATCGCTTATTTTCGACTTTTAAAGACTCGATCCTGAAGCACATTATCGGTGTTCTCATGATTACAACATTTTCAACAATATCGCAGAGATATAATCGATGCATATGGCAAAGAATGAAACAACACAAGATTATGGACATCAAGACATATAAGGTCTTCCAAGAGTCGATCAACATCTTTTCTCAAAAGTTTCTTTTTACGCTTAGTATTAGAAATAGATGTTTCGTTTTCTAAAACGACCTTCATCACCCAAGTTCCTTATGAAAATCCTTTTCCCGAGCTAATGCACAATTTTTCAAGTTTTAACATTAGGTAAAAGATTTTCGAAAAATGTCTCTTTGTTCTCGCGCCGAGGCGCGATTGAAAATGTTCAATTTTGATTTGAACGATATTCTATCTCATGTTGTAAAATTTTGAGGTCGACCATGAAAATGTCAAAATATCTAAAATTTTTTGATTTTCGTGTTTTGAGTTGACTTCACTAATGGAAGGTAAAGGACCATAAATTTGTGCATAATCTGGTTGGGGATTAACATCAAGACTCGAAGTTTTTATGATAACCCTTGGTGTGTTAGTAGAATCCGTTGGTGTGACGAAGTGACCGCTTTGTTATAATTAAAAGGTTTGTTGTAAACAACGTTTTTAATTTTGATCGACTCGCCTTACGCATCTAATTCCTCTTGACGATGATATTCAACAACACTCATACAAGATTATCAATTTTGTATTTCGTGACCGGAAACTTAAGGAGTTGGTTTGAATGTTTTTAGTGAAAGCTTTGGTTTGTAATCGCCTAGATTTTTCCATATCCTTTTAGATTGGGTTTTAACATAAACTTTTCAATAGTCATTATCGATTCACCATGTTTGTAAACAACAGTTTTAAACTCTTTAAGTTTGTTTTTCGTCGATAATTTCTTCAAGAAGGTCATCTACCCGATTCGTTGAATGCTTTTTGTATGCGGAGAACTGCTTTTGACAAGTTAACAACTCACCTTTAGCTTTTTGATTTTCCAAGGTGAGAGCGTTAATTTGCTTTTTATGTTCATGTTTCAGCTTGTTCTAATTGCATAACAAAGCATTCTTCAAGCGGCTAGATCACGACTGCTTTCTAAATATTTTCCGCTTTGATGAGATTTTGCAAAGCGGCTTCAAAACCTTTTCACGGGTTTTCTTGAGTTTTGAAAAATTGAGTTGCATTTTAAGCATTCAAAATCCTTGGTTAGCAAAGGCATTTTTACTTTTAAGGTCCGATTTAATGCAACACATTCAAGAATTTGGGATTGTTGGTCTTTAAGTGAGAACAAGATCCGATGAGGCAAAGTTTGGCGTGTTCAACGTGAGTCACAACATGATCATTATTTAGATCCTCAAGTATAACCACCGAGTCAATTTGATTATCAAGGGAAACCATAAGGTCATCCGGATCGCCAAATGTAACTACGGGTTTATTTGAAAATCGCCGAATGAGATGTAGATGACTCATTTTGAACAACTGAGCGGCGGCTTGATTCATATATTGGCGGAGATATTAGTTCGATATGATGATGGTTTGTTCTGGCACCGAGACAAGCCATCGATGTCATACACTAGGCCTGCTTCACTCATGTGTAATTCTTGCATATTAGCCATCAACATAACATGTTGCATTGGCCTGCAAGTCCTCCATATCATCATCTCGAGTCTCGTGATCCGCCATAAATCTACGTTTTGTCTGCGTGAGAGAGCCACCACTTCATCCTTAAGAGCCAAAAGTAAAGCCTCTTGAAATAAGCACCGCCCCTAGTCCTCGGCTTTGGGCATGCATTAGCCAGTGTCCCTTCTCATTGCGCTTGTAGCATCTAAGACCATTTAACCGATTCTCGAGCATTTCCCTGCCACCACTTGAGCTCTGTTGTTATTCCTACCACAAGATTAAACCCTTGACCACCGCCTATCCGACGACCATAATCATGATTCGAACTTCAACACGCCCATTGTTCACAACAGCTTGAGTCCGTGTGTTAGATGAGGAACGAATACGATTGTTGGATTTGTTGGTGTAACGCCAAAAGCATTAGCAATCATAACAAATCCTTGTTGCAATGCTGAACGGATCAATTTCCTCAAGAGCTTCACCGACATATGCTTGAACATTGTTGTTGTTGTATGGAACCAATTGATTTTGTTGAGGTTGTTCTGTGAAGGTGTGGTTGAAGCGATTGGTTGAGTCTTTGGTTGAGAGGATAATTCATTGAGCATACAAGGCAAGTTGTTGATTTTCCTGATGCGACTGCTTAGCAATTTGAGCACGGAGAATCCTTTCCCGATTAACTTCCTTTTCATGAGGCTTCAAGTAATCGTACAACAATCCATATGTAGAATGATGCATATTCTTCGCTTGACGGAGAAAAATGACATACTTCTCCTATTCGTGACCAAGACTACTCGTGAACTTAGTATTCAACGCAATTCTTGGCATGATGATGTCAGGTTTATCCAAATCATTGATGATGTCTCGAAAAATCGATGATGATAGGACTCTAGTGTCTCTCGGGTTCAATCATGAAGTGTTCATAAGCCAAGTAAATTTTGGATTCCAAATCCTCGTGATTGAGTATGCATCCTTCCATAAGAAGACTAATATGACCCCACATTTTCCGTGCGGTCTTTTGAGCATCAACACTACTTAAGAATTGGGTTTGGTAATCCTAAGAGGATATATTCCATTGCAAGCTCATCTGCTTCATAGTGTAGAAATTCTTGAGGATTCAAGTCTGCAGCAGAGCAATGTTCGCTTGTTCATCTCTTGGTGGAATAGCGCTGGATCTCCGCACAATGACGAAGAGGCATCTCAAATGGACCTTCCAAGATAACCTTCTTTAAGAACTTTCCATGTGGCTTCTTGGATCACAAACCTAAAGAACCTTATCACCCATTGATCGTAGTTTCGGAGTTAGCATTGGAGGTCTATCAAGTGATCCAAACCTCATGAATTGATTGATGGTCGCTTAAAGCTTCACACATATTTGCAAACCAAGCCGGTTCCTTCATAGTGTTCCTTGATGGATGTTGATTGAAATCGTTAGTGTAGGGTTGAACTTGAAGGAAGCAGCGGTGTTTGAACCATTTGTGGTGGTGGAATTGCACCAATTTGTGGATTATGTTGTTGATTAAATTGTTGTTGATAAATTGCTTGTTGTTGATTCCATTGTTGATGTTGTGGAGTTAAATGTTGTTGTTGTTGATGATTATAAGTTTGAGGGAAATAGTTAGAGTATGGTGGTTGAGACATGTTGAAAGAGATAAGGCGATTGAACAAGTAAAACACACACACACACACACACACGTAAGAATGAGCCGGTTATGCGTAGGATGTGAATGAGAGAATAACTTGAACAACCAACCCTCAAATGAGGGTTTACAAGAGTATTTATAGGAGGAAAGCTAGGGCAACACTCCTAGTTTCCATCCTTTCTTAAATGGGCTTGGGCCTAAGCTCATGGGCCTTCTACATAAGCTTAAGGGTAATAACAAACATAAAGGCCATAATAAAGCTAACTATTACATATTAATTACTAACACTTGATTATGGTTTAGGAGTGATTCCAACACTTGTGCTATAAAAGAAACATGTGGCTAGGGTTTCATGTACGTCTTTGACAACATTAATAGTGAATTAATTTAGATCCATAGAGAATCAAGTTATTGTGTTTATCGTCTTCTTAAGTCTTGTATTTATTTTCCGCGTGAGTACAATTCTTGCAAAGGTTCTCCTTAGTTGTTTTGTGATTACACAGGACAGCTATAATTCTTCTAGGCTCATAAGATCTATCTGGGACTGTACCTAACACATGGTGATTATGTCATGAAAGTATTGAGGTGGAGAAGATGAAATCTCCTGGGTTAAGTTAGGTTACATACCTCTTGTGATCACTTCCTTATTTATAGGCATAAGAATATGACAGAGCAGTTATAGAGGGCATGTGGAGGCAATTGTAGAGGTCTCGACAGTTATAGAGGGTCATGGCTAAGATCATGGTTGTTGACCAGTTCTGTTTGACCAGCTCGATCATACCCAGCTCGATCATACCCACGGAGGGCTCGAAGCAGGGTTCGACAGGCTTCAACCTGATGAGTCAAGCTTCGAACACAGCTGAGGCCGTGCTCCAAACCGTGATGGAGGTCGCCTCGAATGAAGGACGAGGCCTTGACGGAGGCCAGGCTCCAAACCATGATGGAGGCCTTGACTGAGGGGGCTCCGAACAATGATGGAGGCCAAGCTCCGAACCATGATGGAGGCCTTGACGGAGGGGGCTCCGAACAGTGACGGAGGCCAAGCTCCGAACCATGACGGAGGCCTTGACGGAGGGGGCTCCGAACAGTGACGGAGGCTTTGACGGAGGCCAGGCTCCGAACCGTGATGGAGGTTAGACACTATGAGTGCTTTGGGTATAGTTTGGCGGATTCCTTTGCGGTAGCCATTGTGAATGACTTTATGCCAACATTATGTGTAGTACGAAGGCATAGGCTTCATCCTTTAGGAGGGTACATCATACCCTTTGTACAAATGGTAAGCTAAGTACCATAGTGACGGTAACGCTCGTTAGCATAGCGGAGGGTACGTCATCAGTTTTCATAACCTTGTGCTCGAAATCATCTTTTGGTCAATAGCCGATTTCCACATGCCATTTGTAGCAATGATCAGATATCCGTCGAATAGACTCCAAAGCCTGGTCGGGCGTTATGCTTTGAATAGGTCTATGTGAATCTAGGAGTTGATGGGTCTCGACATTAATGCCTCTATAGAAAAAATAGACAATTTGGTGCCTATTCAGGTCATGAGTAGGGAAACGATAGAGAAGCTCATTGTACCTTTCCCATGCTTGATACAATGTTTCTTCTTTCCCCTGAACAAACTGATAGATTTTACTAAGAAGCTTAGCAATCTTCGAAGGAGGAAAAAATTGTTGAACAAACTCTTTTCTTAATCGATCCCACGTTCCATTGCACTCGGCAGGGAGTTTATTAAACCACCTTTTAGCTATCCCCGTAAGAGTCATAGGAATTTTTTTTACCATAACAGAATAACTAGGGACGTTCCGGATGCTAAAAAGAGAAGACAAGTAAAGCACTTCTTCCACATGATCTTGGACATCTTCATTCTTGTCTCCTGGTAACTGTAGCTCATGTAATTCCCGGATGAATTGGTCTGGGATGGAGAATTCTCTCATTTTGGAGTCTTGCGTGAAAGCTCTTTGACACTATATGTTGGTTTGCTCCATATACTATTCTGATAGGTCACTAGTTTTACAACACAAGCTTACTAGAAAGCGATAGAGGCGATTGAACAAGATTCACACACACACGATATAATAAGGAATGATTCTGCGTAGAATGTAATGAAGAGAAAACTTGAACAACCAACCTTCAAATGAAGGTTTACAAGAGTATTTATAGGCAAGGAGCTAGGGCAACACTCCCACTCCTTCCCTTTCCTTATTGGACATGGGCCTAAGCTTATGGGCCTCTACATAAGCTTGACCTTAAACAAACATAAAGGCCATAATAAGCTACCTATTACATATGAGTAACAAACACTTGAATTAAGGTTTGGAGTGATTCCAACAATATCCCCTTAAGTGTTGGTGATGAAAACGGTGAAGGCGTTGATGTAATAGTAGCTTTGACGCCTTCGACATTCTTCTTTCTTGTG
>CM040241.1:265806854-265977336 GCA_022545495.1 Chrysanthemum lavandulifolium
AAAGAAATTGGTTCTTTGAGCGTTTGATAATTGTTTTTTCTTTAAACTTTGCTTCATTGGGTTTTGAATTTGAGTGGAACTAGACACATCTCTTCTAATATATGGAGTTGTTATGATGGTTGAAAATGAAAGAATCACTTCTTTGGGAAACAAATATGAAAACTCATAACAGGAACTAATTATTAGTCTTACTAAAATATCACTGGCATTTAGTTAAACAGATAGATACATTTTTTTTACGGTTTATTCACATATTAAACAATGGGACACATAATGACATAATAAAGGCCCTTTCATATACAAACAAACAACAAAAGATAAGAGGATATACTAACCTAACTCATGTTAACTCGTTTGTACAATATATCTTTTGTAATTTTGGTGGATCATAAAGAAAAAGACGGAAAAATAAGGTGTGTTAAAACCTAAACTAATCAAATTATTACATGGTTATAAAATGACTAACAATTATAAAAGATGTTATCACATCTCTAGCTAGAGCAATGCGAACATAAATAATACATTACAACAACAAAAGTGTTATGGGGTTACTTTTGTGAAAGTTTGGTTTTAAGTTTTCAATCCCACGTGGAATAAAGAATAGAAGTTGTTCTTGCTTATATAGTGTGGTGTATATGGCATATATAGGTTGAGGTTAATAGTATGTTACCTCGTTGTTATGATGGATTTTGTTGAAGTACCAAAGTATAGGAAAAACAAAAGTCTTCATTGCCTCCTCCTAACTAATGTAAGCTCTTAATTTTTGTGGACTGCTTGATGACTTATATAAGCTCTTAGCTTTTTCTACCGGTTTTCAAAATGATCTAGGTTTAGATTAATATTTATGTAGAACTTTGTTGAATAACAAAATTCTTTCAGACAACCAATCTTTTATGCAACAAGGAAAACGTCTTTTCGGATACATCTGAAAAACTAAATATTTGAAGAACAATATTGAGCCGCTTGATTGACTGATGTGCCCGGTTGGTGCAAGTTTTAAATTTATAAAAGGTGAATTACCAATATTACCAATAACACATACGAGCAAGTATACTCGTCCGTTATAGCAAGATTATGAAGGTAAGTCGGGATCGTTCGCAGGAATTTGAGTGAATCTAAACACAAGTTTGAATTAACGGAGTCTATCCAAAACATATAACAAAGCAAATAGATATAATGAAATTGAGATGATTAAAAACTACACTTGCTTAAACTAGTTTCATATCATAGATTAATGTGAAAGTGTTAACCTCTTAACATGTTGGTTATGATAATTAGTTGGTGTACTAATCTATTGTTCTTACAAGTTAAACCTTCACAAGATTTTAGTTCATAAAACAAGCATTAAGTTTAACCAATCAATTCAAGATCAATTCAAGTTTCATAAGTCTACATTCATAAACTTAAACACAAAAACATCTACTTGTTCATCAAATTGCTTAAGAAATGGTCAATACAAAAGGTAACCGATCATAGACAAAAGGCTACAATTGATTCTCAACAACTAATCTTACGACCATTTAGATGTTTCCAACCAATCCAATTTGATACTCAAAAAGCGTTTCTATTACAACCACACCTTGGTTCCTTTGTATAATCAAGAATAATGGGTAAAAACAATCATCCATAGACAAAATGATTATGACTAGTTGAATAACACGAAGTTCTTTCGACCCCAACGATTATTATTAATTAGCCAAACTTGATTAACAAATGTCACCATGAAACTTTAGCACAATTGGATCTTAGAATCAACTTGAAATTGAATTAAAACATGTTAACACAATCACTAACTAATCATATGATAATCAACATCATTTAAGCAAGTGTATAAAGAAACTAGCCACTCATAGCAAACATAAACATAAACTCATAACTTTGAATATTAGAAAACATGATTGAAAGTCTTACAATGCTTGCAATAAGATTACAAATGGTGTAGTAATGATTCCTAAAGGATTGAGGTAGACTTCTTGGTGTTTTGGCCTCCAAATGGTGAACTTCTGGATCCCCAAACTTCTCTGGACTTCTAAGGACGAATTTTTAGAGCTTAAGGCTTTGTTTGATGAGTAGAGAGATTTGTATTATAGGTTGTGTCTATAATGCTCACAATTAGCCTCTATTTATACTAATTCCAAGGCCTAGGGTATTAAATGCTGAACTTGGCCACCAAGGAGTGAGGAAGGACTAGAATACACCAAGAGAAGGACCTAGAATCGCTTGGATGCAAAGGGAAAGCTTAGTGATGAAGATTTGGCAACCTGCAACTTCTCCAACCGGATCGGTCATACGACCAACCGATCCGGCTGGTCTTCAATAACAACTAACCGACCGATCCGGTTGCGGGTTGCGACCGATCGGTCAAGGCGGTAAAACACCGATTCGATTGTTTTCAACCGATCCGTTACGGTAGTAACCGGATCCGTTGATCTTCGAGATACAAAACTTGATCTTTCTTCACTTTACTTTGTAGAACTTGATTCTTCAATCACCGAGGTCTTCCAAAAGGGTCTTGAGATACTGATTTAGTCTTATTGAAATGGGAATCTTCGCATTGCTGAATATTTCTTCTTTTTCCTCCATTTCCCTGCACTTGGTTATAAACACTAGACAAACATCTTTTGATACGATTAAGTACTATAATCACGCAAATATAACCAAATAACAGATATAAAAGTACACATAACGCTACTAAAAACATGCACAATCTGAGCGTTATCATTGACCAATAAAATTCAGAATTGAACACTCGTAGTTTAAACCTAAGTTATCACCTTGCAATATTGAGCCCCCGGATTTTATAGTAAATTTTACATGCCTTTCACAAACCAATTACTATGATCCTAAGTCAACATAGTTCCGAACTGTAACACAGTTTTTCAAATATTAAATTGTTACAATATATAGCTTAAGCTTAAAATCAGAGGGTGTGGTATGATTAGTAGGACTTGTAATCGCGAGTGTCCATTTTTGAGTTACTTGACTACATCATAAAATCGAGGTCGTGGTATTAAATTGTTGCAATATATAGCTTAAGCTTAAAATCGAGGGGTGGTATTATTATTATTATTATTATTATTATTATTATTATTATTTTTACTTTAATACAAAAACTTTAGTATGTAAATGACTAATGGTTATGATTTAGCATGTTCAACTAACTCAAAATTTATGGGCGACTTATGGGCGACTTTCAACCTCTCAGGTCCAGTCGACCCGTTCCCTTTTTACTTAATTTTGTATTTTACCCATTTGAGATTGAACACAACCCAAATAGACGCATTTGTTACTAGAGAAGATACTATATGAATATTTAAAATTAATCAGTTTTACCAGTGATGCAATTAACGCTCCTGCTCTGGCCATAGCAGGTCCAACCCCTTTCCAGAGAGCTAGTACACCCTCTTTGCAACAATATTCTGCAGTTCACCAATTGCTCATCTACATATACGCGTTATTGTTCATTTGAAAACGCACCTATTCAACAACCAATGGTTCATTGATAAGATGAATCAAGATGGTAACAATAATGAACTTCTTGCATGAGAATGCATTCGAGTTATGTGCAATGCAACATATAACCTTAATAAAAATGTGACTTGTGTGATCATGTGGCACTTCATTGCGTAGGAGATGTAGAGGTTCGGATTTTAACGCATATAGAATCTCAACTTTAAAACTTCCATAGGGTTGGTCAGCAAAGTGGCAAAAGCACCACCAAATGCAATCTTCATAAAGATGTTAGTGTCAATTGTCAAAACAAGAAACAAAGACCGAGCTCCTTCTTTTCTAACTGCTCGATATTTATGACAATTAACATACCACCATACCATTTTGCTTAATGGGCCTTTTTGTCTAACACGTTGCATCTGCTGCAACTTTATGTACATCTTCATAACAAAACAAATTTATTGCTTTATAAGATACTAAGTAAACAAGGAGTTTTTTAGCATTTATGTGAGAATGAGTCTGTTTGGTTACATGCCAAAATAACCTGATTCACGTTACATGATTTTAGTTATAATGCCTGATTGCCTGGCAAGAATATGATAATAGGACATAAAAACTGAAAAATAATTATTCTATTTAGTCATTTTTACTGCCATGGAATAGACGGTATAATTTTCAAATGCATTCTATACTATTGTTAGGACTTAGGAGCACATAATCCGTGATAGTAACTCTAGTACAAGCAAAATCACACTCAGAGTTGAGCTTCAACCTTTCAAAACCGTCTCCAGGTCATGATTTTCAAAATTGTTGGCACTACTTTATCATATTAAATCTCGATATTGCACCCAAACATATGGAACATAATTAAAAGTACAATTACAACATGAAGTTATCGAAAACGAAAGAAGAAACCTAATGTATGTGTGACACTAGATTTTGCAGCAACAGCAACACCAGTTGTTCCAATAGTACACAACAACGATTTCAAATCATGATTCTGACATGTTTAAATCCTTGAATGGGGCAAATGTAAATAAAATGTCAAAACATAAACTAAACAAACTAAGTGATGAACATTAACACTAGGTGTTAATACTTAATAGTGTTTCTATAACAATTTGTAAAAAGAACGTAATAATATGTGATTATGGCAACAAAAGAATTGTATCCCACATAGGGTAAAGAAGAGCATATGTGCATAGTTATATAGACCGGTCTAAGTAGCTCTTTAAAATGAGATTAATATTATGTTACTGGTTTCTTGCAAATGGTTTAGTTAAAGTAAAACAAAAACTAGATCACTTGTAAAAATTCTTAACTTTTTATTTTATTTAACTGATTTTGTTTGAATTTCAAAATATTAAAGAAAATTGATTTTTCTCCTAATTATTGAACATTATGTCTTGTAATATTATTGAGAGTTGTGGATAAGAGGGGAAGGTATGGGGCCGTCGTGCCTCGCCGTGGTCCTAGTTGGACCTTCGCCGTCCTTCGCCGCCACACCGGCGATGCTCGCCGTGGGTGGCTTCGTCGTTCTGATGACGAGGCATTCTTCTGACAAAAAGTGGATACCAACGTGATAAGGTTTTAAAAGGTACCATTTTGAGGGGTCGTTTAAGTCCTTATTTGATCACTTTTGTATCCGTTATTGCTTAATATCGTTCCTTTTCACTTTTTAGGTCTCGTGAAGGCAAAATGTTGGAATGGCACTTATTTGGACCGAAAGGCGAATATATGAAGAAAATGGCCAAAGTCGAAATCAAGGCACTTACGCTTGCCGAGTTAGAAGCGCGACGGCACAAAAGTTATTGGTGACACCGTCCCAAAATTATTGTGACGGACGAACCCAAAACTCAGATTTTCAAGAGACGGCGCCTAGTGGTGAAAGAGTGAGCCGTCGCTACTCGCACGGCCTAGATGCAATCCAGACGACGCCGGTCGAAGAGACGGCCACGGACATAAGGTGACGCCGTCGCAAGGTTAACGTGGCCAAGACGAAACCCTAACGAGTGGCGACACGACGGCCACTAAACATAAGGTGACGCCGCAATTGTAATCTTATATATAGAATCCGAATTTTTCGCCTTTGTGTGGAGAGTCTTTGGAGTAAAACCCAAACCGAACCTAAGGTGTCTTGTAAGATTTTAGGGTTTTAACCCTATCTTACATCAAGATAAGTCTTTGCTTCATTAATTCAATTATGTCTTTGATTATTTGTGTGTATGCTTGCATGTTCTCCATGTCCCGCTAATTTATTTGTGTGTTTGCTTAGGAAGTATGAAACTTAATTATTAAATATTGATTGGTTGTTTCTTATCTTAGTTGACTAATGATCTAGTAATGCGATAGATCATTCGTTGTGTATTTAATGCTTGATTCATCTTTGTGAACCCAAGAGTATAATTACCGAGTGATTGTAGGCTAAACCATCCAAAGAGCGCCTTAGAGTAGGAGTCTATAATCTCTAGTGGGTTTGTAGACAAGACCCTTTGGTAAGTTCAAAGAGTTAGGGAGAAACGATACCCTACAACTTTAGAAACACAACGCAACTAGGAATAAGACGTGACACTCAACCATCAATAGGAGATAATTATGAGTAATACAAACTAAGTAAACACATCTTTAAACTATCATACGAGCACACATTAATTAGACATAGACTCCACAACCTTAGTTTAGATAATTAGATAATAGTAGAGTAATCGGTAGAAATACCAACCCCAAATCCAATAATTCAAATTGTACCTTTCCATTTTCATAAAATATAAAAGATAAAAATAATCTTCCTCAACCTTAACCTTAGCGTAGTAACTCCCTACTAGCATTCCTATTCCCAGAGAACGATATCAATACCCGTGGCTTACCCTAATTACTACACTACAACGATTAGGTTCATCGCCTATGGTGTTATAAAACTTGCTCAAGAAAAGGAAGTTCCTTTGACCCCGAACGACGCGTGTAGCGTTATCACAACGTTTATATTTTGAATTTTATCCGTTTAATAACGGATACAAACCTTTTTTTTCAAAAAAACCCCACCACTCTATAAATAACATATCATATCCTACAATTTTTATCATCTTCAATCAAAATACTAAACCATTTCAAACTTGCTGAAACATGAGTTACACGAGTAAATCATCTTATTCCGGTGAAAGTGACCTTGAAGAGTTAACGGAACTAGAAATGTTTATTCAAGAGTTCGAGGCAGAGCAAACGCTGCGTGAACAAGAAGTCGGTCCTTCAAAGCATCGTCAATACGCCGCCGTGAACGTGAAGTTATCAAGCACGCCTACTTGTCGAGATTTTGGTGACACCCAAAATATACTGACGATAATTTTAGGCGCCGATATCGTATGAGCCGTCGCTCATTTCTACAAATAGTACAAGGTATTGAAACATATATTGAAACTCATCATCCTCTTCCTAAGCATTTTGATTTCTTTAGAGTGCGACCCGATGCTGGGGTGTAATGAGTTTTAGTGTGATTATGAAATGCACATGTGCCCCACGCCAATTGGCTTACGGATAGCACCGATGCGCTCGATGCGTGTTACAAATAGGTGAACATTGTGTACGCGATTGCTAGATTTTTTCTTATGCATAATCCATCTATTTATTAAGGAGTTTTAAGAAAACTGATGAGGATGACATTCGTCACTTATACCATGCACATAACACCGTTCATGGGCTTCCGGAATGTTGGGAGCATCGATTGTATGCACTGGCAAGTTACGGGCATATCATTGCCCAACCGGCGCGGCAATTTACTATTGGCAAGTTACGGAGATTCATGTACGCGTGCATCATAATGCATAACATGATTTCGAAAGATCAACAATTTGCGATATCCGACATTGCTGAAACGTATATTTCTCCGACACCAAATTTACAACAGACATGGATTGAACGTTGCCAATTGCAAAGGAAAAAGCCAAAGAACTACATGATAAACGCAAACACGCAAACACGCAAAGCTTCAACGATGTCTCATTGAGCATGTTTGGCAACAAATTCAATGGGGACAATTTCAACAACAGAATCCAAATAATTAGTTTTTTTTTAATAATTTGATGTATTTCTTGCGTATGCTTTTTTTGCGTATCTTTATTTTATGTTTCGTGTGTTTTTTATTAAGTTATGTATTGTATTTTTATTTTGAATGAAATGAATTTAGTTTATTTGGAAATGAAATTGAATAAAAAAAATAAAGTGGTAATGGTGGGCCCCGAATAAAGAGGTTGAGGTTTGTTATGAGTGAAAGGGTTTGTTGTGGTTAGTTGTGGAGAAGTGGGATGCTGAGGTGACACTGATGAAGTGATGATCCTCCATCACGACACCTTCCTCTCTAACTAGGAAGCTGTATAAATTCTCAACTGTTTATTTTATTTGACTGATTTTATTTGAATTTCAAAATATTAAAGAAAATTAAATTTTATGCTAATTATTGAACATTATGTCTTGCAATATTATTGAGAGTTTTCCTGTAAGTTTATTTAGATGACTCGTTAGCTTATATAGTAATGATTTAGAGTGTTTTGTTAGCTTATTTAAGGAAATCAGTTCTTTGACCGTATCCTACGAAGAGACTCCCGAGAGCCATAAGTATTAAAGGAATGGCCAAAGTAACTAGTTTTTCTTTAGGGTCCTACTATGCAGGCACCCTATTGTAGGGGGTGTTGCACTATCCAATCATTAGGTTGGGGTGCTTAGAGGTGATGGGGGTGCTGTGGCAGTGGAGGTGATGGGAAGGGTATGTTTTTTCTCGATTTTCGTGCCCAATTTTTGTTATAAGTATTTTTACTAGTGGTTTTTACAAGTTTTTTCGCTTTTTGTTTTACATGTTTTTACAAGTTTTTATAACTTTCGCTTTATAACTTTCGCTTTTACAATTTTTATAACTTTCGCTTTTTACAAGTTTTTATATGATTCGCTTTTATAACTTAAAAAAGTAATCGAAATTTTTAGGCTCAGATTCAAGGTCGCAGTGAGTTTTATCTCACTTTACCGTCCATTCGGTTTCGGTTATTATCATCGCCGAAAATTTTAAGGCTCAAAAATCATCATCGCCGGAAAATTTTAAGGCTCAATTAAAGGTTGCAAAGTGAGATAAAATCTCACTTTACCGTCCATTCGGCTTTGCTATCATCATCGCCGAAAAATTTTAAGTCACAACCGCAGAAAGTCACAAGTTCACGTGAACCGCACAAGTCTCACAAGTCCAAAACTGCACAAGTCTCACAACTCTCAAACTGCACAAGTCTCACAAGTCTCAAACTGCACAAAGTCTCACAAGTCTAACTGCACAAGTCACAAGTATTCATGACTGTTTCTTGTTGGTGTTGTTGGTGTTGTTGGTTGTTGCTTTCTTGTTGTTGCTTTCTGCTTGCTTGGGAAGTGGATTATGGGGTGCTTGTGTAGACTCTCTCTTTAGTTTTTAGTTTGTGTGGTAGCTTTCTTGTTTGTGCTGTTGGTGTTGTGGTGTTGTTGCTTTCTTGTGGAATTATAAGCCTAAAGTGTCTGCATAGCAGCTCCCCTTTGAGAATCTTAGTTACTTTCTTGTGAACTTTTGCAGTTTTGGAATCCTACTTACCACATTCATGTTGAAAACGTGTAACTTGTGAAAATTACTTGCAAACAAACTAGAGTAGTATCACTTTCGACGCCTTACATAGGGATGGACTCGCTGAGGGAGTAAAGACGAGATCCTTTCCGTTACTTGCTCTCTATTTCTTTTTATTTCTTTCACATGTTTTTCTTAAAAAAAAAAAAAAAAAAAAAAAAACAATGTGTTCTTTCTTTCAAGCTCTTTTATTTCGACAAAAGGGAGAAGAAAGTAAAACTACAAATTAAACTTTACGATTTTAGCTTTTCCTTAAAATAATTTTATGTTTTGTCATCAACAAAAGGGAGATTGTTAATACAAATAAGCCGTAAAAAGGTTTATTTATATTTTACGATCTTCTAATGTTTTGTCGATAACAAACGAAAATCATTTTAACGAAACAAATAAAATACGTAAATGGTTTGAACTAATAGTTTATAGCATATTCACATTTTCACACAAAACACTAAAACAAGTACAAGTGATTTTATGATTTAACATTACATATGTACAACAACTAGTGTTTACATATTTGGGTAAAATATACACATAACTAGTATGTAGTATATTGGGTAATATAAATGGGTAGAAACTTAAGTATCATAACCCATTGGGCAAATACATCAATGTAGTTGGTACAACCCAAAGCCCATGACCCATGGAGCTTGACCCATAACCCATTGCATGACATCATGCTTATATCATACATGGATAATATCCATAACCCATGGATCAACCAATACCCAAGTGACCAAGTGCATTGCACTCAATAGATACATTGTATCTAGCTAAAGATCCATGGTTCAACCCATGACCCATGACCAAAATACCCATGGGTAAAGTGGAGCGTCCCACGGATCCCTAGCTTAACGCCAGACGGATCCTTGTGGAAGGGATCCGTGAGATCCGGAAACAGAGATTTTTCTTCTATAAATAGTGAGCCATTTCTTCATTATTTTCACCCTTTCTAACACACTTTCTCCCCGAAAGTTAAAACTCACTAACTTGATCCAAGAGATCAATGTTTGTAGTTTTGTTTTGTGTGATCTTTAGGTTCCTCTTAAAGGCAAGATCACCACTTTTGAAGTCGAGCAAGCTCAAGTCCATGAGTTGCCATGCTTCCTCATCATCAAGGCCATCAAGTCTTCGTTGATGATTCCTTTCTTCTTCAAAGAAGTGTAGTGTTGAAGACATTAGTGAAAGATGTCTCAAGTGTCAAGACGAAGATATTAGTGAAGGGTATCTATCGCCTATAGCATAAGCACTTGTGGTAGGTGCTTATAAGTCAAGAAGAAGCATTAGTGAAAGGTGCTTAGAAGTCAAGACTAGAAGCATTAGTGAAAGGTGCTTAGAAGTGAAGACACAAGACATTAATGAAAGGTGTCTTGTAGATCTAGTCAAAGGCATTAGTGAAAGGTGCCTTAGATGTACATTCGATATGGTGTGTTTCGATGTACAAGATAGACTAGTATTAGATCCAATGATATTGATATCCTTGATGATATTGTAAAGGAGTAGATCTCCTTTGGGATTAGTCGTTGGTGTAGTGTGGTAGTAGTTCCTCCATTGCAATGGAACTAGGTGCTTAGCCTAGTACCTAATAAAGGGTAGGCGACGTTGTGAAGGTGTAGTTCACCTTGGAGTGAAAGAACTAGGTACTTAGCCTAATACCTTATAAAGGGTAGGCGACGTTGTGTAGGAGTGGTTCACCTTGGAGTGAAAGAACTCGGTGGTTAGCCTAGCACCGGAAAAAGGGTAGGCGACGTTGTGAAGGCTTCTCCGCCATAAGGAGATTGGTGTAGTGTTTACGAACTCTCGAATAGGTGACTCGGGGAGTGGAGTAGGGCAAGGAAGGTGTCCTTGTAGCCGAACCACTATAAATACTCGTGGTGTGGTCTTGTGCTTCTTACTCTTATCTTTTCATTACATATGTTTATATGCTTGTTTATCAACATCCAACACACACAACCAAATAGATTGACATAAGTCAATCTAAATAGTTTAAAAGGAAGTTTTAATTGGTAAAACTATTCAACCCCCCTTCTAGTTTTCTACAACCTCAACTTTTTAAACAGAAAATCATATCTTTTTCAAGATCTAAAAACTTGTCAGATCTAAAAAAAACTAAGCAACGAAAACCACAACATCACCACAGATGATAGACCAACCCAAACAAGTTTTTAGATCTTGAAAGTTTTTAGATCAAACAAGTTTTTGCCTCAATTTTTTAAACAGAAATCATCTCTTTTTCAAGATCTAAAAACTTTCAAGATCTAGAAAACTAAGCAACGAAAACCACAACATCACCACAGATGATAAACCAACCTAAACAAGTTTTTAGATCTTGAAACTTTTTATATCTAACAAGTTTTTACCTCAAATTTTTAAACATAAATCATCTCTTTTTCAAGATCAAAAAGGATCTAAAAAACTAAGCAACGAAAACCACAACATCACCACAGATTCACCACAACATCACCACCAAGTTTTTAGATCTAAAACTAACAATCAACTAGAGAGAGAGAGAGAAACGAGAGGATATATATATATATATATATATATATATATATATATATATATATATATAGTGTGAAGTTCTTTTTAACCAAATAAATTACGAGAACTCGAGAAACGATCTTAGCATTTGATCAAAACAATCAATGGATGAAAATGAAATGGCAGTATTGTAAATAAATAAAAAATTCGTCTGGTATTTTTTTTAAGTTAAAGGGCAACTATGGAATTTCACCAAACATGACCCAACACAAAAATAGGAGCAGTTATAAAACTCTTTCCCACTCTTATCAAGAACCCTAAAAAAATTACAGCCGTTACTTTATTTCTCAGATCTCTCTCACTTTTCCACTCAAACCTCTCTTCCAATTAACCCTAATCTTGAAGTAAGCCATCGCTACCATAAATCCCTATAAAAGATTCAATCGTTGCATCTATATTTTCAATAGATATCTCTAAATTAAGATCCAGATAATCCATTTGCAAATCTAAACTCTATTGTTTGACTATTAATTGTTTGCAGCAGTGTTTACCGAAAAACAATTAAGTTTTGATTTCAATTCGTGACTCATCAGGTGGCTTGCTATATATTCATTTCTTATTTCTTTCACTTTTTTATTTTGCTAATGTTAATGTTGGCGTACACATGTTTTGATTTTTTTGGTGCATATAGTTATCTTTACTTAAATAATTATTATATGCATCAATTTTGGGCCCTTAATTTTGTGTGGCTTTAGGTTGCTGAACGACACTCACATATTTATTTCAATTGATTTTTGTAGTGTTTATTGTTAGTCGACCACGCGATTATTATCTAAGTAGTTAATTGAATTCTTCAATGTGCGTGTAATGCATGTTTGTCGGTAAGTAGTTTATTCTTGTGGTGGTTTCACCATTTGCAATAACTTTAAATTAGGTTTCTATAATTTGATGTTAATGCCTCTCTCTTTTTTTGTGCAGGTTAGTGGCTACAATGAGGTTATTATAAAAACAAGAGAGTGTGAGCAATACATGAACGGGGATATTAGTCAACACTCACATTGGAAAGAGAGGGAATTTTTCGAGCCGGTTATGCACAAGTGCACATCTTCGAAGAATGTCCACTGCATATGTGCAATTAGGGGATTCAGTTATGGGTATATTTAATTTGTTAATAGACTTTTTTTCTTATTTTACAAAATATGTTTTGGGGTATATCCGCGAATGGTACATTACCATGTCCTTAATCATCTTGATATTTATATTGTCTGGTTGCTGGTTTTCGATGTCAACATGGTTGTATTGCTGGCTTTTGGTGTCAAGACGATTCGCTGTCAAAACTTGCATTCTGGATTTTGTCTTTCCATGTCTAAAAAGGTTGTTTGGCTACTGTTTTTTCATTGTCAGCACAAGCTGTTTGGTTGAGTTTTTTGCGGTCAAAATAGGGTTTAGTCAAAACAGGGTGTTAGTTAAAACAAGTTGTTTGTTGCATTTGCTCTTGAGTATTTGTTAGTCAAATAATTCACATGTGTATACGTCATGAACGTGAGAATTTGAAACAAATGCACATGTATTTACGTAATGAAAATGAAGAATTGACAACGAATGCACATGTGTTTAAGTTATTGAACTTTTTGTATATATGCAAATTTCCAGGTTTTTATTTATGTTTCTATTTGTTCTTGATTAGTACTAAACTATTAATATTGGATGCAAATTTTCAGGTTTATCGTGAACGCGAAGAATACAAATGCACTTGTATAAGATGAATTATATAATAAAAGTTTGCTCTAGTCTGTTTTATAATTTATGTAACATGTAGAATGATAATTAATTGTGGCAGGTTACTTGACGTGTGGTTGTTGGCACATAATTGTATCAGTTAAGATGAGCGAAACGATAAAAACACATGTGCACAAGGATTAAAAACACATGTGTAGATTTCATGGGTTCTTGAAATAGGCGAGGAATACATGTGCACGCCTAAAAGATGGAGCAATTGTTAAAGACATTTTATTATGCACATGTGCACGCTTCATATATTTGTAATAAAACATATTTATGTGATATTTTTTAATAAATTTTTGTCGTTTGTATAAAATTGCATAAATCTATTAATAAATTTCTGTTGTTTGTATACATATTTATGTAATATTTTTTAAACATACATATGCAGATACAAAACACCTATGCATAAACGAAAAATACAAATTTCACAAAATGCAAAACACATGTGCACATAATGTTTTTTTAATCAGGTATAATGCAAAAAAATATATAATAATAATAAAAAATAAATAAAAAATAAATAAAATAAAAACCCAGGAATTTAGGGAACAAAAGAAAACGTTTTTTGTAAAAAAATTCAAAATTAAATAAAAGGTAGTTTTACCATTATACCCTTTTGAATTATATAATAAAATTTAATATCCAAAAAATCTGATTGGTTGATCTTTGGTTCTCGCAGATTCTCAGCTTCTAATTTATTTGGTTCGAAAATAACCCTATATATATATATATATATATATATATATATATATATATATATATATATATATATATATATATAGAGAGAGAGAGAGAGAGACCGTGTGATATGAGATGTGAGAGGAGTCGGACTACTAGTAACAAAACCACAAACGAAAACCATATGCACGAGATAACAAAACCCACAAGAAACGCAGCGCGTAAGCGGGTCCAACAACACACACGTAACCACACACACTATATAACAAGTTTTTTTAAATAAAATTTTGTAATATAAATAAAATTTTGTAATATAACTAAAATTTTGTAATAGAAATAAAATTTTGTAATTTTTTTTAAAATAAAAATATTATAAACAAAATTTTGTATTAGTTTTTTAAAATAAAAGTTGTATTAGTTTTTTAAAAGTTGTATTAGTTTTTTAAAAGTATTATAACAAAAGTTGTATTTTAAAAGTATTAGTTTTTAAAAATAAAACCAAGAGAAAAATCTGAAAATAAGCCCAAAATCTTTTGAAGTCACTGTGGTCACTTTTAACTCAATGTCCAACATGGTCACGCGCAACCACTGACCACAGCCTCCACCCAAAATTACGCCATCTGTTCAATCACTGACTCATGACTCCACCAAAATTCGCCACGTGTACAAATAATTAAAAAATACAAATAATTAAAAAAAAGTACAAAAGTGTACTTTTATGTGGACACGTGGCGAATTTTGGGTGAATCTGAGTCAAGTCATGGCATTTAATTATTTTGGACGTTGGGTTAAAACTTGACCACAAAGGACTTCAAAAATATTTTACTTATTTTGTACTTTTCTAAAACTAATATAAAGTTGTATTTTTACAAATGTTGTTAAAAATGTACAAAGTTGTATTTTTATAAAAGTTTGTAAAAAATGTAACAATAAATAAAGTTGTTAAAATGTACAAAGTTGTATTTTTTATAAAAATTTGTTAAAAATGAAAGTTATAAAAGTTGTATTCTTTATTTTTAGGTGTTCCGTGATGAAGTTGTTTTAGCGATTGGTGCAATCCATCGCTCAATCGAACGATTTTCTTATTGTTAAAGGAAGAACTAAAACAGATAGGGGCTATAAGTACTCTATCGAATTTAAGTGTTCTAGACATGGGACGTCTGCACGTGAAGGTTTAGAAGATGAACTTCAACGGCAGACTGGTACCGCTAAAATTAATTGCCCATTCAATTACTGGCGAAATATATAAAAGGTCGAACTGGTACTACTAAAACTAGTGGTTGGATCTTGAGGGTCAAGTGTCTGAGGCATAATCATAATTTTGTAGACTCGTTCCATGGTTTTTCACATGCCATGCGATTAAAAGAAAGTGAGTTAGTTTTGGTGGAGCAGTTGACAAAACATCAAGTAGCACCACAATTATACTTTCTTCACTAAAAGAGAGCGATCCGAATAACGTGTCTAGCATTAAAACGATATATAATGCACAAAACAAGATACGTGGCGTCGACCGTGGTGATTTGACTCCGATACAACTCCTTTTAGTACATTTGAGGCGAAGGTTATACATATTACCCGGGGTAAATGACCACACTAATGAGTGGAGGAAATACTTTTTGTTCACCCGACGTCATATGCCATGTGGACAACATTCCGAAATCATGCCGATGGACTCACATACAACACCACGTTGTTTAAACCGCCATTCTTTACAATTGTTGGAGTTACTTCAACAAAGCAGAACATTCTCAATGGCGTTTAGCTTTTGAACTGTGAAAAGAGCCAAAGTTCAAATGGTTGTTGGAATGTGTTAAGTTGGTGATAGAAGAACAATATTACTCGCGGGTTATCATCACCGATGAGATTTAGCGTTACTTGGGGCATGCGAGGCGTAATTCCCAAACGCTAATAGATTACTACTGTCGATGGCATATCAATCAAAATGTGCTCAAGCATTGCGTATACAAATTTGCTACGAAGAGGAGTATGAGTCCGTTAGATGGACAAGGATTTGATGGTTAAAGCTCAGGATCAAGATGTGTTCACGCACTATTATCATCACCTCTGTAATTTATTGGTCCAAAACAGGTACTTACCCATTAATACATTTTTTTATTATTATTTAATAAATAACTACTCAAATTGTTTTCTCACTTTATTAATTCATTGTTTTCTCAAATGTTTTGCGGTATTTTAATAACTGGCTGCAACATTACGACCGCATGTTTGTGTCGTACATTACCGATCAATATCGCAGCTTCGGCCAGACAACAACATGTAGTGTTGAGGGTCAACACGCGTTGTTGAAGTTATACTTGGGCTCCACATAGTCCAGCTTAGACACGTTGTTGTGTTCGGTCGACAAGATTATAGCTGCAAGAAACTGCGATCACGAGACTCTTTGAATACAAGCAAAATCAAGAAATTGCATTGTGTAAGGGCACACTATTTAACGAATTGCGGTATAATGTTTCAAAAGATGCTTTACTACTCATACCGCAGTAAAGTAAATGGGAAGTGGACCACATAAATATGGTCATCGATTATGTTAGTTTATGGTTTACCATGCTATCACGAATCAGACACTATCGATTCATGGTATGTATATTAAATTTATGCCTATCAAGTTATTCTCCCAGTCAATACCGATAATTTTAACTAGTCACTTTTTTCGAATACAGGATCGCCTATTCCGCTTAATGTTGTTGATAATTTTTGGAGAACACTAAGTGTTCCCTGGCCTAGAGTCCGAAATACTCATATGCCTGAAGAGCCTGAATATCTTTCTTGTCAAGATGACGTAGAAAAATTCCAAAATGTTTTTACCAAAGCATCGTCGTTTGTCAAGAAAAATATGTTAAACATGCTCAGAGGTATATACGCTCCTGAATTTGTATCAACCCAACAACCTGCTGTTAAAGAAAGTACTCGTGGACGTCCGAGCGAAAAGGACAAAAAAATCCAAGGCTAAACAAAATATCCCAAATTTGAACAAAGAACCCCCCACAGGGCACTGCAGAAGCTATACAAAACCTAAAAAGTTCTGAGACTTAAATGAAGAAACTGCGAGACATAGTTCATACGTGGGAGAGCTTTCTAACATCCCAGACTTGAACGAAGAACCTAGCGAGGGCGATTTAAGACACGACTTGTACATTCCAAATGACAGTAGCGAATATTTTATGGCTCGAATTCCACCTCTTTTCCGATGGTGGATCCTAGGGATTGCTAATGTGGAAGGTGATGGAAATTGTGGCTATCGAGCTCTTGCCGTAGGTCTTGGTCATCCCGAACAAATATGGCCCAGACTTCGAACTATTGTCAGGGAAGAGGTAGACAATAACCGGGAAGTTTACATGCAAATGTGGGGGACTTGGTTTACAACTATGGTCAACTCGCTGAATTAGTTTGAATCATGTCCAGCACCCTACGGTTACTGGATGATTATGCCAGAACCAGGCGTGGCTATTGCTACAGCTCTTAACCGTCCAATTGTATGCATATCCAATTCACAATCTATTACGTGTCTTCCACTTAGGTCGCCCAGAGACAAAGACAACTATTGTCCCCGTTGTGATTCTTCGCGTGGGGAAGACCATGCCGCTAACTACGCTCACGCTGTTCGATAAAACTCACCACTCCCGCCACTCACCCACAATGGAGATGGTTCAGAAATGACTTGGCGCTGGATGGGCACATCTGTCACGAACGACAAAGCATGTTTAAGGACGTAGTATAGACATATGTTGCAAACGACATCGATATATAGACAACGACATCGATTTGTATTGTAAACGACAAAACATGTATAGATTTAGTATCGATTTATATTGTAAACGACAAAACATGTATAGACGACACAGACATCGATTTATAGTAACGACACGATTTATAGTAAACGACATCGATTTATAGTAAACGACCTCATCTTTTGTTACAGATTTGCCCTCGCTTGGTTCTTCCTCATCTTTGTTACATGTGAATCGGATGACATTCGGTGGAGGGACATTCGGTGTGTCCAACACACCCGCTCGTGTCGAGATTCCAGATATGTGCCTCCCTCTCCGCCTATATCTCCATTGCAGATGAAGAGAATTTTATACACCGCCCTCCGGTTCTTCCTCATCTTTGTTACACTGCCTCGCTCTGACGAGTACGAGCGAGAGATGCGGATTGAGGAGACACATTTTGAGTTAGAGTTTCGTGGGATGATGGCAAGATCATTGAGCGACTACGCCTCGGGCGTGATTGATCTTTGTTTCTAGTTATATTGTGATTTTGTGAACCAAGTATCAACTATTAATCTATAACAAGATTGGTTATTTATGTTTTCAAAGCTTCTAATTTTGTGAACCATGATATTACCGATTTATGTCAGAATAATTATACAAATTCTTTTATTGGATGCAACAAGAAAATCATTTTGGTCATTGTCGACGGACTTATAATTGAAAGAACATCCCAAAAGCCCAAAAGTTGTGGTCAAGTATTATGACGTCGCTTTATCAAAGGTAAATAACTAATTGTTTGCTTATTTACGTAAATATATCAATAACTTGTTTGTTAAGAATACATTTCTTATAATTGTTTCACCATGTAATGTACCTGTGGATCAAGTATGGGTGTCGATACTTTATGTGGAAGGATGTATTTCAACAAAATTACTTTGGTCAAGGCTCTTATTCAACGCAGTGCTCAAACTCCGAAACTAAAGATAATACGATCAACATGCTATTGGCTCAAAACAATTTGTTGAAGGCAAGAATAAAGAGTTGGAGGCATCATTGTAATTGGCAAGAAATCCAGTTGATCACGCATGTCAGTCGAGTGGAATACTCTATGAACTTATAGATGACATTAATAATCTTCATGTGGAGTAGATTTCGTTGTAATATTAGTAACATTTGTTGTTGTACTTGTTTAATGTTTTAATGTCTAATGTTTTATTGTTATTGTTTAATTAAATGGAAACAAATACACAATTAAAAAAACATAACGTAAAAAACTACACAAATAAATATACTCTACATATAAAAACACTACACAAATAAATACACTATACATATTAAAACACTACACAATTTAAACAAATAAATACACTATACATATTAAAACACTACACAATTTAAACAAATAAATACGCTACACAAATTAACTCTACACAATTAAATACACACAAAACAATTAAATACACACAAAAAATAGCAAATGATTGGGTCGTGGGCCCCACCCTATGGGGTGCATGGGAAGTGGATTATGGGGTGCTTGTGTAGATTCTCCCTTTCTTTAAACTTTCCTTGATTCAATTTGAGTGGAACAAGATACATCTAACTGCTAAACTATGGAGTTGATGTGATGCTTGAAATGAAAGAATCACTTCGTTAATAAACAAATATGAAAACTCATAATAGGAACTAATTATTAGTCTTACTAGAATATCCATTGGAAATTTAGTTAAATAGATCGATACATATTATTATGGGTAGTTCACATTTTATCAGTGATGTACTTAAACAAAAGCTTCATAAATAAAATAACTTATATTTTATACATAATGTTCATTTGGTTTAATCAAGTTGGCTATATAACATAATTCAATTCAATGGCAGAATTGTCTTCAATTCTTTAGTAGTTTTGTCTTAACTTAACCAAAATAATGTGGTTTAATTAGTTTCATGTTTAGTTTGTCTAATGTTGCCCATAGTCAAATTGTCCCAACATTCTTCTATACTAATTAAAATTCAACCTTGACCATCTTAAAGTCAAATAGTCAACATACGTTCTTTTATGTTAAAAACTAAGTGTGCAAATGTACAATTCATAACTGTTATTAACACAATGAAGAAGGGACTTTTAAGTTGATTACTCGCCTTGTTTAAATTTGGACCGCTTATACCATGAGATTATACACGGGTTTTTGGATTTAATTTGGTTATTGAAAGTACTTATTGGACTATAATCAAGAGCGACCTGATATGATAAATAAGCACTTATGAGGGTGTTTGAGATTGCGTACCCCTTCTGATTTTATGATCATTTGTGATACGGAACAAAGGCCCTTTACAAATACTAACCCAACTAATTTTTACTCGTTACGATGTCCCCTTTTTGTTTATCCAAGGTTAGCATGAAGGATCGATTGTAAGCACTTATGAGAGTAAATTGCAAAAACCGTCCATGTGTTATGTTCAAATCGGGGGCGCAATCCTTAGTTTATAATTTTATTGAGAACTGAGAGCAGCACCAGTTTAGGCTTCTTGGAGTACACTCTGACCTTCAAGTCTTAATTACATACCGGCAGCAAGTGACTTATCTCATCTTTCCTCATTAGGACTTCTATTTACTATCATAATCCTGTAGATAAAAGAAATAGCTATGTTTAATGCTATACCATCAAGTAACAAACCTTTTAACCCATTTTGTTCCACACTTCTATTCTTCATGGTTTTTCAGTCTCATTTCCATGACCAAATTGTTAGCCCGTATTATGTTGCAGTATTGTAACGGGCGTAAGCCCGAGTCTATAATGTTATGCATTTGCATATTTAAGTGTACGATATATCCTTGTAATGAATCAATCAAATCAAATCATTCACTATTATCACTTACATGGTATCAGAGTTGAACCCTATCAATCACAATGTAGCCTTCGTATGCAATTTGCTTTGCTGCCATAAATTGGATGTCCAAATTCCAATCGTCAACACTAAACCTAATATTCCTAACCTACACTCGCTCCACATCATACATCAATTTATTTACTTTTTCTTTGTTTTATATCTTGATGATTTCTTTTGCAAGGATATTTTCATCTCTCGTTTTATCTTGTTAAGGCTTCATGGATTCAGTGCATGTTTAGCAAGTCCTTTAATTGCTTTTCTTTATATCACTCGTCAATATGAATGGTCACCAAATCCATGAATTAATAAATCATGGCTCCTAATGTTGTGGTGATTGTTTATTTGTGTGGTACGTGTTAACAGTGAGATGGGTGTTGTTTGATTTCGGGTTAAAAATAATGCTGGATGTTTATGTTTTTCTAGGGAAAAACACGCCCCGTTTGTTTGGAAGGTTCTTTGGGGGTTGAAGTTTTAGAACCAACTTTCGTTTTTCTCATCTTTTCTTTTGATTTAATGCATGAGTTTTAGTTGTAATTTCATTTGTTTTAGTTGTAAGGGATACTTTGGGTTATCCCGTTTTAGTTGTAAGGGATACTTTGGGTTATCCCATTTGGTCAGGATACTTTCGCTTATCCTGTTTGGTAAGGGATACTTTGGTTTATCCCTTTTGGTCAGGATATTTTGGTTTATCCTGTTTGGTACGGATACTTTGGTTTATCCGGTTTGTTGCATGTTTATGTCTGCTGCTGCTTGAAAATGTGCTTTCGCTTGCTGTCGAATGTCTTCTTCAACAGTTATTTATTAGTTTTACTTTATTGTTATTAGCTTTTAATCTCCGGTCCGAGTTTTCGCAATTTCGCCGCTCGAACTGTGGGGGAGTGTTAGCCCGTATTATGTTGTAGTATTGTAACGGGCCTAAGCCCGAGTCTAGAATGTTATGCATTTGCATATTTAAGTGTACGATATATCCTTGTAATGAATCAATCAAATCAAATCATTCACTATTATCACTTACACAAATACGTGAAACTAAATGAAACATGATAGAAGAATTCAGCGAGTTTTATCAGCAAAAAAAGATAATATATTTTGAGTTTTTGGTAGAAGTGGCAAATGGCTTGTTGGGTGGTAATATTTAGTATGGATAGGGTTGAACAATAGAGTTTTCCAAGTTTTTAAGAATCCAAAAACAACTTTTGTGTTAAGGTTACAAAAAGTATATTATTAGTTATGTTAAAATAACCTTCTGAACTTGGTAATCTTAAAGGTTGTGTGACCTGTAAAATGCACTGTAGTTGACCTTTTAACTTGTTTAACCCATATCGACCCAATCAAATGGGTAAAAAACTGGCAGCATGGGTGGGATGATGAAAAAGCACCATAGAAGCTCATGCGGTCCACGGTCACTGAAAGGTATAAATAAGAAGGGTCATACTATTGCAACCCCCTACCCTACCACAGCCACCTTGTCCCCTTTGTCTCCCCGCTTCCAAGACAACATGCTTTTATTGTTCTGTTCATATTACAGTTTAAGCGTTTGGCTTTATTAAACTTTATATTTACATTCATTTTCGATTTATAGTTTTTGATATAAACAAAATTATAAAAAAAAAAAAAAGGGGGGTCTTAATAACCAAATGGGGGTATTAATAACTCAACCCAATAAGAATTTTGTATCAGGACATGGCGCTGTTTCATACTTTCTCATTAACTACGTGAAATTGAAGTTTGGAAAATTTGTACAAGTAGACAAGAAAACTAAAAAGCAAGAGCTTGCCCATTAAAATTCAAATCTATACTATATAAAATGGAAAAATGGTCAAAGTGGAAAAAGTGAAAAATGTTGAAAGTTGAATGTTGAAAACATGGCCATTGGAGAGAAATAAATAATATAATTAATACCTTATTAAAACACCCCATTACTTAAAAGACAATAATTTATTCACATTATACACTCAATTAAAAGCACATCTACCAAATTAAAACAACCAATTGAAACCGACACGGGTTGACCGTTGAAACCGACACCGGTTGACCGGACGCTTCAAACCCGCAATGATCTCGGTTTAATTTGACATTTTTTAACCCAACCTATCGGTTTGACTCCGGCTTAAATCGACTGCTTTTTATCGAACGGTTCAACTAGCTAAATCACCCGCGGAAATCGGGTTTCAAATTTGACAAAATTATATGAGAAATGATGAAGTAGTTGTGGAACCCGTGACAATTTTTTGAAAGGAGACCAAGAATTGTAGTTTTGGTTTATTTTCTTTGACACACGCAATTTGTCATTTGTATAATGTTATTTTAAAAATGTTGCTTTCGCACCATTTAAGGGACCAAGATATATGAATCGTCGTTTAAAAGTTAATATATATCAGATAGCCCTTTGTCAAACAGATCAATAATGTTATGTAAGTTTATTAAAATCACAAAAATAAATAGTATTGTTATCTTTAGCGATAATTATTTGTGATTCTCAAACAAATAAATTAACAACGATAAATATCTATACAAATTGATAGTACAAAATAATCTTATATGGTGATATCCAATTTGCAAAGTTACAATTTTAAAAGCCACACACCAAATGATAAACGTTATACGTAAAAAAATAGTTATCATCGCTTAAATTAATGACAAAACAAAAAAGCGGTCACACATGTTTCATTATATATTTCTAAACTACAATATAATATCGCTAACTACATAATACCATCTTTTTGTAATGCTTGAATCTATTATTACTAAAAATCTTAATAACTTAAAACAATCCTATTGTAAAATATACTCACACACTTAGATCGACTCACATAATTTTTAAAAACTATATATTTATGTCGCTATGCAACCACGCATCGAATCAGTAGCTATTCAAAACGATTCTCTAACGCTACAAATACAACTTGTTGAAAGAAACTTATGAGTCGTCGGAACTTTCAGAAAACTAGACATCGCCGCCAAGCGCAGACTGCTCAGTATGAAAATGGGAGTACCAAAATAAATTGAAATTTGACGTATCTTAGTTGATCAAATATGTATTAAAAATGGTACTTCCCATTGAAAGTCTACTCTAACCTTCTAAAAGTCAGATTTCTTAAAATAGGTTAGGTTATAATTAGGCAAAAAATTTCTTATAATCAAAATTCTGGTACTAAGTTAAATTTAAATTTTAGAGTTAAAGTCCAAATTTGAAGGATTTTTTTTCTTCTTTCAATTTAAGTTTTGCGGAAAAAATTTAAGATGAGCTTTTTGATCAAGAACAATTCAACAAAAGATTTGTGTGAAACGTCAAATTAACTATTTTTAAAGATCCATTCAAACTAAATATTATATATATGACGACTGTTGGAAGTGTAAGACCGCATGTTTATATTGAAACCCGTAGCTTAATCTTTATTAATCATCCACCATTTATAATAGTGAAACCCTAATATCGTAAACCCACAAACCGGACTTGGGCTTATCCTTATCCCTTATTTCCGCAAGTCCGAAGGCGAAATCGCAAAAGTTTCTGATCAAGAAGAAAACTAAGAACGCAAAATATAACAATGAACCAAAGTAAAACCGGATAACCTAAAGTGTACCTTATTCTAATTTTGTTTACGGATAACCAAAGTATCCAAGGATAAACCAAAGATCCCAAACAATGCCTTTAATAAAACCTAGATTCGACACCCACAAAAGTGCTCGAGAATAAGAACTACAGATTCGACACCAACAAAAGTCGCGCCGGAAATAAGAACCCAGATTCGACACCAACAAAAATCGCCTCCTTAATTAATACCATGGATTCGACATAAAACAAACAACTAAATAACTTTTTCTTTTCTTTCTTTTTAGTTCAAACCATATAGATCGGAACATACATAGCACCAATACTAAAATTCACCATATAAAAGAAAATGTAGTGATTGTGAAATATTAATTAGGGAATCTTGAGAACTATACGTGGGAACACATAAGCCACACAATTGGAGTCAAATAATTCAAAAAAAAAAAAAAAAAGATTGGAGGATTGAAGAGTTGAAGATAAGGAAAAACAAATTGTCTTCACTGATTACTTGAGTAATGTTATCGGCAGCGGAAGAAAAGGAACATATATGAATTGTGGTTTTTTGAGTGTAGGTACGACAAAAGTAGGGTTTGGTTTTAAGGATCGAATAATGTGGCTGATACCATGTAAGATCGCATGTTTACATTGAAACCCGTAGCTTAATCTTTATTAATCATCCATTATTTATAATAGTGAACCCCTAATACCCTAAATCTACAAACTGGGCTTGGGCTTATCCTTATCCCTTAACAGGAAGAGGGAGTGAATCAGATAGACTAACCTAAGTTGTTTGTACAATGTATCTTTTAATATTTTGGTAGATCATAAAGAAAACACACAAAAATAAGGTGTGTTAAAACCTAAACTAAACAAATTGCGTAGGTACAAAAGGACCAACAAATATAAAAGATGTTATGATATCGCTTGAGCCTTGAGCAATGCATAAAAAGAATACAAATGATACATTACGACAACAAAAGTGTTATGGGATTACTTTTGTGAAATCTTGGTTTAAATTTTCAATCCCACATGGAGTAAAGAATAGAAGTTGTTCTTGCTTATATATTGTTGTGTATATGACATGTACATGTTAAGATTAATATTATGTTATTGTGGTGTTATGATGGATTTTGTTGAAGTGCCAAAATATGGGAAAAAACAAAATTTGTCATATCATCTTGATAATGTTATAAGCTCTTAATTTTTTCTATAGCCATTCAAAATTACTTAGGCTGGGATTAATATTTATGAAGAATTTTTTATCCGTTTTTATACGTTTACGCCCGTTTTCTTTTTGTTTTGTTTGCACCGTTAGTCTTTTGACTAACCACCATTTGTAATTAACTCAAAATATGTTTTCACGCTTACACGCTTTACATTTTCATATGTTTTCACACGTTTATCTGCTTTTATATCGTTGCCGCTTTTCACGCTTACACGTTGTTCGTTTTAACGCTTCGTCCGCTTTTATGAAAATGTATAAAACGGACGAAAACGATAAAAACATACGAAACGTATGAAACGTAAGAAACGTAAGAAAACATATTTTGAGTTAATTATAAACGGTCGTTAGTCAAAAGGACTAACGGTAATAAATGTAAAAAACCGGCGAAAACATATAAAAACGAATAAAAACGTATGAAAACATAAGAAAAACATATTTTTGAATTTAGTTTCAACTTATCGAATTCGGATACGTAATATAAGTGGAACATCCATTTTTCAATTTAATTTCAACCGAACCTTTATATAATCTAAACATTAGAAAGCAAGTATCCTTTTTTTCTTTTCTTTTTTTTTCTTTCTTTCTTTCTATTATTCAATCCAAACAACTTACTTAGATACAATAGCTTGTAACAGACTACAACAATGATATACCAATGCAAATAGACACGACAAACACGCGGCAACAGAGATCTCATTTCTTTGTGGATTTTTTATTTTTATTTTCACATAGCTCCAATTTTCATGTAGAAATCAGAGTGAATACTAAAAAAAAGATATTAATCAAATTCATTTAACTATAAAGATTAAGCGAGATTAAATAGTGACTAACCAAAACAAAATCTTAGCAACTAAATGTGCCAAATCCAATAGGCTTGTGAGCCTTTATTAACTAATAACTATGCCTCTATTGGAATGTGTAATACGGACATAAAAAATGCATTATTTGATTACGACAACCAAAGGGGCTATGTCCCTAGAACTTACTTTTGTCAAAATCATTAAGTTTTCAATCTCATATGGAGTAAAGGAAGAAGTTGTACTTTTTTATATGAGTAGTGATTGACATGACTAATTCACGCTACTTAATTTTACGCCTAACAAGGATCTTCAGAACACACGACTAAATCAATGGTAGAATAAGAGGATGATAATGTTTTAATATAAGTGTCACAAAACGAATAGATTAGACATAAAATTACCATGAATTAATTACCATCTCAATCATTTTCCTTTTTATATACCTTAGCGTATGTGACTAGTATAGGTTGAGATTAATATAATGTTGTTGGGTTGTTCATGATGAATTTTGTTGATGAACAAAAATATAGTAACAAAATGTCTCATAAATAGCCTAATAACTTATATAAGTTCTTGATTTTTATATTATATATTAGTAAACAAACATATTTTCTTCATTACACTGTAATAATTTTTTCCATTCACTCTTTCATTACCAAATACCAAACACTACGTTGCATAAACAAAAGATTTATCATTTGAGAAACTTATGTTATGTAATTAGTAAAATGGATTACATAATGTTCATTTGATTTAATCAAGTCGTCCATAGTCATTTAGGCTATTTTCACTGCCACGCCGCTTTTTCTCTCCAAATGACCTTCGCGCTGACAGCTGCCTCAAGAAAGCGACTTACACTACAAAAAATATACCCCACAAAAATACCTTTTATACTAATTAAACACATACAAACAATCACACGATTGTCGATCGTGTAGGGGATCAAGTTGGGCCTTTTTTTGGACGATCGATTATTACCACATAAAGGTGATCGACAAGGAATCGAGTGTTGGTGTCGATCTCGAGTGCTTATTGGAGCCGGCCATATCATTTTGTCCCAACATTAACCTTGAATGCTAAGTAAATTTTGTACGAGGGTCATGTATGACAGTGGAAAATAATACTTCCTATTTAAAGTCAACCTTGACATTCTTAATAGTCAACATATATATTCTTTTATGTTAAAAACCCTCAACAATTTTTTGTATGGCTTTCTATCCCACATGGAACAAAGAAAAGAAGTTGTGCTTGATTATATACCTTGGGGTTATATGACTAGCATAGGTTGAGCTTAATATTATGTTGTTGGGTTGTCACGATGAATTTTGTTGATGAACAAAAATACCATAACAATCCTTGACAATCCAATAACTTATATAAGCGCTTAACATTTTCTAGAGCCCCATAACTTTTATAAGCTTTTGTAACTTTGTATCATTTAAAATATTGAAGAGCGTGTCTTCTTAAGTGCATGAACACTTTTAATGGGAAGTAATTGTTAGTCTCACATTTTCTTATCAAAATTAAGTGCATTAACAAAAGATTATCATCTGGTAAACATATGTTTGTAGTTACTTGAATGGATTACATAGTGTTCATTTGGTTAATCAAGCTGTCTATAAAACATCAAACAAGGCAAAATTGTCTTCCATAGACGTTTTGTTTCAACTTTACTTAAATACAAACAAAATTACAAAAAGAGAAAATCATAGAAATAAGGCCCTCAATAACAAAAAAAAATATTATAAGCTTCTGATGTTGCACTGAAAATTCATAATCTTTGGTCAAGTGTTAAAACGATAAAAATGGCATTTAGGATTCGAAGCAAAAAAATTGACCAAACACCATGTTTCATAATCGCCATTTCGCCATGTCAGATAAAATATGTGTACGAATGTGCAAAAGATTACAATGTTCATGTTCCTAACCACCATGATGATACTGGCTTCCATTTTTTTTTGACATCTCCGTAAACGGTCCATTTTAACATGGTCACTGAAGTGTTGATGACTAAAATTTCAATATGTAAATTTAGCATCATGGGTTGAACGGGTTGAAAGTAATCCGAAGTGTATTCAAATGTGAAAAAATCCTTATCACTTTATTTAAAAAGGTTAGATAACTAGTATTACGGTTTTTGTAACCCAACTGAGCACATTATCTGATTAGTAAAAGGAAAGGAATTTGAGTGGGTGAGTCACCCTGTTTCAACCCGCACTTAACAGTTACCCATTTGACCCATGTGTGTTGGAAATGTATATATTTACAAACATGTGAATGTCCGGATTCGAACTCGTGACCACGGGATTGCACACATTAGCGAATGAGAATTAAAGTTAATAATTAATGTTTATGTTTACGATTAATTATTGCACATTAAGTCCGGTTAACGATCGTTAAGTATTTAACGGAAAAATGACTAACGACCGTTAAATGGAAAAGAGAAGGACTAGAAATGGAAAACTTGGAAAAGTTATGGGTTTGGCTTTGGGCTTTCTACATGGCGGCCATATGGGGCTTTCAAGGCCTAAATCCTAACTTGTTCCCTAAGTTTACCTACTAGTATATAAGGAGGTTAGGTTCTAGGGTTTCATACACTTGTGCATTGAATTAACCCTAGATCTCTCTCTCTCTCTCTTGTCCCAATCGGCCGAACACCCCATTAGTAAGGGAGTTTGGTTTCGTTTTTCTTAAGCGAGGACTTGTGTTAGATCTAGCAATCGCTTGATTCGTTTGGTTAATTCGTGTGTACAAGAGCGTGGTTGTAAGACATTATTCTTACACCAATAAGTACTTCTTTGTTTTGCTTTGCTCGAGGGTTGTTTTGCTTTGCTCGAGGATTTGTCATTCGCAAGAGTGCGTTACGCATACTTTCGTTAATTAATTTATTTGTTATGATCTTAAGTCTTCCATTGTGTACTCTTGATGTCTTTATGTTTTATTGTATTTTATATATCATAAACTCAACGGTGGCATCACGAGCCTTGTATAACAAGTAATTAATTCTTGAAACACATAATTAAAATAAACATGAATGTGTTATTATTTGTATGCTTAGATCTAGGGTTTGCAAAACCTAAACCCTAATTTTGAGGCGTTTTATTTGGTGCCCTAATTAGGGTTTTGTAAACTATTGTTTTAATTGGATTAGAAACCCTAAGATGCATGCAACTTTATGTGTATATCGTAACTCTGTTTAATTGCATTAATTGTTAAGTGTAATTGATATCCATGATAATTATCGCATGTTTTATCATGGATCTTTTTTATTGTATGTCTTTCATGTTTTAAGTGATATACATTAAATTATGATAGATCTTAAATTGGGAAGACCTCAATAATTATTAATTTAATCAATTATGTGCTATGTGGTATATATTTAGTTTTGACTTACATAATCGATGAATCGATGCATGTGGTTCACCTTGTACATAGATGAAAGCGGGTGGAAGTCTTAATTAAATATATGCATATTGACGAGATCTAGAATTGGTTATTAATAAGATTTATCAAAACCGTTTGCATGTGGCTATTTGATATGCATGACTTTTATTTGTTATGCTTTCATTGTTTATTTGTTTATTTTTCAAATACTTGCTTGTTTGTTATGTGTAACAAGGGTATTTTACAAGAAAAATAAATGACCTAAACAATGGTGAAACATGTATTTTAAGAATAGTAATCATAATCGTTTAATTGATGATGACTTTGGTACAAATAGTGAGCAGCTCACCCATGAGAATGAACTAATAAAGGGGTTTAAAGAAGTGTGCATGCAGTCACTTTGAAAGGATGTCTAAGGTTGTGCTTTAGCGCGTGCACAGTCTCTCGCCCTCTGTAAGTTCGAATGGAGCTACTTAGTAAGCCATTAAATGTGCAAGCTCATCTTAAGGCGAATTAGTTTTAATTCCATGCGCCACCGGTGGTAATTATCCGAAACACTAAGTGTTTACACTTATGCAAAAGTACGGTATAATGGATGATAATTAACACTAAATTCCTTGATTGGTGAAACCAATACCTCAATTAAAGTTTGATGATGAAAACTTAAACATTAAAACAAGATATAAATGTTTTAATAAAACCTATATTACGAAGATGAATGCATGACATCTTTGTACATATTTGATTTTACATCAAAACTATTACCCTTTAATTTAAGTTATATGCCATCCAACGAAGCGGAAACACCTAAGATTATTTTTTATTTGCGTGAGACCGTGACTTAGATCGTAATCAAAGGGTAAAATGTCCACGTGTCGTGAGAGCGGGCATGGACGATTTTGCGGTTTCTTAAGTTGGACAACTTAATTGAGTTTTGTAGTGAGCGGCAACTCAAGGCATAAGATGGGATAAAACATGTTTACATGGCAATTGAAATTGGCTATATGTAAATCCCATAAATCTAGGAATTGCAATTGAAATTGGCAATTGAGCACAAGCTCTACCACTTTGTATAAGGTTCATTACTAGCGGATCAAGCGGCGTGATGAGATTATGACAATTTGGATCCTAGTTTTCGATGAAAATTAAATGGTTATATGTTTATGAACCATGGGTGTTTAATTTTCTTGAAAAGGTTAATTATCGAAAATACTAAAATTGAATTTTGTAATTCTTTTGAATGTATAATTGCAACATTTAACCGTAAGCGAAGTTTAGTCTTTGATCAATAAATTGTTCCATTCGCTTTCAAACAAATGTTTGATCGAGAATAATTTACCGAAAAGACAAACGAAGTCTCTTTTCCATGGGAGAAGCATGAGACTCAATCCTATTCCTTTTCATGAATGAGAAAGGTATAATAGGAACATTTGAATTGTCTAAATTCTAAATGTAACTCATAGCAATGAATTGCATCTTATTTTCCATAAAGATTTCATTACCTTCATTTGGTGAATGAATTCTTTTGTAACAACATGAATGTTGGTTAAGCTGGAAAATATGTATATGAGTTACTAAATTAGAAGCTAGACTAATTACCGCGAAAATTGGTAAAAGGCAAACTAGCATATTTTATCTAGTTGTTTTGCTTTAACCTTTAAAGGTGCTACATACCATTATGGGCATGGTAGGCCTGTTAAGGAAGAAATTGCATACCCAATTTTTCAAGTTAATAACTTTGATGGATAACCCATCATTCATAGAGTAGAATACACCTTTTAGTACCTTAGTAATGATTACGTATGGTTCTTTAAAGGTGTAGGAAAGTAAAAAGCAAGCAAGTTGTTTTAGCGGTTATGCAACACTTACAATGTTGTCGATTCGGTGGGAGCATTTGTGTTGCATTCTTGAATAAGAAGTTGTTTTAATGATTTCTAATTCGGTGGGAGCTACAAGCCTTATTTCTGTGTAGTAACCCAGTTATCTTCAAAGATAATTACTTTCCAATTGTAGACACTTATGTTTTAAGGATAGTGGTATGCGTTTCCTTACTAAACAATATAGTTCTACATCTACTTGTTATATCTATGACACAAATCATATTAATCAAATAAGCGAGCGTGCATCGTGTTGTTTATCTGCTACATGATGTTGTTCCATGCACAAGTGGGAGAAATCTTTATTGTGTGCAAGATACAACACATATAAATATGATTTAAATGGATTCTCTTGATCGCAAGGTAAGAGAGTTACGTTCTAATAGGAATTATATATTTTATATGTATGATTGCCTTATTAAGAACATGTGTCAAGATGATAACAAAGACTACTTTATTTTCAAAATTTATGTCATTCAATATTTAAGAAACACTTGTAGTTACAATTTATGTTACGTGAGAGCGTGAACTAGATTATAGCCCAAGGTAAAATATCCACGTGTCGTGAGCGAGCATGGATGATTTTGCGTTTCTTACGTTGAATTTTCATGGAATGACATAATTAAATGAAGTAATCTAATACTACTTTGAATTTAAGTATTCGTTGAATGACTTAAATATATGTAGTAAGTATTAACTTGAAATATTAATTGAAACACGAGGTGGTGTTCATAATTACTTTAATTAAAAATGTTTATGATTTTGTAAAGTCACAAACATGAAGTCTTTTAATACAAGACTTACAATATAAAGTAAGGCGTTAACTTGCTATGTTTTAAGACATATGCATGAAGTCAATGAGGTGATCAATGACTTATAACGTATAGTGGGATTATAAGCGATATGTCTTTTGACTTGGTCAAAATACTTGTGTTATAATACATGCAATTGACTTGGTAATTCTATTGTACCATTAAGTTTTACTTTGTTGGTAAATAGATGAGCCAAAGAGTAGATGGTTATCTTAAATATTGTTAGATTATCTTACAATATTAATTCTAATGAAATACCATAGTTTTATGGTATGTTCGGTTAGAAGAATCAAAATCTATTGGCATGTTTGATTCAAGATAACTATAGTTTCTTCCAAAAGTTATCAAGGTTAGAATATTGAGTATAGATTGAATATACTCAATAAGACTCCAACCTAGAAGATTAATAAGACACCATTTGTTTATGGAATGTGATGAATCACATTAAGTCTTATAATGAAGTTCGAATTTGTTAAACTGCTTGTATAGTGAGTTGTAACAAAATAATGTTAGGAAGCATCAATGTTTTTGTAATATCCCAAAAGAGAACAATGTATTGTTGCTCTACTTGCTAAACTATTTAAAGGTAATCTTTAAATTGTTAAAGGCAAGTGGGAGTTTTGTTTAAGATCTTGAAAGATTGAATTACAAAATACATAATCTTCTAAAATACACTAGCAAATATCATGATGAGGTTAAACATGTAAATGATAGACCTCAATATGATGGAATTGTCGTTCATAGATCCGAAAGGATATCTCGGATATTTAATATCTTTGAGAAATATGAGTTCTGAGGATCATGGTAAGCTGATAATCATAATGATGAATTTACCAAATGATGAATTGTGGTAAATCAATCATACTATGAATGTTGAGATCTTTGTCCATAAAGATAATCAACTTTAGATACTTGGTTTATCTTAATAATGAATATGAGTTTCTTCAAAGGATGGAAACCTTAGTGGTTTAAATCTTTATGTAGAAATCATATGGACAATATTGTACACATATTTAATGCATGTCTAGTGATAATAATATTAATCATATTTAAGCAATTAACTATGATTGAATATTCTTTTCTAGATACATTAAATAGAAGTATAAAGATTATAATTGTATTACTTAGTTTCATTGATATGAAATTTTGACAATGAATATCAAAACTCTTTGTTGTGAATTACTTTTGCGAGGACGATAAGTAATACAAAGTAGTTTATGAATTCAAATAATCTTTGAATTTGTACAGACTGCAAGAATCCATGAATGGATATATGCATGCATCTAGGAGATGATTCTTATGTTTAATATTAAATCCATGTTTGATTTAATAATTAAAATAAAATTGCTCATAAGTATTCATGAAAGCTAGTGGGAGTATTATTTATTTTCTTAAATCTTATATGTTGTATGGGCAACTACATTCCACTTAAATTAAGTTTTAGTTGGGAATGAAACTTCGTTTGTAAGATTTGGAAATAATATATACAACCTTGGAATATATGTTTATAAACATATGCGGTAAAATAAATGAGTCTAATAAAACATGATAAATACATATCTTTGACAAGATATAATATGAATGAGATCTTAAAGTTTAACTTGAAGATTCATCATGTACATCATGTTGTGTATAAGATTGTTGTGTCATGCTTGGTTACAAGATGATTTGACAACATTGAAAGTTGTTAGTGTAATAAATATTTTAAAAGGAATATGTTTGGATTTAGAATCTCATTCCACGATCTGGATATGCTCCTAGATTCTATGGATGAAAATATGGCAATTATTTCATAATTGTCATTGCCAACAAACTTGAGTTTGGTAGGCACCAACATTACACTATAACTGTTCGAAGTTTACGGATGTTTAAAGAGCATATTGTTGTACACAATGATGCTGGTATAATTGAGATGACACTCAATTCTAGTCATGGTATCGTTGGTGATGACCATGTTGACTAGTTATGCTCAATTAAGAGCATAGTTGCATTATACATTAAAGAATAAAGAATACTTTAAAACTTTAAAGTTTTGAAAGATGATTGTCATAAAAGGGTGGTTCGGTTATCACGCACCTTATGGAATGATATGACAATATCAAGATATGTGTAAACACATACAAGAAATTCAATTATTGAATTTTTGAAATAAGTATTCTCAAAATTCTTGTAGATCAAAGTTAGTTGAAATTATGCCTTGTCAACAAGTATGAGTTGCATGACTTGTGGCAAAATTCATTAACTAGAATTATCATGCATTGATCTATTTAGTATTTGGATAAAGGATGTTAAACAATTATTATTTATAATGAATTAAAGTACGGTATCGTTTAATTTCATTTATAATATTGTGTCCTATGTTTGCATGTTTAAATCCATGAATAACTTAAGTTATTCTAAATAGTCCGTTGTCAATCAATAACATGGGAATGATATTGAATTAAGACAAATCGAGTATTAGTTAGAATATACTTGAAAGTATATTGATGCGTAGCATGACTAATTCGAGATGATATTCAATGAATTGAGTATAGGACTTATCCCACTCGCATGATGATACTTTATGGATCTTTGTCATTAAGTATATCATGGATATTTATCCTCGACTTGAGATACAAGAGATATGTCATGGATGTAGTGCATTTTGTGAAGCAATCTAACGCTATCGTGGCGGTAGTTATAAGGGTTGTTTTCGAAGTGTTGCGAAATTTATGAATCTGCTTGTAGTCAAAATGGGATTTGTTTCCTTCAAATTTATTTTGAAGTATAATACTCTTGGGCCCTCGTAGGGTTGTTAAGATGTTTGCATGGCCATGCCCAAGGTCTTCGGAATATGTTCGGAAGAATTGGTAATCTTAATCAATCACATAAAGCGAGAAGCAGAATAGTTAATTAAGAAATGAGTGAGATCCATATTCTTATTAACATGGTATTAGAAACAAAGGATGAATATGATGATGAATCATCAAACTTGGTTTTCTCGAGAAAACCATACACGAGTTGTCTTGGGGGCATTGGCGTGTTGCTAGGCGCTAACCAATGTCATTTCACGTTTTGTAAACATATCCAGTGGGGCTGTTGGAAATGTATATATTTACAAACATGTGAATGTCCGGATTCGAACTCGTGACCACGGATTGCACACATTAGCGAATGAGAATTAAAGTTAATAATTAATGTTTATGTTTACGATTAATTATTGCACATTAAGTCCGGTTAACGATCGTTAAGTATTTAACGGAAAAATGACTAACGACCGTTAAATGGAAAAGAAGGACTAGAAATGGAAAACTTGGAAAAGTTATGGGTTTGGCTTTGGGCTTTCTACATGGCGGCCATATGGGGCTTTCAAGGCCTAATCCTAACTTGTTCCCTAAGTTTACCTACTAGTATATAAGGAGGTTAGGTTCTAGGGTTTCATACACTTGTGCATTGAATTAACCCTAGATCTCTCCTCTCTCTCTCTTGTCCAATATTCGGCCGAACACCCCATTAGTAAGGGAGTTTGGTTTCGTTTTTCTTAAGCGAGGACTTGTGTTAGATCTAGCAATCGCTTGATTCGTTTGGTTAATTCGTGTGTACAAGAGCGTGGTTGTAAGACATTATTCTTACACCAATAAGTACTTCTTTGTTTTGCTTTGCTCGAGGTTGTTTTGCTTTGCTCGAGGATTTGACATTCGCAAGAGTGCGTTACGCATACTTTCGTTAATTAATTTATTTGTTATGATCTTAAGTCTTCCATTGTGTACTCTTGATGTCTTTATGTTTTATTGTATTTTATATATCATAAACTCAACAAACACACAAAATAAGGTGTGTTAAAATATAAACTAAAAAGTTACTAGGTACAAAATGATGAAAAGCTATAAAAGATGTTATTATGTCTCTAGAGCAATGCGCAAGAAGGAACATAAAATACAAGTGTCTGATTACGACAACAAAAGTGCTATACGGTTACTTTTGTGAAAGTAAGTATTCAATCCCACATGGAATAAGCAAAGAAGTTGTGCTTGCTTATATACTATGGTGTATGTTGCGTGTATACGTTGAGGTTAGTATTATGTTATTGGGTTGTCTTGATGAATCTTGTTGTGTACAACAATTCGGTAATAAGAATTCATCTTTATAATCACATAACATATATAGGCTCTTAATTTTTTATACCATTTCGTCGACAACCCGATACCTCATATAAGCTCTTAATTTTTTTATAGTATTTTGTCGACACCCTTTCATCATCAGAAATATCCGGTAACATGCTTCATCTTGTATATGTATGACCCCATAACTTATGTAGGCTCTATAGCTTTTTATAACATTTTGTCGGAAACCGATAACCTATATAAGCTCGTAATTTTTTCTATAAATTTCATCATTATAAATAGGAAAATGATAAAAAAAAAAAAAAAAAAAGGCATCTAAGTTGCCACGTTTTCCTTTTATGGGCATCGAACTTTTTTTTTTCCTATAGTAGCACTAAACTTGACTAATTTTCCTTTTGTAGCCTCTAGTCAGAAATTAATTACATAAATTTACATAAATCATCCCTGTGGCTTTAAACAATTACACCCTTCATCCTTATTCCTTAAAAAAAATAGACTTCTACTCTCTCTCACATCATTCGTTTTTACACCATTTTCCCATCCCTCTCTAGCACCACCACACCTACACCACAGCCACTCTCTACACTCTCTCAGTCGCGTCCACGATGGCGTTTCTCCTCCGATGGTGTTCAAGTCAAGTATAAATCATGCTAATCGGTCACGATTAAAGTTTGATGATAGAGGGTTAGATCTTGAGGGAGGGGTCGCGATAAAGGATTTGATTTGTGGTGTGTTGATGATGTTGGTCTCCTCCGTTTCATCTCTTCTTCTCATTTTCCGGTATGACAAATCGTAAACCCGTTTTATTGCTCTTTTATTTAACAAGCGGTTATAAATAATTTATTAAGTTTTCGTGGAATTGAAATGGGATTAAATCTCTTTTGAAAATGATTTCGTGTGGTAAACTCTTTTGAAACATGTGTGATGTTCGGTTACGGGTCGGGCTTGAGAACCCGATTGGGGTCGGTCGAGACCCATAGTACACATTTTGCTTTGGTTTTCTTCATTCACCTAGTCATAGTCTTGATAGTGATTGTAATTTGCTTATTTGTGTGACCTCGATTGCTACGGATCGGACTTAACCACCCAAGAGGGTATGTACGACTTAATTGTGTCTCGGTGAGGTGGTAAAACCACGTCGGATGAGTCTTTATTATTATGTTGAGTTGCATTGGTGTGATTTTGGTTTGCGTCTTGTTTTGGAAATTGCGTTGTGATTTATGGTTTATGGGATAGAATGTTGTTGTTGTAGTAATGTGCGAACCTACCCACATGTCGTGGGAGGTTAGGCTAATGTGGTCAACACGGGATGACCATTCATGTTTTAATTGCTTTGTTTTCGAAATGTTTGTATGTTGGATTTCTTGAGACACCCAAGAAGGGTGAACTTGTTGTGGCCCTTAGTCATGGCTAAACGAACCCACGAAGGAGGCGTGTGTTAGCTTGCTCAGTTAGTGTAACGAGGCATACGGGTGCACTCGTTTGTGGGTGATTGCTTGGTCTGTATGAGGCAGCTACCTCAGGACAAAGGGCCATTAAGTTAGAAGCTGGGAACAAGTCCCTTATGGACCTCTCTATGATGGCTTCCAAATTGGCTTACGAAAACGCCACTGTTATTAAGAATGTTGTCAATCTACACGGGAAGGCATGCTTCCTAATATCGCCTTTTCCTCATGTTCTCTTTACGTTTTGATGGACACGTTACCCAGTCTTTTTTATGAACATAAACAAAGTAATCTGAAGATATTGGATGCAAATGATTACTGTCAGCTCATGCTTGATGTGAGCTTTTCACATGTACTTGTAATATACGAGCACAATTGTTTCATTAAGTATGTTATTATCTTGGATGTGTTTGTAGTGGAGTACTTTGAGACAATATTAAATCGGTACTTTACGTCAAGCAAGTGAAGCTCTTAAGTCATTACAAGGATTCTATTGGAAAAAGCCACGAGAGTGCAAGCTGAAGCTAGTGATGCTACGGTGATGACAGACAACAAAGATGCATAACACGGATGACCTCATAGTAAGAAACTCCTTTAATATTCTATATCTTGCGATAGTAGAGTTATTTGCACATTATACCAACAAACCTTTTAATTGGTCTAGTTTTAATTATTGTACATACTTCTTTCTGTACATCTTAGTCATTAAAAGATGATTCCTTCAAACTGGTTTTCAAAATGATTAATTCAATATGTAACTTAATATGAGCATGTTAAGATTACACTTACAAAATGAACCACACAAGACAAAAGACTATCTTTTATTGACTTGTATGTACATGATTAGATATTGTAATCATGATTAGATATGTATTTTGGCTAGGATTTATGTCTGTTATTTTTTGCGTAGGCCCTTGCCCAACAATGTAGCACCGAGCTACTACAATCCGAACTTGAAAGGACTAGAATCAACAAGGACTATGACGACACAAGTAGGAGGATTTGATAGGAACTAAAGTTTATTTTTAGCTACAAGGACGACTGACACAAGTTTTGGATGGTGGCGGCAGAAGTATGGATGGTGGCGGCGGTGGATGGTGGTACACTGGATTAGTTTAAGTTTATAGCTACAAGGACGAAATGTGTAAATTATTAGTGCACAGGGGACCTTTTATGTAAAAGGAATAAGGATGAGCAGTGTAATTGTTTAGAGCAACAGGGATGATTTATGTAAATTTATGTAATTAATTTCTGACTAGAGGCTACAAAAGGAAAATTAGTCAAGTTTAGTGCTACTATAGGAAAAAAAAAAGTTCGATGCCCAGAAAAGGAAAACGTGGCAACTTAGATGCCTTTTTTTTTTTTTTTATCATTTTCCCTTATAAATATTGAAGAGTATGCCTTTAATGTGATTAGGGGTGTTTGTTTAAACTTATTTAGAGGGCTTGTTTTTTTCATGAAAGGCCAAATATACTAACAAAAGAAAATGAAAAACAAAGAATACAAACGATAAACATCTCGACGGACAGAGCCCCACGAGGAAACAACAAAATTAAGAGAACACCCTCACAACAAGCACCATGTCATTTAGAGGGCTTATTAGCTTAAATAACATATATAAGCTCATTTTAAGTGTTTATTTAAGATTATTAATATAGCTTATAAGCTTTTATAGCAGAAGTAAGTTAATTATAGTGTGTGACCAAGCTTATCAGCTCATTTTTATGAGCTAGTTAAAGAGTTTTTATAAGCTTATTTTGTGTGGTTTATCTAAAAAGGCTTGAAGTTACATAAGTTTTTTTTTTTTTTTTTTTTTTTTTTTTTCATTTCATTTACAAGCAAAAACACTTAAAACGCTTGTTATCTTATAACACAAGCTAATACAAACAAACTATATAGTAAACTTAAATTCCGTTTTAATCTTTGTGGTTGATTGAAGTTATCATGTTGCTGATGATGTTAATGATGATTGTGTTGAGTTTATGATATATAAAATACAATAAAACATAAAGACATCAATAGTACACAACGGAAGACTAAAGATCATAACAAATAAATTAATTAACGAAAGTATGCATAACGTACCTCTTGCGAATATCAAATCTCTTGAGCAAGACCAAGAAGTGGATTAGAGAGTTGTCCTTACCTTTCTACAACTCAAATCAATATGGTGTAAGAATAGTGTCTTACTACCACGTTGTACATACGAATTAACCAACGAATCAGCGATTGCTAGATCTAACACAAGTCCTCGTTAAGAAAAGCGAAACCAAACTCCCTTACTTGGGGTGTTCGGCCGATTGGGACAAGAGAGAGAAGGAGAGATCTAGGGTTAATTCAATGCACAAGTGTATGAAACCCAGAACCTAACCTCTTTATATACTAGTAGGTAAACTTAGGGATCAAGTTTATGAATTAGGGCTTGGAAAGGCCCCTATGGTCGGCCATGTAGACAAGCCCAAAGGAAATCCATAACTTTTCCAAGTTTTCCATTTCTAGTCCTTTCTCTTTTCATTTAACGGTCGTTAGTCATTTCCGTTAAATACTTAACGATCGTTAACCGGACTTAATGTGTAATAATTAATCGTAAACATAAACATTAATTATTAACTTTAATTCTCATCCGCTAATGTGTGCAATCCGTGGTCACGAGTTCGAATCCGGACATTCACATGTTTGTAAATATATACATTTCCAATGACCCACTTTGATATGTTTACAAAGCGTGAAATGACATTGGTTAGCGTCTAACAACACGCCAATGTCCCGGTACAACTCGTGTATGGTTTTCTCGGAGAAAACCAAGTTTGATGATTCATCATCATATTCATCCTTTGTTTCTAATACCATGTTAATAAGAATATGGATCTTACTCATTTCTTAATTAACTATTATGTTTCTCGCTTTATATGATTTATTAAGATTACCAATTCTTACGAGCAGAAGACCTTGGGTATGGCCATACAAACATCTTAACAATCCTACGAGGGCCCAAGTGGTATTATACTTCAAAATAAATTTGAAGGAAACAAATCCCATTTTGACTACAAGCGGGATTCATAAATTTAGCAACACTTACGAAAACAACCCTTATAACTACCGATTCACGTGTAGCGTTAGATTGCTTCACAAAATGCACTACATCCATGACATATCTCTTGTATCTCAAGTCGAGGATAAATATCCATGATATACTTAATGACAAAGATCCATAAAGTATCATCATGTGGGTGGGATAAGTCTTATATTCAATTCATTGAATATCATCTGAAATTAGTCATGCTATGCATCAATATACTAATACTCAGATTTGTCTTAATTCAATATCATTCCCATGTTATTGATTGACAACGGACTATTTAGAATAACTTAAGTTATTCAAGGATTTAAACATGCAAATACAGGACACAATATTATAAATGAAATTAAACGTATACCGTACTTTAATTCATTAATAATAATTGTTCAACATCCTTTATCCAAATACTAAATAGATCAATGCATGATAATACTAGTTAATGAATTTTGCCACAAGTCATGAGAATCATACTTGTTGACAAGGCATAATTTCAATTAACTTTGATCTATAGGAATTATGAGAATACTTATTTCAAGAATTCAATAAGTGAATTTCTTGTATATGTTTACATATCTTGATATTGTCATATCATTCCATAAGGTGCGTGATAACCGAACCCCCTTTATGACAATTATCTTTCAAAACTTTAAAGTTTTAAAGTATTCTTTATTCTTTAATGTATAATGCAACTATGCTCTTAGATGAGCATAACTAGTCAACATGGTCATCATCAAGGATACCATGACTAGAATTGAGTGTCATCTCAATTATACCGACATCATTGTGTACAACAATATGCTCTTTAAACATCCGTAAACTTTGAATATTTATTTGTTTGGTGTCATCCAAACCTCAAGTTTGTTGACTATGACAATTACACAACAATTGTCGTATAGAATCTGGGAGCAACTCGGTCGAGGAATGCAATTCTAAATCCGAACATAAATATTACAATATTGTTAAATCATCTTGTAATCAAGCATGATACAACAACCTTATACACAACATGATGTTCATGATGAATCTTCAAGTTAGACTTTAAGATCTCATTCATATACTATCTTGTCAAAGATATGTACTCATCATGTTCTATTAAACTCATTTATTTACCGCATATGTTTATAATAATAAACATATATTCCAAGGTTGTATATTATTTCCAAATCTTACAAACAAAGTTTCATTCCCAACTAAAACTTAATTTAAGTGGAATGTAGTTGCCCATACAACATAGAAGATTTAAGAAAATAATACTCCCACTAGCTTTCATGAATACTTATGAGCTATCTTATTTTAATTATTAAATCAAACATGGATTTAATATTAACCATAAGAATCATCTCCTAGATGCATGCATATATCCATTTATGGATTCTTGCAGTTCGTACATATTCAAAGATTATTTGAATTCATAAAACTACTTTGTATTACTTATCGTCCTCGCAAAAGTATTTCCACAACAAAGAGTTTTGATATTCATTGTCAAAATTTCATATCAATGAAACTAAGTATGACAATTATAATCTTTATACTTCTATTTAATGTATCTAGGAAAGAATATTCAATCATAGTTAATTGCTTAAATATGATTAATATTATTATCACTAGACATGCATTAAATATGTGTACAATATTGTCCATATGATTTCTACACAAAGATTTAAACCACTAGGGTTTCCATCCTTTGAAGAAACTCAATTTTCATTATTAAGATAAACCAAGTACCTAAATTTGATTATCTTTATGGACAGCATCTCAACATTCATAGTATGATTGATTTACCACAATTCAACATTTGGTAAATTCATCATTATGATTATCAGGCTTACTATGATCCTGTAACTCATATTTCTCAGCATATTAAATATCTGAGATATCCTTACGGATCTATGAATGACAATTCCATCTTAATGAGGTCTATCATTTACATGTTAAGCCTCATCATGATATTTGCAAGTGTATTTTAGAAGATTATGTATTTTGTAATTCAATCTTTCAAGATCTAAACAAAACTCCCACTTGCCTCTAACAATTTAAAGATTACCTTTAAATAGTTTATCAAGTAGAGCAACAATACTTGTCCTCTTTTGGGATATTACAAAAAACATTGACAGTTCCTAACATTAGTTTGTTACAACTCACTCTATAAGTAGTTTAACAAATTCAGAACTTCATTTATAAGACTTAATGTGATTCATCACATTCCATAAAAATGGTGTCTTATTAATCTTCTGGGTTGAGTCTTATTGAGTATATTCAATCTATACTCAATCTACTAACCTTGATAACATTTTGGAAGAAACTATAGTTATCTTGAATCAAACATGCCAATAGATTTTGATTCTTCTAACCGAACATACCATAAAACTATGGTATTTCCTTAGAATTAATATTGTAAGATTAATCTAACAATATTTAAGATAACCATCTACTCTTTGGTTTATCCTATTTACCAACAAAGTAAAACTTAATGGTACAATAGAATTACAAATCAATTATAACTCAAGTATTTTGACCAAGTCAAAAGACATACGATTATAATCCCGCTATACGTTATAAGTCATTGATCAACTCATTGACTTTATGCATATGTCTTAAAACATAGCAAGTTAACGTCTTACTATATATTGTAAGTCTCAGATAAAAGACTTCATGTTTGTGACTTTACAAAGAAGTCATAAACATGTATAATTAAAGTAATTATGAACACCACCTCGGGTTTCAATTAATAATTTCAAGTTAATATTTTCTACATATATTTAAGTCATTCAACGAATACTTAAAATCAAAGTTGTATTAGATTACTTCATTTAATTATGTCATTCCATGAAAAGTTCAACGTAAGAAACTACAAAATCATCCATGCTCGTTCTCACGACACGTGGATATTTTACCTTGGGCTATAATCTAGTTCACGTTTTCACGTAACATAAATTGTAACTACAAGTGTTTCTTAGACATAAATATTTAAAGTAGTATTTGTTATCATCTTGACATATGTTCCTAATGTGGCAATCACACACATAAAAAATGTATAATTCCTATTGGAACGTTACTCTCTTACCTTGCGGTCAAGAGAATCTATTTAAATCATATTTATATGTGTTGTACCTTGCACACAATAAAGATTTCTCCCACTTGTGCATGGAACAACATCATGTAGCAGATAAACAACACGGTACACGTTCGTTTATGTGATTAATATGATTTGTGTCATAGATATAACAAGTAGATGTAGGACTATATTGTTTAGTAAGGAAGCGCATACCGACTATCCTTAAAAACATAAGTGTCTACAATTGGAAAGTAATTATCTTTGAAGATAATCGGGTTACTACAGGAAATAAAGCTTTTAGCTCCCTGAATTAAAAATCAATAAAATAACTTTATTCGAGAATGCAACACAAATGCTCCCACTGAATCGACAACATTGGAAGTGTTGCATAACCGGTGAAAACAACTTGCTTGCTTTTACTTTCCTACACCTTTGAAGAACCATACGTAATCATTACTTAGGTACTAAAAGGTGTATTCTACTCTGTGAATGATGGGTTATCCATCAATGTTATTAACTCAAAATTGGGTATGCAATGTCTTCCTTACTAGGTCTACCATCCCCATACCGGTATGTAGCACCTTTAAAGGCTAAAGCAAACCAACTAGATAAATTAAGCTAGTTTGCCTTTACCAATTTCATGGTAATTAGTCTAGCTTCTAATTTAGTAACTCATATACATGTTTTCGGTTAACCAACATTCATGTTTGTTACAAAAGGATTCATTCACCAATGAAGGTAATGAAATCTTTATGGAAAATAAGATGTGCAATTCATTGCTATGAGTTACATTAGAATTTAAACAATTCAAATGTTCCTATTATACCTTTCTCATTCATGAAAAGGAATATGATTGAGTCTCATGATTCTCCCATGGAAAAGAGACTTCGTTTGTCTCTTGATAAATTATTCTCGATCAAACATTTGTTTGAAAGCGAATGGATCAATTCTTGATCAAAGACTAAACATCGTTTACGGTTAAATGTTGCATTTATACATTCAAAAGAATTACAAAATTCAATTTTAGTATTTTCGATAATTTTCCTTTTCAATAAACAATTAAATACCCAAGGTTCATATTCATATAATCAATTAATTATTATTGAAAACTAGGATCCAAATTGTCATAATTTCATCACGTCGGTTGATCTACTAGTAATGAACCTTATACAAAATGGTAGAGCTTTTGCTCAATTGCAAATATCAATTGCAATTCCTAGATTTATGGGATTTACATATAGCCAATATCAATCGCCATGTAAACATGTTTTATCCCATCTTATGCCTTGAGTTGCCGTTCACCGCCTAACTCAATTAAATTGTCCAACTTAAGAAAGCGCAAAATCGTCCATGCTGTTCTCACGACACGTGGACATTTTACCCTTTGATTACGATCTAAGTCACGGTCTCACGCAAATAAAAATAATCTTAGGTGTTTCCGTTTCGTTGGATGGCATACAACTTAAATTAAAGGGTAATGATTTTGATGTTAAATCAAATATGTACAAAGATGTCATGCATTCATCTTTGTAACATATGTTTTATTAAAACATTTATATCTTGTTTTAATGTTTAAGTTTTCATCATCAAACTTTAATTGAGGTATTGGTTTCACCAATCAAGGAATTTAGTGTTAATTATCATCCATTATACCGTACTTTTGCATAAGTGTAAACACTTAGTGTTTGGATAATTACCACCGAAGTGGCGCATAGAATTAACACTAATTCGCCTTAAGATGAGCTTGCACATTTAATGACTTACTAAGTAGCTCCATTCGAAATTACAGTAGGGAGAGGGACCGGTGCAGCTAAAGCACAACCTTAGACATCCATTCGATGTGATTGTGCGCGCTTCTTTAAACCCCTTTTATTAGTTCATTCTCATGGGTGAGCCGTTCGGTCATTTGTACCAAAGTCATCAATCAATTAAGCGATTATGATTACTATTCTTAAAATACATGTTTCACCATTGTTTAGGTGGGTTTATTTTTCTTGTAAAAATACCCTTGTTACACATAACAAACAAGCAAGTATTTGTAAAATAAACAAATAAACAATGAATGCATAACAAATAAAAGTCATGCATATCAAATAGCCACATGCAAACGATTTTGATAAATCCTATTAATAATCAATTCTAGATCATCAATATGTACATGTTTAATTAAGACTTTCACCCGTTTGACATAATGTACAAAGTGAGCCACATGCATCGATTCATCGATTGCGTAAGTCAAAATTAAACACATACTACATAGCACATAATTGATTAAATAATAATTATTGAGGTCTTCCCAATTTTAGATCTATCATAATTTAGTGTATATCACTTAAACATGAAAGACATACAATAAAAGCGGATCCATGATAAAACATGCGAGATAATTATCATGGACATAAAATTACACTTAACAATTAATGCAATTAAATCAAAGTTACGCATATACACATAAAGTTGCATGCATCTTGGGTTTCTAATCCAATTAAAACAATAGTTTACAAAACCCTAATTAGGGCACTAAATAAACGCCCCCTCAAAATTAGGGTTTGGGTTTTGCAAACCTAGATCTAAGCATACAAATAATAACACATTCATGTTTATTTTAATTATGTGTTTGATAATTAATTACTTGTTATACAAGGCTCGTGATGCCAATGTTGAGTTTATGATATATAAAATACAATAAAACATAAAGACATCAAGAGTACACAACGGAAGACTAAAGATCATAACAAATAAATTAATTAGCGAAAGTATGCATAACGTACCTCTTGCGAATATCAAATCTCTTGAGCAAGACCAAGAAGTGGATTAGAGTTGTCCGCACGCTTTCTACAACTCGAATCAATATGGTGTAAGAATAGTGTCTTACTACTGCGTTCTTGTACTTGCAATTAACCAGCGAATCAGCGATTGCTAGATCTAACACAAGTCCTCGTTAAGAAAAAGCGAAACCAAACTCCCTTACTTGGGGTGTTCGGCCGATTGGGCAAGAGAGAGAAGGAGAGATCTAGGGTTAATTCAATGCACAGTGTATGAAACCCAGAAACTCAACCTCTTTATATACTAGTAGGTAAACTTAGGGATCAAGTTTATGAATTAGGGCTTTGGAAGGCCCCTATGGTCGCCATGTAGACAAGCCCAAAGGAAATCCATAACTTTTCCAAGTTTTCCATTTCTAGTCCTTTCTTTTCATTTAACGATTGGTTAGTCATTTTCCGTTAAATACTTAACGATCGTTAACCGGACTTAATGTGTAATAATTAATCGTAAACATAAACATTAATTATTAACTTTAATTCTCATTCGCTAATGTGTGCAATCCCGTGGTCACGAGTTCGAATCCGGACATTCACATGTTTGTAAATATATACATTTCCAACAGATTGAGCTTAGTATAAAATAAATGATAATGTATTTTGCTGTGAAGTACGTAATTAAAGCATGATTAAGTAAGTGTTCTTGAGACGTTTATATTTGTTGGGGTTTTAAAATGGTTATGTCATAAGGTTAGATGATGTGCATTGTTGAGAATTACAGTTTTGCTGAACAAGCAGTTTGAGGTTAGGCAGAGGATATTTCAAGTTTTAAGTCCCGCATGAAGTGAAGAAAAGAATTTGCCCTAACTTATATAGTGCGTTGTATATGACCCATATAAATTTAAGCCAAAAATAACAAATATGGTTGCGCAAGAAGGTGGTGTTATTAAATATGGTTGCCCAAATAACAAATACATAGGGTTCAACGCTGGGTACACTAGTGACCTCAAACGACTTTCATTGTCTATCCCATCAACTTTCTCTCCGGTGATCTTTAGCACAAATTTTTACCACATTAAGACAACCTTCATTTTGTTTTTCAAATTTTTTCTAACAACAAAATTAAATATTTAACAACAATATATTTGATAACAATATTTGTGTACAAACGTGTGAATGTTCATGCTTGACACGTGTTAATAAACAAAATGTGTTGAACCATAATCATGCAACGTTGAAGCTTATATACTTCACACATCGTAAGAAACTTTACATATAAGCTTCACACATTCCATTTGAAAGATAGATGTTAACCAATTCACAATAGTCAACTCAAGAATGCCATGGTCACTATATCAACATAAACTGTAAACATGCATGCAAATAGCCTTCGTCTTTCAATCACGCAAGCCAAACTGATACGCCCCAGGTTTTATGTCATGTTATATTTATTTAGGATATGTCTTTGTGTAGTATTAGGAAAGTGTTATTATTAAGATATGTCTTTATGTTTGGCTTGTTTTACAAGCTAGGGTTATTCGGTTATATATACCGAATCATTAATTGTTATGAATCATTCAATCAAGTATAAGATCAATAATTCTCTAGTTCTTCTCTTTTATTTCTTAAGGAGCTCGCACACGCTTGAAGTGGTGCCTTATCCCGATACAACCCCTGACAAGGTCGTATCACAAACTCTCACATATCATGCATGCAAACAACACTTCGACGTCTAATCTTGTATGTTCAAGCAGTAATATTTGTGGGCAAGTGGGAAATTTTGTAGTTTTGTGTGTGTATTATTTTGGTCGTCTGCTCAATCGAAACACAAAAAAAAATGGCCCAACCTGACGACCGACGGCCGATTGGGTCGAATCAGTCCCGACCCCCTTAGTGCGCCCAACCTAATAAACTAGGCTACATTCAGACTAATAAATCCTAGCCTATTCTTATGAAGGAAGGTGAGCATAAAGCAACGGCTATATCCTCACGGTAGGCATCTTAGCTGTGATTGTGAAGTCACGTGAGAAGCGTTATACTACATTTTAAATCTGTATCTCAATCGTATTCGTATTATTCAGTCATTCCTTACCATATTTTGCTTAGTTTGATTTTTTATTTTATTTTAGTTATTTATTTATTTTTTCTGGTCGAAAATTTTGATCCTAAGTCAACAAAATTCAGAACTGTAACGAAGTTTTCCAAACATGTGATTGTTGTCTTGTTGCAATATTAACTAATTTACTCGGCCTTTTGTCTTGCCTTTCTTCGGCCTTCAGTAAGGAAGCAACATAATTTTGGTTACCAACTCAAGGTAGCCTCGTCCCATATAATTCAATAGTACACAACAATGCTCTCTAATTATGAGTCATGTATAAATGCGTTATAGATTAATGCTAATAAACCGTGTTATTATGTCTATAGAAACAACGTGTAAAAATAACATAAATTATATTTATTTACGACAACAAAAAGGTTATGTCCCTAAAACTTCTTCTAGTAAATGTTTGCTTTTTGAAAACTTGTTTCAAGTTTTAATCCCACATGGGTTAAGTAAAGAATTTGTGCTTCCTTATATACAAACGGTGTATATGGCCCATACAAATTGGGATTAATATTATGTTATCGGTTTTGGACATTCGAGTTTGTTAAGTTAGAACATTAACTAACTTGCGCTTCCGAAACTGCTAACTTGTATAACATCTTAATATTTTGAGTTTTGGAACACTTGTAACAACTTTTTAATGCCTTTTTTTCTGGTAACTAAAATAACTCCTTAATGTTTTTTCAGTTCAATTTTGAAATATTGAAAACAACTTGAATGATGACCATTAATTAATGTCTTCTAGAATTGAGGACCCGTTTGGTTTGTTGTAAGGAATGACAATGGTTATCGGATTTGATATGGGGTAGAATAACAATGGATATGAAAAAGTGTATCATTACGATTGTTTATGTTTGGATGACAACATATGGTATAAAAAGTATAGATATTTGAGTTTTGTAGTGGAAAAAAGAGGGGCTTACGGGAATGAATTTCATAGACACCAAATTGGTGTGTAATGAATCTATGCCTATGATATACCCATTTTATTTCCGGACCCACTAAACAAACACCTTTAATCAGAATGAAATCCATAAACTCATTCCGATCGGTCACATTTACTAATCAGTTGGTGCATGAACAAAAGATTAATTAACTGAAGGACTTATCTTTTGTCCATATTAATTAATTGGATTGCATATGGTTTAATCAAATTTTCCATATAACACAAATCATTGGAAGAATCGTCGTCCATAGTCATTGCTCATTTTGTCCCAACATCAACCTTTTGAGCTAATCAAAACTGTATGAGGTTCATGTATATAAAAGTCAACCTTGACCTTCTTAAAGTCAAATAGTTAATTTACATTCTTTTATGCTGAAAACCAAGTGTAGAAATGTACAATTTACAGCTGTTTTTCACACTATTTCATAAGCAGGCATTATGGTTTATGAGAGCGCGAAAAACACAATATTTGTCACATTTTTTATCCTTTCAAAGATGCAAAAGTAAAAATAAACAAAATTGTGAAACATGGCCTACCTTTACACAAAGAGTATAAGTTTCTAACCACCATAAACATGATGGCTTCCTTTTTTCTTTCGTTGCGTTGCATAACGTTTCATCTTAACATGGTCACCGAAGTGTCGATGCTTAAATTTCAAAACGCAAATATTCAACATTGTATTTAATCCGACAATGCATCAGATTCTAATGTTATTCAGTTATTAATAACACAGTTTTGATATCCAACTGAGCACTTCATTTAATTAACAACGAACCAGCCTTTTTACCGGTTTGATGGTTCAACCGGTTCGGACCGGACAATGGATAAACTAAGTTTTACTTTAGTACCTCAAGCTAGCATGAAAAAAAACATGACTTTGGTTGTGTATTAATGCATAACATACTCCTTACATGTTATTCCATTAGTATATAAATTAAAGTTATGCAAGCTACGTGTTATCATTATAACATTCTCAGACATTTTGATAATATGAAACACAAAAAACACAAGTAGTGATGATGATTTATGATGGACAGAATATACTTTACTAGATTAGTAAATTGATAAGTAACATGATCCAGTTGTAATGCAAATGGAAATTTTCATTTGTTCCCCTTCCCACATCGCTGAAGAAACAGAATATCAAAGGAAATATTACCTCTAAAATGAGAGGCCTGAGCACTAAATCAAGTCAAGCTTGTTTGCAAGCCCATTTAAAAAAAATTCCGACCGGTTTACTAGACTTGGTCCGGGCCGGTTTTTCCCCTTTTTTAACAAAACTTTCCGGTTCATTGTTAGGTGGTAGAAAACCGGCCGACAAACTGGTTACGGTTAAATTGGTTAGACCTACTAGTCTGGTTTTAAAACCGTATGTATGACAACAGAAAATAATAAAAATTAACAATTAACTTAAAGGGTAAAGATCCAGTGAGAAGAAAACTTAAAACGAGAAGAATGAGAAATAACTATAATCGCATATTTGAGATGCATCGACTTGAATTAGATGCATCTCTATTTATTTAGATGCAGCACAATTAGTTTCAAAAGTGATTTTGAAGTGAAAACGATGCGAATTAGTACTAGCAACAAATTTGACTCGCAGAGGACGAAAAATACATATGATTCGTTTAACTTAATGAAATGCATCTAATATATGTATATGCATTTAATTTTTGCTAGAAAATATATTACGATGCATCTAAAGATTAGGGATGCATCTAATTAAAATTGATGCATCTTTAATGTGTAGTTATATTTATTTCTCATCCTTCTTATTTTAAGGATTCTTCTCATTTGATCATTAGTATTAACTTAAATTCAAATAGTCTACATATGTGACAAGATTAAAAAAAATAATAATAATAAAAAAATAAAAAAATCCCTGATTAACCCAAAACTCAAAACTTATAAGCTAACAACGTTGCACTTGAATCATGATTAACACAAATAATATCTTATTACGGTAATAGAACAACTTCTTGTATGGGTTAATTTTGTCAAAACTTATTTTAAGTTTCTAGTCCCACAAGGGTGAAGAGAAGAATTTCTGCTTATTTATATAATGAGGTGTATATGACATATACAAATTGGGATTAGTATTATGTTATTGTTATGGTGGGAATGAAATTATTTAAGTAGAAATGATGATTTTGTTCCTTCCACAACGACAATTTATATAAGGTCTAAATTTTTTTATAAACTTTTGGTTTTGAATTTGTCCGTACTAATAACAGATTTTTTGGACATGTAAAATACTGGGTGTCTTTTAATGTGATTACGAGTGTTTGTTTAAGCTTATCTACAAAGTTTATTAGCTTGTATAGACAATATAAGCTCATTCAAGGTGAGTGATTAGGCTTACTTAGTGAGCTTAATTATTAGCTTTAATAACAAGAATAAGCTCATTGAAAGTGTGTGTCTAAGCTTATTTAGAAAGCTAAGTAGTGTTTTGGTAAGCTTATAAGATTGATGTATGTTTGGCAAAAATTTGTTGTAAGTTGTATGCTGCAGTAAGTTGTTAACATAAGCTACACCTTGTATCTTTTATTAAATATAGTAAATTACATAAATGGTCACTATAGTTTGTCCATTTTTTCACATTTAGTCACTGATCTTTATTTTTGACATACATGGTCACTGAAGTTTCAAATCGTTACAGATTCTGTCCATTTCGTTACATAAATGGTCACTAAAGTTTCAAACCACAGTGACAATTTATGTAATGAAATTGAAACCTTAATGACGAGATCTGTAACGATTTGAAACCTTAATGACTGACCTTGTAAAAAAAAAAGTTTAGTGACTAAATGTGAAAAAATGGACAAATAAAATTGACTATTTATGTAATTTACTCTATTTAATAAAAATATTTGATAAGTTAGTTGAACTGAAATAATAATATGTAAAATGACAAAAAAAAACACATCTATAAGTGTAAGCAAATGTAATACATAAAAATAATAAACTTATTATTATTTATAATAATCGGGACATTTCGAACATTTTCGTCTATGTATTTGTACAATTAACAAGTGTTGCAAATAATTTTGGTCTCTCGTTTACATATCTGTTTAAAATTTCACTCGAAGGCGATGTCTACTCATTTTATTTTTTCGCATTTAAACGACATATCCATCTAGTAGTACATGTTCACATAATTACAACGTATTCTTAAATTAAGGAAAACAACCATTCTTCTTCAACTAGCGAGAAATGTGCGTGACTTGTAAGGGTATGTGGGTTAATTTAGGTATTAACAGCTCTATAAGATTTAAAACGCTTCTATCATCAGCTTTTAGTTTTGTAGTTGTTTGTGTAAATTAAAATTTTCATGCTTGGATATCCAAACAGAGCTTCTTCTTTTCTTTTCTTTTTTTTTCTTTTTTTAATTCAAAAAGCTTGTAGATCTAAAAGCTTAAAATTGCCAAACATGGTTTAGATGTACAAAATTAAAAGTTCATTTATGTAGATGTATTAAAACTATTAATCGAAATAACATAACCGTTTGCTAAACTACAGAGGGGGTTCAAGGGGTGTACACGTGGTGCCATCGCACCAGGCATTCACTTAAAAAGAGACGCATTTTTCTTAATCTTATATATAAATACGCTATCTATTAAACATATATGAGTCTATAATTCAAGTATATATGAGCCTCCTTGTTGTTATTCTTGGTAGTAACTTGATGGGACGACCAACCTGAACTATAGAGTGAATGTTGAATATGTCACGTCATTAGTTATGTCAAACCATCGTGAATTATTAACACGTATTTTCTAAAGTACAAAATTACAATGTACCGGTATTATTTTATAGCATTAATTATAAGGTATGAAGAATTAACAAAAATAAGGCAAACAAAATGGTATGACAACATTGTTTGTAAGGCAACATATATGCCACGTGTCAGAACCATAGCAAAATGGTGTTGTTTATTATTATTATAAGTATTAACTACTTAAAAGACCCGTGAAATTAACGGATATCTCAAATGTTGTCACAATACCCGTGAAATTAACGGAAAGTTGTCACAATAACATATAGTGACTTGTTTATTATGTAGAAAACAATGATGGCTGTAGGGAGTTCTAGAGCCCCTACATCGGGTTTAAGACATCCAAAGCTAACGCTCAATCTCTTGTGGCCGACCAGTAATTAGTTTTCTTAAAAGTAGTTTCCTAGACTTGCTTTGTACACTTAAAGTATCAGTTCTATTTTATTTGTTATATTTATAATTGTGCTTACAAACATAAAGACTTTTAATGAGAAGTAACTATTAGTCTTACAAACGTATCATTGGCATTTCATTCGTGGGACAAGTAAGTACATTTTTTATCGTAGATTTATTATGTCTTTTGCTACGAACTTTTGACAGATTGTATCGAATTATTTGGAAAAATAAAGACATGGTGAGTTTCATGTAAGCATTTTTTACTCGGGTTCTTATGTTACAAGAACAAGGTAGCATTATACAAAAAGCAACAGTACACTAAAAGAAAATCTAGATTCTGACATGTGAATTAATGCCATCATAAACAAATGTTCCGATATATTATCAACAATACGGGCCACAGAAAAGTTATCCAACTGGAAGGCCAAATTACTCTCGATTGGTGGTAGATCAACTCTTGTAAAGGCGGTATGACGGTATCGTGGAGCATTGGCATATATTACATGTCGATATTCAAGGTTCCAGAAAGTATTTTATCGGATATTGAAAGTTTGCGTGCCAAATTCTTTTGGGGAGGGGATACACAATCCAGACGCATGATTTGGATAAAATGGGAAACGGTTTTAGCCTCCCGTGCAAAGGGTGGTTTAGACATCGGTAGTTTGAAGGCTTTCAACCTAGTTTTTCTCCAGAAATGGCGATGGAGGTTGGCTAACAACCCGAACATGTTATGGGCACAAGTCATCAATGTAATTCATGGGGATGATGTTGGTTTTGGCAATGATCGTTGTAGTACAAACGGTTTGTGGAAAAAAATCGTTGTTTCCATCAATAAGTTACATTCGAGTGGTATTGTTCCTCTAGAAACGTTGAGATATGAATTGGGTTGTGGGACGAAAGTTCGATTCTCAAAAGATACTTGGATTGGAGATGCACCTCTCATGCAACGCTATAACAGATTATTGAGGCTGGACCCGAAACCAAATTGTGTTGTTATTGATCGATTCATGGATGGGGAATGGAATCTGGAGTGATCTAGACCAATTGTTTCTGTTCGTAACTTGGATCATCTCATTAGTTTGAACTCTGATCTAGAACAAATTTAAAGTTTTATTGGTCAAGACAATCTAAGGTAAAAACTTGATGGCAATGACAACGGTAAAAGAAACGAGAGAGCATATTGATGATAACATTCTTACGACGCTTAATGCTCCTACTATTTGGTGTAAAAGTATCCCGAGAAAGGTGAACATATTCTTATGGAGATTACAGTTGGATAGACTTCCTATTCGTCTAAATCTCTCGAAACGGGTTTGGATATTCAATCTATAATGTGCTCGGTATGTTCGAGCGGTATGGAATCAAACGACCATATCTTTTATGAATGCGAAGTGGCTGCAAGCATTTGGCGCCTAGTTAGTGTATGGTGTAATATGCACTTCCCAAATATGGTGTCGTACTCGGCATGGACATCATGGATGGATAGTCTGAGGAATTCAAATGATCACAACTCACAAGAATCGAATTCAAGTTATTGTGGCGGCTACTTGGTGGACCATTTGGAAGTATCGAAATTCAGTTACATTCAATTCTCAAATAATGAGGAAATATGATTTGTTTGATAATATTAGGCTTTTTTTATTTTACTTGGTTAGTTGGTAGAAGTTCTAAATGTTTAAGTTGACATGATTGGCTTAAAAAACCGATGTAATTTTTCTCTAGCTTTTTGCTAGTTGTTTTTATATATTATATTTTTGCCGTTAAAAAAAAATCTTAAGCAAAGCTGCAGTATAGCCACGAGTTTGTGCCGCTTAAAGCTAGCCCAGACCTTGTCTTCTGTTTCACCTAATCCAATGAATCAACGGTGCCTAAGCCTGGATTGATATTTTGATGGGTAAAAACAGGGCCGTCCCATGGAAATTTAAGGCCCTGTGCCATTAACCGAAAATTGGCCCTTCGGTTCCGAAATTTGAACTATTCCTAAAAATAGCAACAAGTGATTATGTATTGCATCACCCGTTAATATATATCAAATGTAGCAACTTGCTAGTCATATCTAGTTTAGTACATCTTTTTCTTTCTTTTTTATCTTTTTTATGTGTAACTATAAAAGATATTGCTAAAGCGTTTTTTTAAGAGATGTTTCGCATTGAAAATATAGTTTTCTTGTGAATTTTGAGTTTAAACTTTTTTACTTTGAACCACAAATTTAAAATAGATACTAAAGTGATCAATTGTAAAAGATATGGGCTAAATTAAACTAGAACTTAAATAAAATAGAGGTAACAGCCAAACAAAAGTGTAGGGCCCACAAAATATTTATATACGTAGTACTAACTTTGGGTTGTCTTCTTCATCAAAACCCAAAACCTAGATCTACTTTTCTCCATTAAAACACAGGTAAAGATTTTTTTTCCTGTATCGTAAAAATCTTATATTTTCTAGCCAAAATCATCCTTTAAAGAGATTAAATTCATCAAAATTGAGTACTGAAGTTTTTGACATCGGGGCCCCTAAAAAATGAAGGCCCTGTGCGGTCGCCCACCCCGTACATGCTCAAATCCGGGCCTGGGTAAAAAAGAAAATATATTAATAATCGATGTTATAAAAATAAACTAAACAAACTACGTGGGATGAAAATTAATATAAGAGATAATTTTTTAAATGGACACTTTCTCTAGTAGTTTACACAAATAAACCACGCACAGACAATTTTCTAAAATGAACGTTTCAATACGAGACGTTAGATTGGTACTGTAATGAGTTTTAAACCGAACACGTGTACACTAATTATCTAGGCGTGGCCGAGGCGAGGAGTTTGGGCGAGGGAATGACCTAGGCGTGTCCTGGGCGTGGAAGGCATGCCTTGGGATTGGCATGAACCTAGGCGTGTACCTGGGCGTGTACCTGGGCGTGGATGCATGAACCTGGGCGTGTTCCTGGGCGTGGGATGCATGAGCTGGGCGTGTAACCCTGGGCGTGTTCCTGGCTTGGAGATGTACTGGGATGGCATGAACTGGGCGTGTAAAGTATCAAAAGGCGTGGCTTGGGCGTGCCCTAGGCGTGGCCTAGGCGTGCATTGGGCGTGGCCTGGGCGAGCCCTAGGCGTGCCCTGGGCGAGGCTGTTCGTGGCTCAAGGCTAAGAGCTCTTTAATGGTATTCTTGGGTTCAGAAGCCACAGGTTAACTCATTTGACGAGGGTTTTCTTTATAGAACATAATGACGAGGGTTGTTTGATGATCCAGATTTGTTAGGAAATTATGATCACAGTAATCTGAGAGTCGTGTAAACACTATCAGATTGAAGTATTTTGGTGGTTCTACCGAAATCTCTAATCGGATAAAACTCAGATTTGAACTTGAGAATATGTTTTGTTAGTTATGACCGAATGAATACCCATGATATGACCAAAAGCGATGGTCGGTTATAAGCGCAATAGCGTTAAATTAACCATAAATCGGTTTAATTTTAGGGTTAAAATTAGGAAATTTTATTTTCTAGTGCGTTTTAACATAGCACTTTATACCGGTATTGCCGCCCCTTGACCCACTACTAGGGCGCCGCCCCGGACCCCGTGGCCCTAGGGAAGAGTATCTGAGGCTTCGGGGTGGGCGAGATTGTGGGTAGAGGATTAGTTTTGTAGTTCAATGGTTTCACCTTAATTGAAATCTGGTGATATTGTGAGTTTGGTTTGGCTTGTGTTATGGGTAGAATATTAGATGTAGAATACATGTGTGTTTAAAACTTGGGTACACTAATCTTATTATTTGAATGCATATATCGAAGGTGAAGGTTAAATAAGCGATACAAAAAAGTGGCAAGAAAAGTGGTCCATGAAAAGTATGAAAGAAGTGGAGAAAAGTGGTCCATGAAAAGTATGAAAAGAAGTGGTCATGATGATATGATGTGGCGTTTTTGGTTCGTTTTAGAAAAGAGTATAATTAAAGTTTATTTTAGAAATATAGGTAGATAGATGGATTATTTAGGTAATTTACTTTTAATATAATTATAATGTGTTATTATGTCTCTAGGACAATGTGTAAATAGAACATAAACAATACATTTGATTATGGCAACAAAATGGGTTATATCTCTAGAACGCCTTTTTGTATGTGATTACGTTTGTGAAAACTTGTCTTTATGTTTTTAATCCCACATTGAGCAAAGAAAGATGTTGTGCTTGCTTATATACATCGGTGAATGTCACTTAAACATGTTAAGATTAGTATTACGTTATTGGTTTGTGATAGCCGATTTTGTTAGAGTAATAATTTAACAAAAACGGTTGATCATGGATTGGTAACTTGTATAAGCTCTTAACTTTTTCTTTTTGTCATCAAATTAACTTTTTTTCATTTAGAATATTAAAGAGTATGTTATTTAGTGTGACCAGGGTTGTTGTTTAAGCTTATTTAGAGTGTATGAGCTTAAATAGCAAAAATAAGCTCATTTTGGGTGTTTATTAAAGCTTCTTTTGAGAGCTTATATAGCAAAAACATGTTCAATCAAGTGTTTTGATAAGCCTATAATATTACTTGTTTGTTGAGATTACTACTCCCTCCGTCTCATATTTATTGTCCATATCTTTTTTTTATGGATGTTTCAAATTAATTGTCCACTTTCCCATTCTTGTAAGAAAAAGAGAATATAATGAAGGAATATTTCATTTGAGTGGTTGAGAGTTGTAATGGTTCCACTTTTATTAATCTTTGTGTTTCTTGTCCCCTGACAATAATTTTGAGACGGAAGGAGTATTATTTTACTGGTTTGTTGCATCCGGTTTTGTTAATATATTCTGTTATTGGTCTCGGACATGCGAGTTTGTTAAACACTACACTGTGGAAGGCCTTTAGGGTGTGTTTGGTACCGAGAATTGGGGCAAGAGAAATGGAAATGGTTTCATTTCTCTTGTTTGGTACCGAGAATTGAAAAAGCGGAGAAATGGGGTAGAGAAATGGAGAGAATTGGGTAGTGTAATTTGGTTAGCTCCATTTCTCTTATTTTGGTGGAGAAATTGGAGAAATGGATTAATTTTTTTTTTTTTACATTTAAAAAAATTAAAAAAATATTTAAAAAAATATATATTTTAAAAAAAATTTTTTTTAAAATAAGTTTTAAATAAATACATTTTTTAAATTATTTTTAAAAATTATTTTTTTAAATATTTTTTAAATAAATACATACATTTTTTTTAAATAAATACATTTTTTTCAAAATTATTTTAAAAATTATTTTTAAAAATTTATTTTTTAAAAAATATTTTTTTTAAAATATTTTTTTTAAATTATTTTTAAAAATAATTTTTTTTTAAATTATTTTTTAAAAAATAAGTTTTTTTTAAAAGAAGTTTTTTAAAAAAATTATTTTGAAAATTATTTTTTTAAATAATTTTTTTTTCATTTCTCGGTCAGTCTGCATTGTTCTAAACATTAGAATTGAACACAATTCTCTCTTGATTTCTATTCTCGAGATTTTATTCTCTTCGTTTCTTTTATACGAATTTCTCTACCAAACGCACCCTTAAGGTGACAAGGCCCCCACCATTTTCAACTCTTCTATTAAAATGTGCCCACCATTTTCAACTCTATTTTTGTTAAACTACACCACTGCTCGTACATATGAACGAAATTTTATAACGACATATCATATATTGATAAAAGAAAAAGTTTATTGGTTATAAACAAAAAATAATAAAAATTTGAAGATTTGGGGATTAAAAATAATATTTTGAAACCCGGTTCGACCCAGGTAGTTCAACCGGTTGAACCGTTCCGGTCAAAAAAAGGGTCGATTTAAACCGGGTCAACCCGACCGGCTGGGTCAAAAACGGGTCAAATTAAACCGGGTCAACCCGCCGGGCTTGAAGCGTCCGACTAAAATACACCGTTGGATCCTAATCTTGTCATGAAACATCAGCTGGGACAAAACTTGCCATTTTCATCATCAATAGTCCAAAGTATGGGATTTTGAGGCTAAATCGGTCCATTTGACCATTAATGTCCGGTCAATATTTTGTTGTTGAGGCAAAATTGTCTTTTCTTGTAGCTTACTTTATACAAACCGTTGTACAATGTTTTTGTAGTTGCTATATGTTTGTGTAACACATATTGGTCGTCAATTATCATCCCTAAACTATCCTACAAAAGCGTCTTCTACAAAACAATAATCCTTTCAACATGGTACGTTCTTTGGTGTGGTAAGCAAGCTATAATTCGCACTTTGTGGACCCGCCAACCCATGGCATCGATTCTTTGGTTGTCCTGTTGAAGTAAGTGTCTTTTAATATGTATTGTATCATTTTTTTCGCGAGTAGCAAACTACATTGTAACAATGGTTTTTGTTTAATGACTTGCCATAATCATGAATATGGGTCTTCTTGTCGGTGGATACGATGGTATGATCCTAAAATATGTGCTCGTTCAAGAATGATCATACCAGGCCTTTTGAGGGGGAGAAATGAGCTTGAGGCAAGATTAGAAGCTGCTCAAGGTGATGTGTGGAAGTGGAAGATTTACCTGGTGCTCAGTTGGATATTGTTCTTGATTGTTTATGCATTCGGATAACTGTTTAGCTTTTATGTAATGAGGGCAGATGGTTAATGTTGATTATCTTGAATTGTAGTAACGTTGTGTCCCAGAAGGTTATGAATCTTGTTATTATGCTCAGTTTACCGTATGTTTATGCACATGGTTAAGATTAAAGTTGACTTTTAATTGTCAACATTGTTATGAAGTATTCAGTTTGGTTTGTTTTTTACTTTTAATGCCTTATGGTTATGCAGATGGTTAGCAATTTGTTTAGGTTTGACTTTTAATTGTCAACATTCTTATGAGGTTTTGGCTTTGGTTACTTTTGATGCAAATTATTCACACATCAAGCTTAGTCAATCTATAAAAATACACAAACATGACATGGTTCCATAGTTAATGCAAATGGATATAATTCCAAATGCATAAAATTGCATACTTTTCAAGCATGAAAATTAAAGTTAGACACACACATATATGTTTTAGAGTACATAACTTGTCCATAGGAAATAAACTAGATGAAACATTGTCTAGCTAATTAGCATATGAAATTGACCTATGGTGAGGCCATCATTCTTTTCAAGGCGACTGTTGCCTAGTCATTCTTCGTGTAGTAATTTGGGTTGAAGTAAAGCGCTTGCACATCACTTATTGCGGTGAGAATCGATTGTGATTGATCATGTTGCTAGGATTGACCGGGATTGCTCATGTATCTTTGGGATCGGCAATTGCTTCATCTTGATGTTTTTGGGATTGAGAGAGGATTCATCTTGTATCCAGGATCTTCGTTGCTTCATCTTGATGTTGTTGGGATTGAGACAGGATGCATCATCTATGATGGGATCTTGATTGCTTGATCTTGATCTTCAGATTGAACACCACTTCCTTGAACTGCACTAACTTGACTTTCAACAACACCTGTACCTTCAGCTTCTTTATATGCTGCTACTTTGTTACCTTTAGGATGTGTCTTCTTTTGTTGCAGCTTTTTTAGGCACTTGTTTGACATTTCCCTTAGGGCCAGTTTGACTACTTTGAGCTCCACCATGCCCTAGACATGTTTTCCGGTTGTGTCCAACAATGCCACAAATACTACACTTAACACTCTTCCAAGCCCTTGACAGCTTACCATTCTTCACAATCTCTTCACTTTCAGGAGCTATCCTAACTCTTTTTCTACCTTTTGACCTAGCTGGAGTTGTTTTGGCTTTCGGTGGAACAATTGTTGTTGGCACAATTGATTTTTCCCAATATTCGTTGCTAGTTATAGGCTCGACATGGTGTTTGTAGGTTGCCCCCCAAGTGATAAGATAGTAACAAGGATGAGCTCATGTTTCTACAGCTCCTACTTGTTGCCCATTTAAAGCCATATTCAATTGGTAGCAACAACATGTTTACATGGTAAACCTGTTATCTCCCATCTTCTACAAGTACAAGACTTTTCTACAACATTAACTACACATTGGTCACCCCATGGTCCACTAACACGAAACTTACTTCCCCATTCCATAAAACATTATACTTAACAACCTCTTTCTTAATACCCTTAGCATATGTTGTGCGGTTGGTGTTAGTGGCCCATTACTCTTCTCAATCACCATCACAACATGCATTATCCTCTTCATACAATATTCACGATGTATTCTAAGGTCGTAATAATTGGTTTGTTTAAACCCTCAATTATTTTGTCATGAAACACTTGACACATGTTATTAAGTAACACATCGAATGAGGTCTCCCTAAAGATTACAAATAAACATGTATTAATTATAATTGTTTATCTTGCATTAACAAATACAAATTAAGCGAAACAGATAGATGACTTACATGAAAATGTGACCTTGACCAATGGATCGGTGCTATCTTACTTAACCAATCATGGGTTGGTTGATTAAATTTCTTGAAAAATAGCCATAGCTTTCTCAAACCTGCTGTGATTGAGGTTGTTGCACATTTCCACAGATGGTCTTTGAAGGCCCTACCTTTCCATTGAAGTTTCATTTTCTCATGAATGCTTCTAATACAAAATCGTGTTCTGCACTCGAAAAACATCTCTTAAAGCTCCACCGATATCCTGCATAAAATCATATATGTTTATTTCTGCATTTCAAAATAGAGGACTTTAATTCATGAACAAGTTAAAGGAGTACCTTTTGCATGTCAGTAATAAAAGTGATGATTGAGTTTGGCTCAAGTGCTATATCATCGGATAAACAATGAAGAAACCAAGTCCATGATCCTATGTTTTCTAATTCAGCAAAAGCATAAGCTAAAGGGTATATACCATTGTTGCTATCAATTCCCACAGCTGTCAGCAGTTGACCATTCAAAGGACCATCAATTGGAAAAGCATCCAGCCCCAACAACAATCTCCTACACACTTTAAATCCTTCCTTCAGTGCACCTAAACAAACATACATTCTCTTGAATTCTCTTGTTGGAAGAGCCTCATCTGTAGGTCGTTACACATTCATCAGTACTGTTGTATTAGGGTTTCTATTATGCAACTCTTGAACATAATCTCTCAACATGGTAAATTGTAGCTTGAATTCACCCTTAATGATTGTTAATGCTAAGTTTTTGGCCCTTAAAACCTTCTGTAGGAATGCTTCAAGCTCGAATTGGTTGGTAAGTTGATTATGAGCAGACTTGACAGGAACCTGTGGATTGGTTTCAATTTGTATTGTAATTTGCTTTGAGATATAGTTAAGGCCAAAAGCTCTGAGTTCCCTTAATTGCAAACAAGTGTGTTGCTCATTATATTTTCGTGACCATGGACTGTCTCACCATGCTGCCGACAAACAATAGTCATGGGCGAGTATTTGGGAAGGGTCCTTTTGCCGAAAGCAATGCATTTATACCCTTTATGGTTAATGGACTTCTAGATGGGCTTATATCCGATACAGGACCTTCATTTGGGCACGAAAGTGGAACACAACCCTACATCGACCCTTATTCTTGTTTTGTCATTCTTCATAAAATCAACTCCTTCTAGTTTCTATTGAATGCTCTCTTACCTTATTTTGACATCCTTTGCGGTAGGAAAGTCCGACCACAATAGAAGAATGTGGTATAAACTACATATGCAAACTCGCCTACCCTTGACACATGAGACTTACACGCCTGTGGGTCGAAACATAATCATTGTAAAGACATCATCAACCATCACGGGTAAATCATTTTCCAAATGCATGTCATCACTTATATTAGTCGTTGTTCCTGCTTTACCTAACTCATTACTCTGACTTACTTGGACCAAAGCAAGTTGTGCATCATTCTCTTGACAAGGATTATCTTCATTTGCTTGAATTGAATCATCAACTACATTGCCTAAGTCACTAGTCTCACTCACTTGGAACAAAATAACATCAACAATAAGATCCTCTTCCATGTTATTGGCATCAACATATGCGCTTCCTACTTCCCCTAAATGCTTATCCTGAGTTAATTGGAACAGATTTACATCAACATCATGCTCCTCAAACATGTTATTGACATCAACTAGTGCTCTTCCTAATTTCTCTAACTGCTTCCCCTGAGTCACTCGGAACAGATTAACCTCAAACTTATCAGGCTCCTTAATAGTATTGTCCTCATCCATAAGTACTAAAGCACGATCACTGTTATAAACAGGTTGGCTGGAAAATGACGTGTCTATGGTGGAAAATACAGGCTCAATGTTTGGCAAATTGCTAGATTCACCAATATAATTGAGGTCCATAGGTACTTGTGTAAGTTGCATAAAAGGATCTAGTGCAGGCTCATTATCAAGATCATCTACAACCAATCGTTTACAACAAGATTGAATAGCAGCACAAGCAACTTTTCTACTATTTTCATCTATCTCCCAAAAAACAGTCTTAATAGATTGTGGGGACATTTCACACAACTCTAATCTTGTCTTACCTATTTTTACATACACATCTATCAACTTATGGTTTTTGACAAGGTCTTTCAACAACTCAAGATTAGCAACTTCATGAAAACTAAACAATCCATCATCCAATGTACTACCAGACTTAACAAAGTACTAATAATTAGTTTTTTCCATTATCATAACCGATTTGGGTTATGAGAGCATCTATTTCATCAACAGATACCTCATTGATTTCAACATAATCAACCTGCATTTCTTACCTCCATCATATATTCTACCTTGCCAGTATTTGAATGTATCTTTATGATGGAACCTCATGCAAAAGGAACCTCGTCGATCCGTTATATAAAAATGTAAAAAACAACATTACGATAAACTTACCTAAAGGGAATAACTTAAACAATCGTACTAATATATAGGTGTATCGATTATAACAAAAAAAAAAAAAAAAAAAAAAAAAAAAAAACACTTACCATATCTCCTAATTGCGAGTTTTCCTCCTTCTCATGGTCATCAAAGAAAGGAGGTTCTCTGATTTGCCATAAAGTAAATCCAAGGTTCTGCTTATTATTTTCTTACTTAAATTATTAGATTTCATGATTGACATTGCATTAGGGTTTTTTTTATAGGCTTCCAAAACAAGTTTGGGGATGACCAATGAGTACACAGCTTAGTTATATTAGACATTATGGCGGAAAATTGAATTAGACATCTGCTATATAGTACATCAAGGTTATAAGACGATTATACCCTCAACACAAAACGGATAACGAGATTATGGAATATAACGGGACTTTGACCTGGGCATTAATGGTCAAGGGACTGGTTTAGCCTCAAAATCCCATACTTTGACTCTTGACGATGAAAATGATAAGTTTTGGTTCGGTGAATAATGTTTCGGACAAGTTTAAAGACCAACAATGTATTTTAATCTTAATTTAGTATTAATTGTATATGTTAAATAGTGTTTTTATTTTTATGTGTGCTTCAAATAGTTGTAACTTATGCTTTTTTATTTGTATTTGCTTAAAAGTTCTATATTAGAAAATTTTAAAAAATTAATAAAAATGAAGATACAAAATGCATTATAAGTAGTATAGATTATAGATGTTTGACCTTAAATGTAGCCACCATTTTCAACTCTGTTTTTTCTAAATGTTTGACCATGAGACCCACACTTTTAACGACGACACCCGTCATTTCTAAATCGATAACTTGTATAACATCTAATATTTTTTCAATTGAGTTTTCAAATACTCAAAACACCAAACTTTTTAATGTCTTTTTCTGGTAACTAAAATACCCCCTTTATGTTTTTCACTTGAGTTTTGAAATACTTCAAACACCAACTTTGTAATCTCTTATTTCTAGTAACTAAAATAACACCTTTATGTTTTTTCAGTTGAGTTTGAAATATTAAAAGCAACTCAGAATGATGAACATTAACTAATGTCTTCTAGAATTGACTTTGTACCAAATATGTCTTACAAAATATACTAAAAAAAAATATTGATTTGTTATCGTTTGGTCCCCTTTTTTATTCATTAAGTGCATGAACAAAAGATTAGCCAAATGAAGAACTTATCTTTTGTCCATGTTAATTAATTGGATTGCTCAGTGTTCATCTCGTTTAATCAAGTTTTCTCTATAGCATAAATCACTGGTAAAATTGTCGTCATCCAGGGAGGCCAGACCTTTCTGACAATAGGACACAAAACTGAAAAGCACTGATTCTCTTTACCCATTTTTTATTGCCATGGAATAGACGATATAATTTGCAAATGCATTCTATACTATTGTTTGGAGCACATAATCTGTGATAGTAACTCTAGCGCAAGCAAAATCACGCTCAGAGTTGAGCTTCAACCTCTCAAAACCAACTCCCGATCATGGTTTTTTTAAAACCTACTTGCACTATATTAGTATATTAAATCTCGAGATGGCGTCCAAACAGCTGGAACAAAATTAAAAGTAGAATTACAACATGAAGTTATCGAAAACGAAAGAAGAAACCTAATGGACGTGTGGCACCAGAATTTGCAGCAACAGCAACACCAGTTGTTCCAAAATGCGATGCAACTTTGAAGGCAATGGCCATCAACTCATATCATTCTTCATTCCAATTCCACCTAGATGTATAAAATGACCGTCAAAATCCCAAGTAATTCATCCAACCAATAATACACAAGAACGAAATCATGATTCTGACATGTTTAAATACATGAACGGGGCAAATGTAAATAAAATGTCAAAACATAAACTAAACAAACTAAGTGATGAACATTAACACAAGGTGTTAATACTTAATAGTGTTTCTATAACAATTTGTAACAAGAACGTAATAATATGTGATTATGGCAACAAAAGAATTGTATCCCACATGGGGTAAAAGAAGAGAATATGTGCATAGTTATATAGACCGGTCTAAGTGGCTCTTTAAAATGAGATTAATATTATGTTATTGGTTTCCTACAAATAGTTTAGTTAAAGTAAAACAAAAACTAGATCACTTGTAGACAACTATTAACTTGTATATATTCTTAACTTTTTATTTTATTAAACTGATTTTGTTTGAATTTCAAAATATTAAAGAAAATTGATTTTTCTCCTAATTATTGAACATTATGTCTTGTAATATTATTCAGAGTTGTGGATAACTAGGAAGTTGTAAATTCTTAACTGGTCATTTTATTTAACTGATTTTATTTGAATTTCAAAATATTAAAGAAAATTAAATTTTATGCAAATTATTGAACATTATGTCTTGTAATATTATTGAGAGTTTTCTTAAGTTTATTTAGATGACTCGTTAGCTTATATAGTAATGATTTAGAGTGTTTTTGTAAGCTTATTTAAGGAAATCAGTTCTTTGACCGTTTGATAATTGGTTTTTCTTTCAACTTTGCTTCATTCAATTTGAGTGGAACCAGACACATTGATACGACCCGGTTAGGGGTTGTATCGGGATAAGGCACCATTTCAACCGTGTGCGAGCTCCTTAAGAAAATAGAGAGAAGAACTGGAGAACTATTGATATTAAACTTGATTGAATCATGAACTAAAATATTACAAAGAGTATTTATAAGACAAGATAAAACCCTAATAGCTAAATGATGCTTGGGCTCGAGCCCAGGCGTATCATTCCTCACTCCTTCAAAATCACCTTGCCCTCAAGGTGTTGTCTTCAAAAGTTTTCTTAATTCCCGGATTCCATGATCTTCTTTGAATTGCAGCCTCCATCATTTTCTTCTTCACAGAACACAACACCCTTCTTCTATCTCTTGCTGCCCTACGACTCTTCTCGCGATATACCCACTTCAAACAAACAACCAAACTCTCGCCGGAAATATCTCTACCCTCCAACATCTTTATCACAAACTCCTTGATTAAACCCATATTTATTTCATCTATACTATCATCAGATATACCACCTCCATCCTTAAGTAGCGATATCACTATATTCAACTCATGTTCGTCAACCCTACACGCTTCACCACTACCCACAACATCTTCCACACTTTCTTTATTTTCTGAAAATTCGCTAAACTCACTACGAACTTCCATGCTTTCCACATTACTCTCACCAATATCAAAAACATCGTTTATCGTGCTACTAACCTCAACAACACCAATATCGTCATTAGCATCTAAGGACTCTTTAATCACATATGGAACTGCTTCACTTGGCCATGATAGAACGATATCTATTTTCTCTTCAATGTTCAGCTTTTTCTCTGCAATTATCTCAAAACGAGTATCCATTATACGAGCTATGGAACCGGCTTCTCCTAAAGTTTTAGGCGCTAACCTTAAGAGTGCACATTGTAGAAGCGGTTTAAGTCCCGAGATATAAAACGATTTAAGTAAGTTTTCAGAGATCCCGTTACTCGATTTATAAGTATCTCAAACTCACTCTGATATTCCGCCACCGTTTCCATTTGCAAGAGCTTAGAGAGTGACTATTTAGCGTCTTGGTCGTTGCCGCCTGATGCCATGAATAATACTCAAGCGATTAATAACTCAAACAAAAAATTTCGATGAATAGTACCCCGATGAACAACTCTCGAATAGTACATATGAACAGTATCGTGAAAAGTGCGATGAACAGTACTAGGTGAACAGTACCGTGATTTTTTTTAAACCCTAGAAACGCTCGGCTCTCAATGAAAGCACCAATTGATACGACCTGGTTAGGGGTTGTATCTGGATAAGGCACCACTTCAAGCGTGTGCGAGCTCCTTAAGAAAATAGAGAGAAGAACTAGAGAATTATTGATATTAAACTTGATTGAATGATGAACTAAAATATTAAAAAGAATATTTATAAAACAAGATAAAACCCTAATAGCTAAATGAGCCTTGGGCTTGAGCCCAGGCGTATCACACATGTAACTCCTACACTATGGAGTTGATGTGATGCTTGAAATGAAAGAATCACTTCTTTAATAAACAAATATGAAAACTCATAATAGGAATAGGAACATTAGTCTTACTAAAAAAAACAACCTCCCCCTCGTGGTTATGGTTGCTGGTCATGATTGCTGGTCATGGCTAGGTTCATTAATGTAAGTTAGGGTTTGTATCCCTATGCGTGTTCTAATCTGATTTGGTTAGCCTTATTGCCGTCATTCTAATCAGATTTGGTTCGATTTATTGGTGGCCTTCTCTATTTGGGTGCGTCTTCTACCAGATCATGTGTGGTGTTGCTTGACTATTTGGATCTGGTACGATTCACCTTGTGTTGGAAGTTAGGGTTCTTCAATCCTATTCTTGGATCCTTTCTTGCTTCGTATTAATTCAGTGCTTATGGCGTACGCATATGTTCAAATTTTTGGGGCGAAGATTATAGGATTATGGACGTAAGGGTTTCTTAAACCCTTTTCTATTATTTTAGATCCGCGCTTTACGTTATGCATTCCCATATGGTGGATATTATGCTTTCTTGCTTAATTACTCTTATTTGCATTGGACTTGTGGTGTTCGCTTGATTGATTGGTACTTAGTGACGTGGTCCTTTTACCATGTTTCTCATACCAATGGTTTTGCTAGTGGTTGAAGATGCTCGTAGGTTTGGGCTTCTTCATGAGTTTTAAGCTTCAATGTGGCGTTCAGACATGCCTCATGTTACTTTTTTCGAGATTTCTGGATCGCATGGAAGTTGATTGGAAGTACTATAATGACTATAGCTCAGATGTTGTCCTGAGTAAAGCTAGTGTTTAATTCTTTTTTATATCTTTTTGTATAGTCGTTGTAGTTGTAAGTTATAATAACGGCCTCTCGTTCTTATATAGTGGTTATATGTAAGTTGCACGTGTTGTGCATTTTTTGTCGCCCTGATCGGGCTGAGGGCATGGGATTCACCCATGTCATTTGTACTTCAATGTTTTTTGGTGTAATTGAATTTTACCGGGGTGAATTAACCCTTTTACGGAAAAAAAAACATTAGTCTTACTAAAATATCATTGGCAATTAGTTTAATAGATAGATACATTTTTTTTATGGGTTGTTCACATTTTATCAGTGATGTACTTAAACAAAAGCTTTATAAATAGAATAACTTATATTTTATACACAATGTTCGTTTGGTTTAATCAAGTTGGCTATATAACATAATTCAATTCAATGGCAGAATTGTCTTCAATTCTTTAGTAGTTCTGTCTTAACTTAACCAAAATAATGTGGTTTAATTTGTTTCATGTTTAGTTTGTTTAATGTTGCCCATAGTCAAATTGTCTCAACATTCTTCTATACTAATTAAAATTTAACCTTGAACATTTTAAAGTCAAATAGTCAACGTACGTTCTTTTATGTTAAAAACTAAGTGTGCAAATGTACAATTCATAACTGTTATTCACACAATGAAGAAGAGACTTTTAAGTTGATTACTCGCCTTGTTTAAATTTGGACTTGCTTATACCATGAGATTATACAAGGGTTTTTGGATTTAATTTGGTTATTGAAAGTGCTTATCGGACTATAATCAATTGCGACCTAATATATAAATAAGCACTTAGGAGGGTGTTTGGGATTGCGTACCCTTCTACTTTTATGATCATTTGTGATACAGAATAAAGGCCCTTTTTACAAATACTAACCTAACTAATTTTAACTCGTTACATCTTTTTGTTTATCCAAGGTTAGCATGAAGGATCGATTGTAAGCACTTATGAGAGTAAATTGCAAAAACCATCCATGTGTTATGTTCAAATCGGAGGCGAAAATCCTTAGTTTATAGTTTTACTGAGAACTGAGAACAGCACCAGTTTAGGCATCTTGGAGTACTCTCTAACCTTCAAGTATTGATTACATACAGGCAGCGTGACTTATCTCATCTTTGCTCATTAGGACTTCTCTTTACTATCATAATCCCTGTAGATAAAAGAAATAGCTATGTCTAATGTTATACCATCAAGTAACAAACCTTTTAACCCATTTTGTTCCACACTTCTATTCTCCATTATTTTCCGATCTCATTTCCATGACCACATATGTGAATGAAACATGATAGAAGAATAATATATTTTGAGTTTTTGGTAGAAGTGGCAAATGGCTCGTTGGGTGGCAATTTTAAATATGGATAGGGTTGAACAATACAGTTTTCCAAGTTTTTAAAAATCTAAAAACAACTTTGTGTTAAGATTACAAACTATATTATTAGTTATGTTAATATAACCTTCTGAACTTGGTAATCTTAAAGGTTGTGTGACCTGTAAAATGCACTGTGGTTGGCCTTTTAACTTGTTTAACTCATATCGACCTAATCAAATGAGTAAAAAACTGGCAGCGTGGGTTTAAGAAGCTCGTGCGGTCCGCGGTCGTTGTCTGAAAGGTATAAATAAGAATTTTGTATCAGGACTGGAAAGATGTACATACTATTATTCTACATCCCAAAACTTTGATTAAGAATAATGAAAGCAATAACTATGACTTCTAGTTTGAAACTTATGCCATCATAACTCTTTCTTCACTAGTAACAAATCAACGAATAGCTCATTTGTTATCCAAAACACTAACATGTAATAAGCATTAGCAGTTACGAAATAAGCCAAAAAGCTAGTTAAGATATCAGAAACAGCTCAAAGTATGCTTTTCCGTACGTGTTTGTTTTAGCTTAATTGAAAAGCTTATTACAAATTTAGAAAGCCAACGAGCTCACTTTCTTAGAAGCTTATCAAAAATAGCTATTCCATGCTTGTATGTTTTAGCTTATTTGTTGGCTTAACCAAACACCCCCTTAATTATACACTCACACATATCTATAACCTGATTGCAGATGATGACCAGAGTATTTAAAACCCGGTTTTGCGATCGACCCGGTTATGTCACCGGTTCGACCAGTTGAACCACCGGGTTAACCCAATATTATAATTATATCTGTGAATAAGATGGTAACCTGATTAATTGCAGATGACGACCCGGTTTTGTGATCGACCCGGTTTAGGGACCAGGTCAACCCGGTTTCTCGCCCTGTACCAACATCCAATTTTAGTCCTGGTGTATGTTACATTCTTTTTTTTCTCGAATCTGAGATGAGACTTTGTTAGTAGTGCGTGTTTAGTTGGTGAAAAATACCTTACTGATTTTTACAAAAAACTGAAAGCCTTGTTTAGTCATAAATTTTAGAAAGTTCTTTATATGATAAGATAATTACGTCATTTCAAAAATACATTGCCAAAATAATTTTACTGAAAAGAAAATTGGGCCAATCAATTTGCTCGATTTTGATATATGGCAAAATCAAACTTGATCAATAAAAAGTTAAAATTGGCTTTAATTTGGTCGAACAATGATAAATTTCGTTTTCCTAGCAATTTGTGTATAAATATCAATGTGTCAAATTTGCGAGAAAAAAAAACTTTTGAAAAAAGGTGTAATTATGAAAACTGTTGTGATAAGATATAAAATTAATAAACTAGAAAATTCCACAACCACCCACCTAATTATGGGAATTTTTGTGGCTAAGTATAAAAGCAAGAAAATTAAGAAAAAAAGAACGCAACCCCTCCAGAGCCAAAACGCTACTTAATCTTTTCCTTTTAGTTCGTTTTACTATGCTAAAAAAGTCGTTTGTAGGCCGCAAGAGAGAAAGCTGAACTAGCTTTACATACACTTCTTTTTTAGAGAGTTGATGGTTATTCCCAACTCACGATGATGACCATTAATAGGAAGTGAATATTATTCTTAAAAATATATCATTGGCATATAGTAAATAAAATTGATACATTAATCTGTCATGGTTTGTTCACATTTTATCAAAAGTGAGTGCATGAACAAATTATTTGTCGATTGAAAAACTTATATTTTGTGCAAATAATTAATTGGATTACAAGTGATTATTTGATTTAATCAAGTTGTCTATAGTCGTTTCGTCTTAACCATACCAAAATTTCTTTGCAAATAATTAATTGGATTACAAGTGATTATTTGATTTAATCAAGTTGTCTATAGTCGTTTCGTCTTAACCATACCAAAATTTCTTTGTTTAACAATTAATGCAAAACCCATTTAATGAAAATAGCATTTATATATATATATATATATATATATATATATATATATATATATATATATATATATATATATATATATATATATATATATATATATAGGGGCGTTATTGGTGTCTACCTTAAAGAAAAATAATAGATACGGTTGTGGACAGTAGGATCAACTATTATGGATCAAAATTAATTCTCATTTAATTAGTAGTTACTTGAATATAATAGTGGCAATTTTGTAAATTAATAAAATTTAATGGACTTTTATTTACCTCACGTGCCACAATCTTCTTTTTTTATACCGTATCTAGATCAAATACAAAGTTCCATGTTTTCATTTAATTATTATTTTATTTATTTAGTTTTTGTGATACATTGACACCTAATAATCTTTTATGACACATTAGTTTTTATGACAAAGTATGCCGTTTGACACACTTAACAAAGTAAATTTTTTAACAACTTTTTTTGAAACATTTTTTGTAATGTTTTTTGAAACCCAATAAAATTTTTGTTACATTTGCAGTGATACACTAATATTTTTGACACATTTTTTTGACAAATTTTAGTGACACGTAGTTTCATGATACATTTTTAATAATCCATTAAATTTTTTGACACAATTCATTTTGTGATGCATTTCTAATGACACTTCAACTTTTTTGTATACATATTTAGTGACCACACTTAATCGTTTGATACATTAGTAGTAACACACTAATTTTTGTTTACATATTTTTATTGACATATTATAATTTTTGACACATATACATTTTAAGTGACAAAATGTATCAAGAAACTATATATCAAAAAGCCTAATTTATCAAGAAACTATGTATCTTCGAACACATTGTACAAAAACATGATACGTATTAACTAATAATTCTTTAATACACAATTTAAGATACACAAGTCCTACGTTCATTTTGTTTATGCATAGTTATAAGCTACAATAATATACATGGCCCAAAAGTGAAATTCTATAAACAATAATTTGATATACAACTGACTGTATAAATCATAAACAAATTTCTGGACATGTATCAACAGTAAGAGATGGGTTCAATCCGAAATCACGTGCAGTGATACAAATACACATACACATGACGACGGTGATACGCACACTCGAAAAACATAGATACACGACGGCAGTTACGGTAGTTGACTGATAAAGAGACGGTGGTGGAGCTATCGGTAGTCGGTTTCATATCCGATCTTTTCGACATCAGATGCGACGGCTTAATCGACATCAGATCTTATCGACGGCCGAATCCATTTGTTGTTAATCCGGCATGGCGGGTTCTAGGTTTTCAGCGACGGAGCCGAATAATTTTTTTTAGAGAGATGGAGATGAGATCTGGAGCGGAATGATTTTTTTAAAGAGATGGAGATGAGAACCTGAGCCAAATGATTATTTTTAGAGAGATGGATATAACATCTGTCTTTGTGTGGTTATGCATAAAAGAGAAGGAGTAAAATTAGGAAATTGGTATACATGAAATATCAATTATACCCTTTTAGGCATTTATTAATTATTGAAATTTCATTTTAATTTTTTTTAAAAGAAGGGACACTTGCTTCATCCTTATTGGTTCCTATTGTATTGTATTTTAAAGTGTTCACCACATGAACATAAATCTATATATATATATCAAATGGTTGATCTTTATGTTAGCGGCCGATCTTCATGATATTTGGCGCCCGCTTATGGTTTAAAAAGGCCTTAACTACAGAAGTCAAAATATTTATAAAATTAGAAAACAATAAATTTTACCATTCCTTAATTGGTATCAATCAAATAACAACTGATTAATCATATTCAAATACATTTTTTCTCGATGTAACCATTAACGTTAAAATAATACAACATCTCCTTTATGTATGATGTCTCAAATTTATTTTGAAAATATGTCATAGCTAAACGGTTTTTCAAACATATTCCACACTAAAAAATATTGGTTTTGTATGAAGATTTAATTGTTACGAAAAATGGAGGCATGTGCGGTTGCCTATGCCGCACATGTCCAAATCCGGGCCTGAGTTACAAGTCATTCTCTGAAAAATTATTTGCAAAGTCTTTGTTAAAAGGCTTCAAGTCTTACTGATAGCTTTTTCAAATAGTAAAAAGTTATATGTAAATCAATGCATTGTGGATGCTCTTATTTGATTAAATATGAAGAAAAAAAATGGTACTTCCCAATTCCATTGAACGTCTACTTTTAGACTTTTATAGTTTTGAGAAAATTTTCTTAAAATCAAAATTTTAGAGTTAAACTACAAATTTGTCGTTTTTCTTTTTTATTTTATTTTAAGTTTTGCCGAAAATTTTAAAATCAACTTTTTTAAATGAGAACAATTCAACAAAAGATTTTTTGAAACGTCAAATTAACTATTTTGAAGATTCAGTTAAACTTATATCATAAAGTGACGAGTGTTAGAAAAGAAAGTGAATCGGATATACTAACCTAACTCATTTTAACTCGTTAGTACAATGTTTTTTTTTTTTTTTTTGGTAAAAGGATGATACCCCGGTGAAAATATTAGAAAAACATATATGAGTTTACGTACATGAAAGAGAGGTAATGAGCCCTCTTTTAACGATGAACATCGACGATACACTTTGAACAAAAGTCAAAGCATAACAACCACAAAACACAAACTAGGAATCTACATAAAATAAATATGACAGCAAAATGCTCAAGAGATCCCTAGCTTCCATGCACAAATTAGCCACCTTCAATCACCAAGTTTGAAATCTTCCAAATTTTCATCAACCTTTCAGGTTGATACGACTTCTTGAGATGTATAGAAGCAAGCTTCATCCTAACCGCATCCAAAATGCAGTTCATTATCTGATCAGTGTCCTATCACCTTTGCCATGAATTCTATTATTTCTCTCTTGCCACAAATAATAACATGATGCACCAATGAGAAGACAACCAACTATACTTTCAATAGTGTTATCATTAGATATAGGAATAATCCAAATCATGATATCATCCAAAATAGGCGACACATTTGGCATTTCAGTTGCACTCAAGACTTGTTTCCAAACCTTCTCTCAATAGCTTTCAAAGAACAAATGCTCGTCAGAATCTGGTTGTTCTTTACAAAGAGGGCACAGAAGCAGGTTTAAGTTTACATTTGATGCCGACATCCCATTGCCTCATCCTATCTTGAGTCTTTAGACGCCTCCGCATAACAACCCGGTGGAACGAAGGTCGAGGGATGCTATGTCGAAACCAAACCAAGTTAGACCATGGGACGAGACTACCACGATCACGGATAGCTTCCCGAGCCTCTCGAATAGAAAACTCCACCAAACTCCCATCGTGCTTTCGCCATTGTAACTCGTCAACCTGGTTACACAAAATGGGCACGCTAATATGAATAAGAACCGGGTACAAATTGTACCATGCAACAGGAAAGGTCCATTCTCCATGCGAAATTAGGTCTGCCACTTTTTCTTGCATATTGTAACCTGCTCTATATACATGTCTTAGCGTCAAGTAGTTCATGAGAGGGCATCGATCCTCCCACTTATCAAACCCAACAGATGCATCATTACCATTACCGATTTTATACATAATGTGAGGACGAACTTGATCACGAATTTGCAAAAATAAGGTCTGTTAAAACCTAAACTAGCGTAAACAAATTACGTAGGTACAAAATGACTAACAATAATAAAAGATGTTATCATATCTCGAGAGCAATGCATAGGAGAACACAAATGATACATTACGACAACAAAAATGTTAAGGGGTTTACTTTTGTGAAAGCTTGGTTTTAAGTTTTCAATCTCACATAGAGTAGAGAACAAAGTTGTTCTTGCTAATATATTGAGGTGTATATGGCATGTGTAAGTTGAGATTAATATTATGTTGTAGAGGTGTTATGTTGATTTTGTTTTTGAGTTAATTACATAATTGGTCCTTGTGCTTTGTCGGATCTTGCAGAAAATGTCCCTGTGTTTTTTTTACGGGTCATGTCCTCGTGGTATGCAAAAGTTACGGTTTGGTCCTTTGACGGTCATCTTGTTAGTTGACCGTTAACTTGGCAAACCACAAGAACGATTTATGTAACTAACAAAAAAAAAAAAAAAAAAAAAAACATTAAAAAACGAAAACCGATTTTTTAAAAAAAGAAAAGAAAAACACTTTAAAAAAACTTTAAAAAAATTATTAAAAAATGTGAGGGCTTAAAAATTTATCAAAACTTAAAAATTTATTAAATGCTTTTATCGCTTTAAAAAATTATACGCATTAAAAAGTTTTTTATACGCTTAAAATTTTTAGTTAATACTTAAAACATATTTAATAAAAACGATAAAAACTTATAAAACATACGAAACGTATAAAATGGATGAAAATATAAAAAATCGTATAAAATACGATTAAAATTTAAGCCTCACGTTGTGAGGACCTAATTTAAAAAAATTATTTTAAAAGTTTTTGTACTTAAAAAAAAAAAAAATAGGCCTCACAACGTGAGGTTTAAATTTTTAATGCTTATTTTGTACGATTTTGATATTTTCATCCATTTTTATACGTCATCTGCTTTATAAATTTTATATCGTTTTTAATTAAATATGTTTTTAAGTATTAACTAAAATTTTAGGTATAAAAAACCCTTTTTTTAATGCGTATAAATTTTTTTTAAACGTATAAAAACTGTTTAATAAATTTTTTTAAGTTTTAATAATTTTTAAACCCTCACATTATAAATAAGCCCAAATTTAAGTATAATAAATATTTTTTTAAATGTTCTTTTTAAAGTTTTTGTTTTAGAGTTTTTTTTTTTTTTTTTTTTTTTTTTTGTTACATAAATCCTCCTTGTGGTTTGCCAAGTTAACGGTCAACTAACAACATGACCCATCAAAGGACCAAACCCGTAACTTTTGCATACCACGAGGACATGACCCGTAAAAAAAAACACAGGGACATTTTTTGCAAGATCCGACAAACCACAAGGACCAATTATGTAATTAACTCTTTGTTTTAAGTACCAAAATATGGGTAACAAAATCAAATATGAATTCCTGGTTACTAATGTAAGCTCTTAATTTTTTGTGGACCGCTTGGTAACTTATATAAGCTCTTATTTTTTCTATAACCTTTCAAAATAACTTGTGTTGAGATTAATATTTATGAAGAATTTGTTGAAGTACAATACTAAATATTTGACGAAAACCAAATTGAACTAACAACCTCAAATTTATGATGCAATATTGATCCGCCTGGTTGGCTAATAAAGTTGTGAGAATGGGGTGGCGCGGTTTTATATTAAAACCAAAAACCGAACTATATATTTAGGTTTTTGAGAACTACAAAATGTTTGGTTTTGGTTTTTTCGGTTTTTGGTTTTTCGATTTTTGACATTGGATCAGTTCGGTTTTGGGTTTTTCTTACTTGACAATAAGCAAGTTTTCATTTTATATAAATTTACGATTCCAGGTTTTCAAACAAAAATATTTAAACAAATATCAACAGTAGCATAATTTCTGACGATCCAAAGCTACAAAGCATATTACAAAACAACCAAACAAGAATTTAAAATATAAATTCACGTTTTTGCGTTTTTCCTCCACCATCACATTCAAAGAACTATATTGTTTGAAAACAAAAATATAATATCTATAAAGTGATCAAATTTGAGTGTATAGACTATAGATAATAAACAAGACTATTATTTTTTAGATACAATTGTATACTCAAATCAATGAAATTAAATATCAAATCTCTTATATAGATAAAGTTATTTAATAGAATATAAAGGTCGGGTGGAGCAGTTTTCTAGATTCGGTTTTTTGAATGAAACCGAAAGCCGCCTCAAACAGTCGGTCTTTATAAAAATCAAAACCACCACCATCGATTTGTCAACTGGGGCAGTTTTTTTTATTCGACTTGTTCATTTTTTTAAGTTTTGAATCGGTTTATCGGTTTTGTGCTCACCACACCAGTCACCCCTTATAAAAGTCAGAATTGATTCTAAGTAACAACATATGTGATCCCTATGCCTGGAATGAATCCATTATTACCAGGAATGAGGTCACTAATTTCTTTCCCAAGACATATTTCTTGCATGCATTTACTCTTTATATTGAAATATTGGATTGATGGCTAAGGGGGTCTTTGGATGTGCTTTTTGAAAGTTATTGCCGCCACTTTATATTAGGTTTCTTGTAGTAGTAACTTTTACATGCTTCTCAAAAGTCCATTATTTTGATTTGAAAAAGATACTTGCAAATTATAAAAGTTTAAATGCGGCATTAAAGCCCCCTAACTCTGTGATCGTGAAAGCAAAACTTAACAAATATGACCATTGTTAGACATAATTAGTGTGATAAACATGTTTATAGAAGTTATATTGTTTTGACAAAAATCTTGAATAAAATGACGTAGAAGTTTTTAAGCATTTAAGTACACTTTTGGACAGCTTTGAATCCGTTTGTTCATGACGACTTATTTTGTAGTCAGATTTCATTTTGATATGAAAATTGGCATTTTGAATATGAAAACCACAAAACAAATTTGTCAAATCTAGCTATTAACTAAACACTTTTGGATTGTTCGCGTAATCGCATTGATGTATTAGGACATCTTGGGATGGCTCAGATGGTAACACCGCCAGGTACACCTATGCAGGGTTATTTTAACCTATCTAAGCCCAACCGTTAAATGTCTTTAACCTATCGCCGTCAACGCAACTCATCTACGGTCAAGTTTTTTTTTTTTTTTTTTTTTTTTTTTTTTTTTTTTTTTGGGTAAAGGGAGTAGATGCACCTGGTAAATATATTTACCAAAAGAATCATTTAAGTACAATGGATATGAGTGAAATCTCATATCTCAGCCCGTTACATAGGCATAAAGCTTACATAACAAGATACTACATATTTTCTAAACAAGAAAACATACCACGATAACATAGGACATAACGAATAAAATTACTTCCTAGGACCTTGAAGCTTGGTGTCATACATGGCATTAAAGGCATCCAAATTCCCTGGAAGATCATAAACTTGCTTCGCATAGTCATCATAGTCATAGTCATCATACTCATCTTCAAACCCTTGGCCACTACCACCTAATAGATTAGCAGACTCATCAAATGGGTTAGCAACCATCTCATCATCAGAATCAGAAACCACGATCTCTCCCACTTTAGAAAAATGATTAACTCTCTTAGTAGAAGAGGCGGGCGGATTACAAGAGTGACTAGTATTAGGAGCCACAGCTGACTCCATCTCTTTCAAATCACTCACAAGGGGTTCTTGTGATGCAATACCGCCTTAGTAGACTTATCTTCATTAACTTCCATTGTACGACCGTAATCCACATCCTTGTTGGTGTCATTAGAAGGAATACCAAACGATCCGTATATTCCATATTAAGAGCATCAAACCGGTTAGATGTGAGATCTTTGTTCCACTCGAACTAGCCACATCGAAGCATTCTTAGTGACTTCCACTTTTTAGGTTCGAAGGAGTCTTTTGGGTTGATATTGAAACTGCACCCACTACAGGGGTTTAATAAACCCTCCTTGACCGGAATAGTAGACCCTTTGCTTTCCTTCTTCTTGTTATTAACCGTCTTGAAACCATCATTAACACGCTTAGTAGGTTGAGCAGGAGGTTCAACAACTTTAGGACATTCAATAAGAGTATGACCAAAAATCTTACATTTATCACAATGAGGTGGTTTCCACTCATATTCAACCCGTAACAATTGCATGTCAAGTTAACAATTGCATGCCAAGGCCAAAGTCGATGAAAACCCCAATGATGGTTCCAGGGAGTTCACGAGACCCTACATCGGGTGCCCCTCTAATGTTCACACCAACTATGTATCAAGCCAGTCGAGCACAACAAGCATCCGGAGGTTTTGAGACTTCAAATGCTAAGCGATTTAGCAACATAGCGTCTTTTACAAGGACAAGGTTGCCTCGTCCCATATGATTCAATAGCACACAATAAAGATGTTTAATCATGATTCTGACACATATAAATCCACACTAGGCAAATGTTAGTAGAAGGTGTTATCATGTCTCTATAACAATATGTAAAATGAAAATAAATAATATTTGATTACTATAATACAAGGGCTATGCCTTTAGAACAACTTCATCAACTTGTTTCAAGTTTTAAGTCCCACATGGGCTGAAGAAAAGAACTTGTCCTTACTTATATAGGGTGTTCGTATAGAACCCTTATAAATTGAGGTTAGTACTATGATGTCGATACGGGAGATTTGAATATGTTTTAGAAAAGAAAACCAATTTAGATTTTCTGACCGACATTATGAATAAGTTCTTAATTTTTTAAATTTTTTTTCTTAATAGGATTTTTTTTATGTTTAAAATAAATTTTGTCTGTAAAATACTGAAGATTATGCCTTTTAATGTGCTTATTTAGAAGGCTTATTAACTTATACAGCATTAGTAAGCTAGATGTTCACGAAGCTAATTTTGAGAGTTAATAAAAACTTGCCAAAGTTTGTAGAGTTCAAATGCTAATTCCAAAACTCACGATGATGGCACCAGTATTGCTCTAATATAATGGCTTATCTTATGATACATATTTATTATAAGGTACACCATTATATAAAGATGAACCTGAAATTAGAAAAATAAATAACAAAAAAATAAAAAACATCTAAAAGACAAATTTCTTAGTGATTTAAAATTAGAAATAGGTATAATGGTTCTCTAAACAAAGAAGTGAAGAACCATAATTATGGATAAATTCACCCAACTCGTTTATAAAATGTATCTTTTTCTATCCATGGTTACCTTAAAGGAATTACATAAATAACATGTGTGAAAAATAAACTAAACAAACTAGGTCTGAATAAAGTGATGAACAATATGTTTTTAATCCGACATGGGTCAAAGAAAAGAAATTGTGTTTGTATATATAGTATGGTGTATATAGGTCATACAAATTATGATCAATGTAATGCTATTGGGTTGTGATGCTGGTCGTGTTAAATAACAAAAATACACGTAACACGTCAAAGCTTCTTGACTCGGTAACTTATATAAGCTCTAAATTTTTTATTATTATTTTTGAATTTTTTTTCATTTGAATTTTATAATATTAAGGATGACTTTTTATTAAGTAACATAATGAAAAAGATATAAAAAAAAATTGAAAAGTGTATCTTCAAGTATAATAAGAGTGTTTAGTTTATGCTTATTAAGTATGGATGGCAATTGGCGAGAAAAAAACTCATAACCTGCGGATACGCGCTTGTAAATGGGTGGGTAACCCCGTCAGTTTTCATTCACGGGTTTGTTGTGGGTGAAAATTTGTACTCGTCGGTGGGTGACAGGCTGGTGACGGGTAATATATACCAATCACGGATAAACCAATGATACCCATTTGAAATACCACGGGTGTACCTGTCAAAATACCCGTATGTGTGCCCGCGAACCCGTTTATATTAAACTAAAATTTATTATAATACCTAGATATTTGTAAGGTAACCAACTCTTTAGAAAACACAGTAAACTAGTAGTTTCTTTGAGTTCCAAGATTTGAAGATGAATACGAAAGATCAAACCATCAAAGATATATACATGATCCATCTCATTTTTCATATTCCATACACAAATACTCCTTCTCGCTCAAAGTTCCGCTCACATCTAATATCATATTATCAGGACACTTTTGTTACTTTCATTTCTTGTTAACTATATAGTGTCTTGTTACACTTTCATATTTAGTTTCCATATCATGATATTGTGTCTTTTTTCCATTTCACTAACTCATGGGTTATTAAGCTTACTTAGAGAGCTTAATTATTAACTTTAAAAACATGAATCCATGACTAGATCCTTAAAATAGGCATTTGAGCTGTGATTGTGAAATCACATGAGAAGCATTATAAGTCTCAATCATTACTATTATTATATAAGCTAATGAGTCATCTAAGCCACAATGAAGCAAAGTTGAAAGAAAAAGCAATTATCAAACACTCAAAGAACCAATTTCTTTAACAAATAAGCTTGCAGAAACTCTCAATCATTACTATTACTATAAAAGCTAATGAGTCATCTAAATAAACTTGGAGAAACGCACTCAACCATATTACAAGATATAATCTTCAATAATAAGGATTTTTTTTTTCTTTTGAAATTTTTACAAAATTAGATTAATAAAAAAGTTAAGAACTTATACAAGTTACTAGTTCCACTTGAACGGAAAGGTTATTTTTTTTTCTTTAACTAAACCATTCGTCAGAAACCAATAACATAATACTAATCTCAATTTAAAGAGCCACTTAGACCAATCTATATAGCTATGCACATGTTCTCTTCTTTGCCCCATGTGGGATTTACATCTTAAAGCAAGTTTTCACAAATTAACACCTTACAAGATGTTTTTTCTAGACATATAACTCTTTTGTTGCCTTAATCACATATTCTTATTACAATTTTTTTAGAGACACTATTAACACCTTGTGTTAATGTTCATCACTTTATACTCACATGGTTTGTTTAGTTTATGTTTAGACATTTTATTTACATTTGCCCCAATCATGGATTTAAGCATGTCGAATATATCATGATTAGAAATCGTTGTTGTGTACTATTGGTTGGATGAAATACTTGGGATTTCGACGGTCATTTTATACATATAGGTGGAATGGAAATGAAGAATGATCCAAGTTGGTGGACATCACCAGTAAAAGTTGCATCTCATTTTGGAACAAGTGGTCTTGCTGTTGCTGCAGCTACTGCCGTCACACATCCATTAGGTTTCTTCTTTCCATTTTCGATAATTTCTTGTTGTAATTGTACTTTTTGTTCTATTCCATTCTGCAATATCGATATTTAATATGTTAGAGTAGTGCTGGTGAGGTTTTGAAAACAATGATTTAGGGTTGATTTTCGAAAAGATGAAGCTAAAATGTGAGTGTGATTTTGCTCGCAACAGAGTTAGTATCACAGATTACGTGCTCCTAACAATAGTATAGAATGCATTTTCAAATTATATCGTCTATTCCATGGCAGTAAAAAAATGACTAAAGAAAATCATTTTCTTTCCAGACCATAAGACATCGTAATCGAAATCACTTGTTTCCAATGTAACCCACGTCTAGTTATTTTGACATGTAGCCAAAACAATTGTGTTAGTTTTTATTAAAATATTAGTTTTTTGTGGTCAGTTTTGAAATTTATATGAAGCTTTTAATTGTGTGAAACGAATATGTGTTTGTTACGTTTTTTTTTGAACGGCAACATATATAAGAACCTAGCAAGATGCTAGAGAGAAATTACAAAGAAAGTAAGTTAGGGTTTTTCAACCAACTATCCCAAGAAAACGAGTTATTACATCTACTAACACACCAATCAAAAGCACGGGAGACAATATCATCGAAAAGCACCGAACGCCTCGGAGGAGCCTCAACAAAGATAGACCGATTCCTAAACATCCAAATATGCCACCAAGCTACATAGAACACACCTTCCAAGATAAGCTTAAGCTTAGACGGCAAACGAATGGTCGAGAACCAAACATCCCAATCGGAAAAGGACGAAATATCATTCGAATCAAGATCCCACCACCGGCAAATCTTACAAAAAAAGAGCTTAGCCAACTCACATTGAAACAATATATGGATGGAATCCTCTGGAACCGATCCACAAATCGGACAAAGAGAAGATTCTAAAATAACCCCTCGTTTAGCAAGATTATATCTAGTTGGAAGACGATCATGACGAGCACGCCATGTGAAAATATTGATCTTGATCGGGATATACTTCACCCACCTCGTAGCTACGACTTAAGATGGAAGAAAAATATTGTCTAAAGAATCTTTAACTCGAAACACTCCATCACCATTTACACCACAGCACCATCTGTCCTTGGCAGAAGAAAGGATTATCGAACTTAGAATCGAAGATAATTCCACCCACTGTTGTCGCTCGACACCATCCCGAATCGGTCGGACGAAACGAATCATCAATTGAAATAGCACCCAGCTGAACAGAAACAAAAAACCGCTTTGTCTTTCTCGAGAGCAAAGATGCGAGGAAACCCTGACGCTAAGAGGACAATCCAAAACCCAAGTATCCAACCAGAACTAATCCAAGTTATTAATGTTACGTTTACATGATGCTCTTATATAGTAAAAAGGAATAATGTAGCAATCGAACTAGTCTTGTACAAAATTCATTAATTTAAAAGTATTAAAACTATTACGCGAAATAACAAAACCATTTGCTTAATTATAAAGTGAATCCTAAATATTTTTTGTAATTACCATTTTTAAAACACGTCATTAGTCATGTCAAATTGTCAACCATTGTGCAAGGCAAAAGTTCAATATATACCTCAAATTTATCATAGATCTAATAAACCAATAATAACCATTCATTTTAAAAAAAATAAACTTTCACTCTTTTTTTTAAAAATTAAATATCTCATAACCGTTAAATGTTATGCGATAAAATCATCTATCACGACGAATTAAATTATATTTACATAGATATGCACTACTATATATTTTAACGATTTTTTTTTCAAAATTTCGTAGAAAAATCATATATGATTTGTAAAATCATATATGATTCGATTTTACAAATCATATATGATTTTGAAAATCATATATGATTTTAAAAATCATATATGATTTTACAAATCATATATGATTTTTCCAGGCGAATTTTGAAAAAAATATCGAAAATATAGAAAAGTGCATATTAGTAGAAAGATAATTTAATTCTCGTCGCGATAGTGTATTTTTTATAGTTTGAAGATTTACCGTTTTCAAGATATGTTGTTTTAAAAAAAATGGAAAATGGTTTTTTATTAACTTTGATTAAAAATGGATGACTAAGATTGGTTTATTGGATCTATGGTAAGTATTAGATCTATATTGATCTGAACTCCATTGTGCAATATTAACATATATTTTCTAGAAATACAAAATTTCAATTTACCAATATTATTTTATAGCATTAATATATACTAGCTAAGTTTCTGCGCTTAGCGACATCGGTGTCTAGTTTCGACGGCGAATAATTGTTTGTCGCAATACATATACCGCTTTCAAAAGTTTCTAAAAATGTCGTATATATCCAAATTATCAAATTTTATATTAAAAAACATAAAACAAATTATACTTGGGTTTACATATATTATACATATGTTATAATCATAAGTTAGTTTTAATTCTGATCATTATACCCATTAGTTTGTTCATTATTATACAAGACAAACATGTTTTCCCTATAAACTCAAACCACCAATCTCATATACATCCTTATGAACAATTTTTAATTGTCAAAAAAATGACGATAACTGCATCTTTGAATATATTGCTATATGTCAAGGGAGATAACATATCAAAGTAGGGGGTGGTGTGTCTGGTGCCATAGGTATTACAAGCAAGGGAGAAGACCAAGGCAGCAAGCATAATTTAAAACAAAATAAACTAATAAGTCATTGGGCAAATAATACTCCATATTTTTCAAAAAAATTATGTGAAATGAATTCAAAAGAAAGCGGTTGAAAATAATTGGCAGCGAATAAGTTATTCTTTATACATTAAAATCTACTAGTTTTTTTTTGAACGGTTAACTTCATTAAAACGGGCGCGACCTCAAAACAAGGAACGCCAAAAAACAAACCATTACATCATATACATAGGAAATACAGACCAATCCTTCCACTGAATTGTTTTAAATCTAGACCGACTACGTAACCACAAAAATGAGAGAGACTTAATCGTCGCAATAATCTCATGCACTTTAGGACTGACCCCTTCAAAAACCTTAGCGTTTTGCGCTTTCCAAATAACCCAACATGTAGTCATAATGATGCCTCGAACTATCTTCTTTGCCCATTTCGAACCGCCAACCGAGTCTGGAATGAGAAGTAAGTCTTTAACATCAAAAACTATAATGGGATCCAAACGGCACCACCTTTCAACAAAAGACCAAACAATGACAGTGATACCGCACCCTGTAAACGTATGCATGGAACTTTCGTCTCCCGTGTCGCAAAGAACACAAGAAACGTCTTGTATGTTAACACCTCTTCGAACCAAAGCAACGCGAGTAGAATCGATCTATCTCCACTCTCCATATGCAAGTTGACCTTTAATGGAATCCACGATTCCACCTCATATAAAAATCCCGATGTGTGTCCCTATCCTTTCGAGAGTTTTTTCATATTAGCAACCGTGAATTCTTCCCGTCTCCAATACCCAGCTCCATTTATCTTTTGATTCGAAAGAGACCGACTACCCACCAACTCAAGAGATCTCATGATTCCGATAACTCTTCAACCGTTCTAGGACCTCTACGCCAACTGTGAGCGAGGGAGCAATTGCCATTTTCAATCTTTATTCGGTCACCAACTTTACACCTTTTGTTTTCTCCAGTTCAAATAACTTGGGCCATCTAACTTTAAGTATAGTATCACCTAGCCATAAATCATACGAGCGATATCCGAACTGTCCCAACCTTTCCTCGACATAGTTATCCATCCTTTATCTTGAAGCTTGATGCGACCGACAAGAGCAACTATAGCTTTCAAAGAACTGTTAAGCTTGTTTTTAACGGCGGGAACACCCATTTTCCCGGCCCCATGTATCGAAGCAATTAGCGACACCATAAACTATTCGGATTAATGGTAAATCGCCAAGCCCACTTAGCAATCAGGGCTAGATTCACATCCGATAGTTTAGATATCCCTAACCCACCATCCGCCTTGGAGGTCGTTACAACGTCCCAAGACACCCAATGCATCCTCCTATTTTCATTAGAAGCCGCCCATAAAAAATTCTTCATTAAGCCCTCTATCTGATCCATCACCGCAACCGGAGCCTTATAAAGAGATAAATAGTAAATCGGTAAGCTAGCAAGAACTGATTTTATAAGCGTTAAGCGACCCCCTATAGATAACGAGTTCGCTTTCCACTTAGAAAGACGAGATTGGACAGTATCTATCACCGAATTCCAATGACACACACGAGTCATGTTAGCTCCCACTTTAATACCCAAGTAATCGAACGGAAATACTCCAACCTTACATCCAAGCACTTTCGCCATCTCACTCAATTCATTTTCATCGACACCAATACCAAAAATATGTGACTTATGTATATTAATCTTCAACCCCGAACATATATAAAAAATACGTAACAGCCGAGCCGTTTTCTCTATGTTCTCAGTCGACCATTCCCCCACTATAAGAGCATCGTCTGCATATAATAAATGAGAGATAGTCGGACCCGTGTTTGACACTTTAGTTCCTCTAAACTCCCCCTCCATACTAGCTTTGTTGAATATATAGGCAAGCGCTTCCATGATGATAAGAAACAAAAATGGAGATAATGGATCTCCTTGCCTTATACCCTTCTCGCACTGAAATTCAAATGTTGGGGACCCATTAACAAGAACTGAGGACCTCGCAGACTCCAGAATACCTTTAATCCATGTGCACCACTTGATAGGAAAACCCATTTGCTCTAGCATCGAAAGCAGAAATCTCCAATTCACATTATCATAAGCCTTCTCAAAATCTATTTTAAGCATAAAGGCTTTCTTCCTTTTTCTTTAGCCAGCGGACATCTCGTTCAAAGATAAGAGGGCCATCTAAAATAAATCTACCTTTAAGAAAAGGCATTGTGTTTCGATATAACATCCCCAAAACCTTCTTAACTCTAGCGGCGAACTTTAGATATCACCTTGCTAATAAGACCCACTAAAGTTATCGGCCTATATTCTTTCAACCCTAAGATTCTTGGATTTTGGAATCAAAGTAATGAACGAAGATCCACAACCTCTATTAATCTTCCCAGAAGTATGAAAGGCGTCCATAATTCTGTAAAAATCATCCTGTAAAAAACTCCAAAAGAATTTCACAAACCTGAAGTTGAACCCGTCCGGCCCCGGAGCTCTGTCTGAACCACAATCAAAAATGGCGTCTTTTATCTCCTTTTTAGTAAATTGTGCAACCAAATCGTCTATGAAGTGACTCGGAACTTGCTTAATATTGTGATGAAGAGGCGGTGCGAGTTTATATTGCTCAAAGCGTCTTCGAAATGCCTCATCGTCTCCCGTTTAAGCAAATATGGTTTAGTAACCCATTCCCCATTGACCAATAATCCCGGTATCGCATTTTTCGCTTTTCTCCCATTAACCATCCCATGAAAGAAAGCTGTATTATCATCCCCCTGCATTGCCCACCTAACCCGAGATTTTTGTTGTAGATCTTTGCTCTTACTCAAATTCAATTGAAGCAGCCCTTTCTTGCATTCTTCCCAAATCCACACCTCCTCTTCTTCAAGATCTCGTTCCTCCATTAATTTCTCTATCCTCTCAATCTCTTCCTTCATATTTTTTGAATCTTCACCTTCTTTATTTTGGGTCTCTTTCCACCAGCTCTTTAATACGTCTCTGAGTCTTTTAAGTTTACTATTAAGAGCTATATCCGGGGGCCCGTCATAGGAGTGATCATCCAAGACCTTAATGACCTCCTCCTCGCACCCCACCCTATCCAACCAAGAGTTAAACCACCTAAATGGTTTCGCTCCAAAATTAGAATCCACCAAAGTTAAAAGCAATGGGCAATGATCGATAATTCTCTAGGAGGACTCTCATCATCGCCGCCGCCACTGTTAAAAATCATGGCACACAAAAATACGGTCAATCTTGCTCATTTTAAAACCTCTTCCTTCCGGCCAAAAGGTGAATTTATTTCCTTCATACAATACTCAAAAGACCCGACTGTGAATAAATCGGTTAAGATCGAAGCACTTCTCGATTGAAGTTGGAGTTCCTTCGCTCTTGGAAACCCGACCGCATTGAAATCCCCAAGTAAAATCCACCGCCCTTGAGACCCTACAATCAAACCCTTTAACAGATCCCACAAAGCCCGTTTCTCCCCAACTTTTTGAGGCGCATAAACATTCATAATATTTAACATCGTACCGTCTTCAACCATAAACCCAGAGGTCAAAATAAAATTCTGACTTAAGACTGTATTATGCTTTTTAAACACCTTGGAATTCCATACACTAACTAACCCTCCCGACCTGCCTGTAGCTTCCATCATATCAAATTCCATACCATCCCTTCCCCAAATTCTATAAAAATCGAACGCCCGAGACCCCGAGATATGGGTTTCCTGCACTGCCAAAAAATCAACCCCATTTTTTTCTCTTAAACTTTTCACCCAACCCGGTTTATCGATACCACCAAGCCCGTTAACATTCAACGAAAGGAAATTCATTTATCACCGAATTGTACTCCTTCATTAGCGATCGTTCCCCGAACAAGTTCCTGAAAACTATCCAACTGGGCACCCACAACCGAGCCCAGTTTCATCGTGCATTCGGTCTCCTTATCTATACACTTAACACCTGTCTTCAATTTTTGTTCCACATTCACTTTATCCGAAGTGTTGGCATGAGATTTAGTTTCACTAGCGTTGACCTTCCCATCCCATAATTCATTATTTAATTCTTGGACCTCCTGTTCCATATTATTAAAGTTCGCATGTTCACAGTCCAAAGTCTCACCTCCCCTAGTTAAATTCACGTGGGAGCCCAAAATGAAGGGTGCAAGCCCAAATGGGTCATCTAAGTCCAATCTATTATCTTTCTTGGGCCTATCATTAGAGTTATTACCTCCGCCCGAGTCCAGTCTATCTGCCTTCTTTCTTTTATGATTACTAGAACCATGAATGTCAACTTTCCTCAATAACGTACTAGGAGTATCTTCTTTGAAATATGAATTATCCACAATACTAGGAGAATTTCCATTAATAATATTATCTATATTCTCCTCAATCCCTTCAGTTACGGAAACATTTAAATGAGCATTGATTTGTTCCAAAAATGCCTCCGGCTCTTCATTCTCGCCGCACCGTCCGTTACAACCTTCAAAGATTCCAGCACTCTCATCCTCCGGCGTGTTCTCGGTGACATTTTCCACCCTCACCTCTTCATCTTCCTCCATACCTTGAGTACTATCTTCCACCCTCACGTCCTCATCACTTCCGTCTGCTAATTGATCGTCTTCTATAGCATCAACGTTAGTCAAAAAGTCCGGAATCCATGCACCCTCTTCTTCCCGGACCCAAACCCGATGCCTCTTACCCTGCCATTTGATATAGACCTCCTCCGATATCCTTCTGCCATCCCTTAAAAGTATTCCGAGAAAGTCGGATGACAAATCGTCCTGCTCCTCCGAAATATTGGCTTTTTGAACGACTTTTCCATACAGCGTTCCAACTGAATCTAACACTTCATTCCTATATAGCTGCTGACATCTGAGAATTCTCACCAAGCAAGTCTGTCTATATTCAAAATCGCCCTCCCACATCCGAATCTTAGTGAACCGCCCTACTATTTCTCTTGCTTTCTCCATTCTTTTCTGAGTCGCCTATTGTCCGTAAAGGATACAAGCACGACATTCCTCCCAAATATTGTGTCTTCACTGCATGACTTTACTAATTTCCTTCATAATGGATTGGATGTTCTTTAGCGCATCCATATCGATCATAGACACTACCAAGGCTTTTCCATGCAAACCCACAAAGGCCTGCAGATTATCATCAATAGTTATGGATTTCCGATCACCTTCTACATTCTTCCTCCCCGTCAAGATATCTCTAAACGACCGACCTCCATTATTACCCGCATAATCTTCATACCGTCTAGCTCCATACTTTTGCTCGATCGGTTTTTGTTTTCACACCTTGTATCCGGTCTCCTTTCCTTTCTCATTGATTTCGCCATCCTCGGTGTGAATCGCCACATTACACTTCGATCATAATCGCCCATACGAATCGAGCTTAAAGCATTCGCCAAGTCCACGCTATTTTGACATCTAGCATAGGCGAACCCGAATCGATTCCCAAACCTATCCGTTTCGAGCAATATAGATGTCGAAAATATTCCCAAACTCCACAAATCCGGCAAATCACTACCACTACACCGATCCGGAAGATTAGAAATGAAAACTTTGTGAGTCGTCGTTGAATATTTTCCGGAATGGGAATCCGACGGCGTTCAGTCATTTTCACTTGTCCCTTTTAGCATAAATGCTTAATACTAGTTGGACATCCGCGCACAGCGGCGGCGATAAATATAGTTATATATAAATATAGTAAATGAATTGCTAACCCAACTCTCATCGCAATTCCTTACCCGCTTAGTGAATTCATTTCACAACACTCCAAATGTATATGTGTTTGTTTCGGTTTTCCGTATCTTTCCCATGACATCATTATTACCGCATATAAAAAGACCTTCACAATCTCTTACCCGTCAAACACTTTCCCAAAAGTAAATGATTTTGATAAATAAAGTTTGCATTGATTGAAATAAAGGTTAAAGTTATAAAAATTTGAATCAAAATAAAATAAACCTACTAAAAATGTAAAATGTAAAAACTCATAAAAATATATCAAAATGGATGTTGAATTAAAGAGAACAAAATTTTAAAAATATGGTGAAATTTGATCATAAAAATTAAGCAATTAAAGATATTTAAATTTAAAATAAATGTGATTAATTAGTTAAGAAGTATACGTCACCCCATTATCGGAGACTCCTTATTTTAGTTTGTTGTAGCCCCTTTTGTTATTTTTAGTTAGAGAAGTGACACGTAATAAACCAACGATTGGGAAATTCTTATCTTAATTTTTTTGTGGTTCTACAACTTAAATGATTTATATAGTAGTATAGATAATGGATCACTTGGATTGGAGAGTCGAAAGTGGCTCTAATATTTGGAGAAAGAAGAGATTAAGAGCTTCGGTATCATGAAGAGCTTAGGCTCTTCATTTGGGCCCACCCATGTCAAATTAGCATAACACAACCCCTGCAACATACCCTCTTATCATAACACAACACAACCTCTTCATTTGGGTCCCATCAATTCATTCATGAAAACTAAAATTCATTCATTAATACTGTAATTCTTATAAACATGAGTATAATAGACAATTCAAAATGAAACATATTTTATAAGTATATAATTTTATAAATTGAACATGTATGCAATTTTTAATGCTTTGGAAGGATATAAATGTTACTATACTTTTAAATTGAATATATACGCAATTTTGAGCATTTAAAAGAATATATATGCAATTCTATCTTTAAATTTGAGTGGAACTCGACAAATCTACCGTCTCATGTGTGGAGTTGATATGAAAGAATCACTTCTTTAAAGGTATTCACTATAGTGGGTTTATAAAAAGGTCTAAATTTTTTGAAAAGGTTTATGTTTCATTTCAACCATAATGGACATTCATTTCAAGTCTATGTGGCATGAGGAAGTCCCAATTCTTGAACTTTTTTATAAATTCAATCACATTTAATGCATTTGTTATATAATACATTTTATGAAGCTTTAAAGGTTTATACTATAGTGAAAATAAGTTTATAATATCAAAATGTTCAAAAGTTAATAATTTGTCATTGTATAAACTTTTGTAAAAGGTTTATACAATAACACATCATTAATTTTAAATCTTTTGGTATTATAAAGCTACATTCACTATGGTATAAACCTTAACAATTTTATAAGATGTCATATAGAACAAAATGCATTAAATGTATTAAATTTATAAAGAGGTTTAAGAATTAGGACCTCTTCATGCCACGTGTATATGAAATGAGTATTCATTACAATAAATAAAACATAAACCTTTTCATCTATTTTAAACATTTTTATAAACCCACCACAGTGAATGCCCTAAGAAGCAAATACGAAAACTCATAACAGGAACTAATTATTAGTCTTACGAAAATATCATTGCCATTGGGTTTAATATATAGATACATTTTTTTTATGGGTTGTTCACATTTTATCAGTACTTAAACAAAAGCTTCATAAATAGAATAACGTATATTTTATACACATTGTTCATTTGGTTTATTCTAGTTGTCTATATATATAACATAATTCAATTCAATGGCAGAATTGTCTTCTTTAGTAGTTTTGTCTTAACTTAACCAAAATAAGGTGGTTTAATTAGTTTAATGTGGTTTAATTAGTTTGATGTTTAGTTTGTTTAATGTCGCCCATAATTCTCAATAAAATTCAACCTTGACCTTCTTGAATCAAATAGTCAACAAATCGTGTTTATGGAATTTAAAAACTCAACCTTTTGAGTCCTTGAACATCTTAAAGTCAAATAGTCAACATACGTTCTTTTAAGTTAAAAACCAAGTTTGCAAATGTACAATTCGTAACTGTTGTCCACACAATGAAGAAGGGACATTTAAGTTGATTACTCGCCTTGTTTAAATTTGGACTTGCTTATACCATGATATTGTACACCGGTCTATCGGACTATAATCTATTACGACCTAATACGAAAAATAAGCACTTATAAGGGTGTTTGGGATTGCTTAGCCCTTTTGCTTTTATGAACATTTGTAATACGCAATGAAGGCCATTTTAACTCATCCATGTATCCTTTTTGTTTATCCAAGGTTAGCGGTCCGATTATGCACACTATATATATAATTTTATCAAAAGTAAGTGCATGAACAAATGATTTGTCGATTTAAAAGCTTCTCTAGTGGTTATTTGATTTAATCAAGTTGCCTATAGTCGTTTTGTCTTAACTTCATCAAAATAAGTTAAAATTGACGTATCTTAAACTCAAATTTCTTAAAAAACTTTAGGAGGTTACAGTTTGGCGAAAAGTTTCTTAAAATCAATATTTTGGTTCTAAGTGAAATTCAAATTTTGGTGTTAAACTCAAAATTTGTTGGATTTATTTTCTTTACAACTTTCAAGTTTTGTGGAAAATTTTTAAAAATCAACTTTTTTAATGAGAACAATTCAACAAAAGATTTTTGTGAAACGTCAAATTAACTATTTTTAAAGATCAATTCAAACTAATCATCTTGTTTGGGGGGCTGAGATGCATGTTTTTTGTATTTGTTAGTTTGGGTTTAATGCCATTGCTGCCTTTTTAAAAAAAATATATATAATAAAAATGACGAGTGTTAGAAAAGAAAGTGAATCGGATATACTAACCTAACTCATTTAACTCGTTTGTACAATGTATCTTTTGATATTTTGGTAGATCATAAAGAAAACATACAAAAATAAGGTGTGTTAAAACCAAAACTACAGTCAACAAATTACATAGGTACAAAATGACTAACAATTACTCGTATAAAATATGTTATCATATCTCTAGAGCAACGCACAAAAAGAACACAAATGATACATTAAGACAACAAAAGTGTTATAGGGTGTGAAAGCTTGGTTTTATGTTTTCAATCCCACATGGAGTAAAGAACAAAGTTGTTCTTGCTAATATATTGAGGTGTATAGGCAATTATAGGTTGAGATTAATATTATGTTGTTGGGGTGTTATGTTGATTTTGTTTAAGTACGAAAATATGGGTAACAAGGTCAATTACAATATCATGGTAATTAATGTAAGCTCTTAATTTTTTGTGGATTGCTTGATAACTTATATAAGCTCTTATTTTTTTTCTATAACCATTCAAAATAACTTGTGTTGAGATTAATATTTATGAAGAATTTTGTTGAAGTACAATACTAAACATTTGACAAAAACCAAATTGAACTAACAAGCTCAAATTTTGTGATGCGAAATATTGATCCGCCTGGTTGGCTAATAAAATTGTGAGAATGGGGCGGTGCTGTTTTACCGAACCGTATATTTAGGTTTTTGAGAACTACAAAACGTTTGGTTTCGGATTTTTTGGTTTTTCGATTTTTGACATTGGATCAGTTCGGTTTTAGGTTTTTCTTACTTGACAATAAGCAAGTTTTAATTTTATATAAATTAACGATTCCAGGTTTTCAAACAAAAATATTTAAACAAATATCAACAGTAGCATAATTTCTAACAATCCAAAGCTACAAAATATATTACAAAACAACCAAACAAGAATTTAAAGTATAAATTCACATTTTTGCGTTTTTCCTCCACCATTACATTCAAAGAACAATATTGTTTGAAAACAAAAATATAATATCTATAAAGTGATCAAATTTGAGTGTATAGATAATAAACAAGACTATTGTTTTTTAGATACAATTGTATACTCAAATCATGGAAATTAAATATCAAATCTCTTATATAGATAAAGTTATTTAAAAGAATATAAAGGTCGGGTGGAGCAGTTTTCTAGGTTCGGTTTTTTGTATGAAACCGAAAGCCACCCCAAACATTCGGTCTTTATAAAAATCAAAACCATCACCATCGGTTTGTCAACTGGGCAGTTTTTTTCTATTCGACTTGTTCAATTTTTTCAGTTTCGAATCGGTTTATCGGTTTTGTGCTCACCATACCAGTCACCCCTTATAAAAGTCAGAATTGATTCTAAGTAACAACACAGGTGATCCCTATGCCTGGAATGAATCAACTGATTTCTTTCCCAAGACATATTTCTTGTATGCATGTACTCTTTATATTGAAATATTGGATTGATGGCTAAAGGGGTCTTTGGATGTGCTTTTTGAAAGTTATTGCCGCCACTTTATATTAGGTTTCTTGTAGTAACTTTTACATGCTTCTCAAAAGTCCATTATTTTCATTTGAAAAAGATACTTGCAAATTATAAAAGTTTAAATGCGGCATTAAAGCCCCCCTCGTGTTTGGTTGGGGCCATTTGGAGGAATTTTGAGGGTTTTGAATTTTAAATGCCCTCATTTATCATGTTTGGTAAAATTAATGGGGGAACTTTAAATGCTTTTGTGATTTTAATTTCTATTAAAAGGGCCATTTTAAATTCTGTGGCTAGACGAGGAAATGATATTTCCACAAGAGATGTTGTTTTCGAGACACATTTACCCCTTATCTTTCACATGTACTTCTTCCCCATCTCATCATTTCTTCTTCCCATTACTCATAAATAAAACAAATCTTCTCTAGAACTCCATCAATCGCTCCATCACTACTTCAATCTTAAAAACTCTATTTGATTCTCGCATAATATTCATGGCTCCCTTACTCAGATTACTCTCGAGTTTGATTTAGATACCAACAACGTTTTTGGGCTTCTCGGTTTTTCTTGATTTCAGTTCCATCACACAAGCAGATGCTTTAGCTCGCCTTGAATTGATTATATATGGTTGTAAAAAAAGTGATGATATTAATGGGTATGAACATGGTTGTATGTCGAAAGTATGAAACCGTATCATTTTGTGATTTTACTTGTTCGAATGATATGGCTTTTGGATAAAAGTGTAAACCTTTGATTATTTTTGGAAGATCTAATCTTTATGTTTCATTATAGTAACTACTTGGCTGTCTCTGTTTGAAATATAGGAAGATTACGATGGTGAAAGGGCAGGGGCAATTGTGTCATCTATCATTTTGCAAATTTAATTTCCCTTGACATGCTTTTTGTGAACCAAACACAAAAGCAAGAATTTGAAACTTTAAGCATTTGAAACTTCTAGCAATTCTAATTTCCTTGCACTTCAAAATCGCGAACCAAACGCCCCTAACTCTGTGATCGTAAAAGCAAAACTTAACAAATATGACCATTGTTAGACATAATTAGTGTGATAAACATGTTTACAGAAGTTATATTGTTTTGACAAAAATCTTGAATAAAATGACATAGAAGTTTTTATGCATTTAAGTACACTTTTGGACGGCTTTGAATCCGTTTGTTCGCTATATCAGCTTATTTTGTAGCTATATTTCCCCATTTTGATATGAAAACTGGCATTTTGAATATGAAAACCACAAAACAAATTTGTCAAATCTAGCTATTAACTAAACACTTTTGGATTGTTCGCGTAATCGCATTGATGTATTAGGACATCTTGGGATGGCTCAGATGGTAACACCGCCAGGTACACCTATGCAGGGTTATTTTAACCTATCTAAGCCCAGTCAGTATCAGCGCTCGGTCAACGCAACTCATCTATGCCTCGTCAAGTTAACAGTTGCATGCCAAGGCCAAAGTCGATGAAAACCCCTATGATGGTTCCAGGGAGTTCACGAGACCCTACATCGGGTGCCCCTCTAATGTTCACACCAGCTATGTATCAAGCCAGTCGAGCACAACAAGCATCCAGAGGTTTTGATACTTCAAATGCTAATTTAGCAATATAGTGTCTTTTACAAGGGCAAGGTAGCCTCGTCCCATATGATTCAATAGCACACAATAAAGATGTTTAATCATGATTCCGACACATATAAATCCACACTAGGCAAATGTTAGTGTAGAAGGTGTTATCATGTCTGTATAACAATATGTAAAATGAACATAAATAATACTCGTATTTGATTACGATAATACAAGGGCTATCCTTTAGAACAACTTCATCAACTTGTTACAAGTTTTAAGTCCCACATGGGGTGAAGAAAAGAACTTGTCCTTGCTTATATAGGGTGTTCGTATAGAACCTTTACAAATTGAGATTAGTACTATGATGTTGAGACGGGAGATTCGAATATGTTTAAGAAAAAAAACCAATTCGGATTTTTTGACCGACAATATGAATAAGTTATTAATTTTTTTTTTTACTTTTTCTTAATAGGATTTTTATATATTTAAAATAAATTTGGATTAGTGCTATGATGTCGATACGGGAGATTCGAATATGTTTAAGAAAAAAAACCAATTCGGATTTTCTGACCGACAATATGAATAAGTTCTTTTCTTTTTCTTTTTTTTTTTACTTTTTCTTAATAGGATTTTTTTATATTTAAAATAAATTTGGTCGGTAAAATACTAAAGATTATGCCTTCTAATGTGCTTATTTAGAAGGCTTATTAACTTATATAGCATTAGTAAGCTAGATGTTCACGAAGCTAATTTTGAGAGTTAATAAAAACTTGCCAAAGTTTGTAGAGTTCAAATGCTAATTCCAAAACTCAAGATGATGGCACCAATATTGCTCTAATATAATGGCTTATCTTATGATACATATTTATTATAAGATAAACCATTATATAAAGATGAACCTGAAACTAAAAAAATAAAAAAAAAATGAAAAACATCTAAAAGACAAATTTCTCAGTGATTTAATATTAGAAATATAATGGTTCTCTATATAATTAAACAAAGAACCATAATTATGGATAAATTCGCCCAACTCGTTTGTAAAATTATGTATCTTTTTTTATCCATGGTTACCATAAAGGAATCACATAAATAACATGTGTGAAAAATAAACTAAACAAACTACTTCTGAATAAAGTGATGAACAATATATTTTTAATCCCACATGGGTCAAAGAAAAGAAATCGTGTTTGTATATATAGCATGGTGTATATAGGACATTCAAATTGGGATCAATGTAATGCTATTGGGTTGTGATATGGTCGTGTTAGATAACAAAAATACACGTAACACGTCGCATAACTTATATAAGCTTTTAATTTATTATTATTATTTTTTGAATTTTTTTCATTTGAATTTTATAATATTAAGGATGACTTTCCTTTGAATTTTATAATATTAAATTTTTTATTATTATTTTTGAATTTTTTTCATTTGTTCGTGTTAGATAACAAAAATACACGTAACACGTCGCATAACTTATATAAGCTTTTAATTTATTATTATTATTTTTTGAATTTTTTTCATTTGAATTTTATAATATTAAGGATGACTTTCATTTGAATTTTATAATATTAAATTTTTTATTATTATTTTTGAATTTTTTTCATTTGAATTTTATAATATTAAGGATGACTTTTTATTAACTAACATATTGAAAAAGATATAAAAAATATTGAAAAGTGTATCTTGAAGTATAATTAGAGTGTTTAGTTTATGCTTATTAAGTATGGATGGCAATTAGCGAGAAACAAATCCATAACCCACGGATACGCGCATGTAAATGGGTGGTTAACCCCGTCAGTTTTCACTCACTGGTTTGTTGTGGGTGAAAATTTGTACCCATCGGTGGGTGCGAGCTGATGACGGGTAATGTATACCAATCACGGATTAACCAATGATACCCATTTAAATTACCACAGGTGTACCCGTCAAAATATCTGTAGGTGTACTCGCGAACCCTTTATGTTAAACTATTTTTTATTATAATACTTAGATATTTGTAAGGTAACCAACTCTTTAGAAAACACACTAAACTAATAGTTTCTTTGAGTTCCAAGATCTGAAGATGAATACGAAAGATCAAACCATCAAAGATATATACATGATACATCTTAGTTTTCATCTTCCATACACAAATACTACTTCTCGGCTTCTCGCTCGAAGTTCCGCTCACATCTAATATTATTTTATCAGGGACGCTGTTGTTACTTTCATTTCTTGTTAACTATATAGTGTCTTGTTACACTTTCATATTAAGTTTTCATATCAACAACAACAACAACAACAACAAACCCAATCCCGCCGAGGCAGGGTATGGGGGAGGTAAAATGTAGAGAGATCCTACCCCTACACCAGGGTAAACCCGTGGGTAGAGAGACTGCTTCCATTGAGACCTCCGGCAAGTGCATGTGTGCGGGTGAGAAAGTAAAGAAATAAGGGCAAATGACATAAAACAATATGCAAAAACGCAGCCAAAGAAAGCACACCGAACAAGCAAACAAAGCATAAAGGGGAGAAAGAAAACCGCGACAAGCACACACAAAGAAGCCAACAACAAAGCACGTGAAAACAAAGAGCCAAGGCACACTAAAAGTAAACCAACTAATGGGGGCACAGAGTAAAGCAAAACAGAAGCAAAACATACGGCCAAAAGCTAAGGCAAACAGAAGCACCTAAACCAAAACGCAAGGAGCAAGAAAAGGTGCAAACCTAATGGGAAACAAGAAAGCAACGAAACCACGCACGGGCCTAAAGCTACGGCAAAGCAAAGAAGAGAAGAGGCCATAAAACCCAAAACGCAAGGGGCAATGCAAAAGGGGGCGACAAAAGCCAAACACCCAAAAACAGCCTACAAAACACAGAGCACCTAGCAAAACTACCAGAAAATTCTAATTCTATCCCTCCACCCCTTCCTATCTGAGATCATGTCCTCGGTCAAACGAAGCTCCATTATGTCTAGCTTAAGTCTATCCTCCCACCTGAGATTGGGTCACCCTCCTTCTCGCGCCATCAACCACTAGCGCTCGACCTTCTCGATCGGGCCGGCATGGCCTCCTCCCGACATGACCGAACCACCTCACCCTTCCTTTCTCATTTTGAAACAATATTTCCGACCTCGAGTTTTGCTCAAAACTACGTTCGGGATCATGTCAAGCAAGGTTTTACCACAAGTCCATCTTAGATCCCCGATTCGCCACCTCTACCCTCGTTAGCATGAGCCTTTGATATCATGATCTTTTTTTTTTTTTTTTTTTTTTTTTTCACTAACCCATGGGTTTATCCGTGGGCAACAAAATCTGCGAGCATGAACATGGGTAGAAAATTTTACCCACTGGCAGGTGACGAGTGGGTGAGAGAAAAACCACAAAGGCGGGTGATGGGTTAGAGGTACTCGTACTCATTGCCCATGGGTGTCATCCATGTTATTAAGCTTATTTAGAGAGTTACTAGCAAACGTATAGATTGAGAGTAGTACTATGTTATCAATATATCGGATATGAATTTGTATAAGCAAAACTACCAATTCAAAATTTCCGCATCAGTAAACTTGTAAAAACATAACATATATGTTACTTTACTATCCAAAAATATGGGTTCGGTAATCCTAAAAATATGGAATGTAATATAAATTATAAGTTCCGTAAACTAAATGAAAAAAATAAAAATTTATTACCTTACGTGCATTTTTTTAGAAATTTAATGACATTAATTTGTATATTAACTCTTTGTGACCTATAATAATGGTCACTTATATCATATAACAAAGAATAATTATTATTAATTATTAATTATGGAAAATTAACCTAACTCGTTTGTAAAGTGGATCTTTTTCTATCTATGGTTACCATGAAAGGTCTCAAACACATAAAGAACATGCGTTGAAACATAAACAAAACAAACTACATTGGTATAAAGTGCTCAACACTTTTATAAGAAGTTATATGTCTATAGAACAATGTGTAAAAAGTTCATAAATGATACGGTAGTATTTGTTTAAGGTAACAAAAGGGTTATGTCATCTAAACAATTTTTTGTATGGGGTTATTCTTTTGTTGTGAACTTTGGTTTCAAGTAATCAATCCCACATGGGGTACAGATAAGAGTTTGTGCTTGCTTATATATTGTGGTGTATATGTCTTTTCTAAGTTGAGACTAATATTATGTTATTGGGCTCTTATGATGAATCTTTGTTAAAGTGCAAATATGCGATAACAAATTTTCTTGAGAAAGTCCTCTGACTTATATAAGCTTCTAACTTTTTTGTCGTTGAAATACCAAAACACGAGACCAATCTGTCCTTATTGTTGAAGCATTTATCTATGATGTACAACAATCATATCAAAATTCCTGATTTACATTTGTGTTTCTAGTTCGAAAATTGACACAATGACATATGATAAACTTAGAAATGGTCATACCCTCAACTTTACTTTTACATTGATCTGAGTACACATTGATACCTTTAAAACTTTGAGCTTATTGTAAAAGTTACACATGAGATAATTCTTTATGCAACATTACATTTTACATTAATAAGATAAAAACCGAAAAATTATAATTGCAAAATACAGAACTGAGCTAGTTTTAGTATTTCACAACTTGATATAAATAGCACCTTTGAACCACACCAAAATGCAACAATTACAACAACATTAGATCTGTGACGTTAAATAATACAACTAGGAACAATTTCTTTTACACTTCATCTGTGCGGAAGTTACAAAACTTCATCGATAGGTATAAATGGATGAATAAACTCAGCATCTAGAATGCTAAAAATGTGTCTTAAAAATTATTATTATCTCTCGGGCTGTGTTAGGAGCATATTACTTGTCTTGCAGTCAAGAACAATATGTTACCCGTAATTTTGAGACTAGATTGCCTTCAGTCCCAGCAAGCTCACACAATTTCTCGCACATTATAAATGATTTATTGTTATGGTGGTCTGTACATGGACCTAATGGTGCAAATTTAGCAAAGCCCCTGCAATATATTCGAAGTCAAACCCTCACATAGAAGATAAAGAGGATTTGAAATAATGTAGAGGTGGTAACATGATATGGGACATGTTCTAACTCTAATGGGTCTCATAAGTTATACACATAAAATGGAAATGTGTCAAACAGGTCAAACAAGTCGAAGCTTGAAAGTCATGCGAAGTGTATTTAACTGCGTACCTCCTTCTAGTTTGGTTTATTTGAAAAGGTTATTTATTTTGCAACAGTATAGTCTCAACAATCATATATAGAACAGTAATTATTTATTAAAATCTTTAAAACAAACAGATAAAGATCTCTTTGTTGATCGGCATAATCTGACCCGACCAGTACCAAAATTACCCATTTGACGTGTTACCCAACTTAACCAGCCCAGCTGAGCAACTTAAGGAGAGCCAAAAGATCAGGTATCACTGAGTCTCACCCTTTGTAGAGTCCTCGAGGCCACTCTGTGATCAGAACCTGTAATTTAAGCATATGAAGGCATTACGCAATGCAGCCCACCTACAACCCATAGATCGTTTTTAACAACACGAATTTTGAATAAGTTTGGAACCTGAAGTCACCCTCAAACGAACTAATGAAACTGACACCGGTCACTTAGGAAAATTAATTTCCTGTATCTATTTTCTATAATTTTGCTTGAGGATTTACTTATCCAACCCAATAAATTCTTGGGAAATTGGGATTTGAATGTCAAAGTGAAACAATCATAATTAGAATTTACAAAAAACTTGACAGCAAAAACTAACAGTTTACCGTATATGCAAAATGGAATCCGTTTCTGTGAGGGTACTCACCGAGCCTGTTATTGTACTTGTTAATTTTTCATAGATTGCGAATCATGTTACTTGGATGAACATTATATTGATAAACTATCTGAGTATGCACAATCAGAATGTGTGCAGGGACTCGTTTCTGTAACAGAGAGGGTGGGAACTTTCTGTGATAAACACACTAATATTGATATATTCCACACTAAACAAACGTTTACAACGGTATCTATTTATACTATGTCAAACGGTGTTATTGAACCGTTGTGACTCTTCTACAAGGCATGCATCTAATCGACACATCCATTCCTACTTTACAGGAAGTAAACTACTTTACAGTTATTAACTATCTAATCTACATGATCTGTGCTAAACAGTCAAGTCTTACAGACTAAAAACTGCTCAAACACTAATGCAATTAAGATCAGAGGAATATAGGGAATTCCTGGGTCGTTAAGTCCCACGGAGGATGAATTGGTGTAATAAACACTTGATCAGATGGTAGAATGATCACTAAGGATAGCAATCAGTAGGGTTTTGGATGAAAAATTATATTAAAAGAAAAGATTAACAAATAACAGCGACTTAAATGCAAATTAAAAAGATTAAAAAGTTAAAATCTATTAAATAAACGCTATCACTATTTTTACAGATCGATGAACGTTTATTTTATAAAACAAAATAACTTAAATAAACTATATTAACTAAAACGTAAACTTGAATTACTTAAAAACGTAGTTTAAAACGGAAACGAGCGTTATTTACGAAAATGGCGCTGGAGCGCAAGATAAAACGTAAAATTACTGAAATAAAAGGCCTACTGGTGTAAAACTAATTTTCTTACGTACTATTTGATAAAAGAAAATTTTAGGAAAAAGAATTATATTTTTCTGATTATTATTTTATTTATTATGAATTAAATACGGTTAAACACTAATTAAATGTTTAAAAATACTAAAACTATTGAGAAAATTCTAAAACTTTTTTATAAAATACTTTATAACATTACAAAGCTAGGAAAAATACAAAAGTGGAAAAAGCTTGTGGAAATAAGCTGCAAATAAGCTACTTTACACGTATAAGCTAAATGAGACAAAAGGGGTTATGTATTAAACGTTGCAAATAAGAACACAAAAAGACCCTAGTGCAGATGGTTGGATGGTGTGTGCTGTGTGCGTGCAGGTAAGACAGCAGGTCCTAAGTTCGATTCCCACCATTCCCCTTTTTTTCAACTATTTTTTTTTTATTTTTATTTTACAAACTAATTATATACAATAAAATAAGCATTTTTTATAACTACAACTATTTATAAAAATGACTAAAAAGCACTGTTTGAGCTTAAGATTTTGTAACAGTTTACTAGAAGAAAGAAAAAGAAATAAAATGAATAAGTACTATGTTTAACTAAATGACTTATAAGCTAATAAATAAGCTAAGTTAAACTATAAATAAGCTAGATAACTGTTAACAAGCTAATATGAAAACTGAAAAAGAAATTTTACTTAAAAATAAGCACTGAACCATCCAAATAAGCATTAATCTTACTGTTTGCACAGGCCACATTTGAGGTTTCTAGGCAACTTTAAGCTTAAATTTAAGCACTGTAATAAGCTAGGAATTTAAAATAAACACTTGAACTAATAAGTATACCAGCTAGGCTTTCTAAAAAACTAATTTACAAAGATTGGGTTACACTAATAAGCTTGTGAGAAGCTTATGAAGAAATCGAAAACACAAAGGCATGTGGCACTTTTTAGAAAAGGTTTCAATACAAGTTGAAAATTAAGCTCTTTATAAGCTAATTAAAAGTAAACTAATATTTTCTAATTTAGTTTAGCATCTATATTTTAATATCCTAGAATCTTATGAACTAACTTTTATTATTAAACACATAATAAAATTCTAAGTTTTATTCAAAACGGTATTAAGAAATTTGACTTTTTAAGAAAACCAAATAAGTTGACTTAAGTGAACTTCTAATGATCCTAGACGACCTAATATGATGTATAAAGCTACTAAGAGACTAAATTAAGTTAAATAAACAACTTGTAAACTAGTATGCATGATTTAGGAACTTGAAATTCCAACAGTTAATAAGCAATATGGGATTAAATTTGATTTTGACTTTTAAGGAACAAAGATCGAATTTTATGGTGAACTTGGCTAATTAGAACTAATGTAACTTAAAATAACAATAAACAACAACACAACAAACTTCTAAACACAGTTACACAAAGAAACAAACACCTCTTTAATAGGCTGTTGTGAAGAATTAAGTACTAAAACAAGTGTTTAAGCTAAGAAATCTATTCATTAACTTGTAATAACTATGTTTAGACAAGATTAAACTAAAATAAACAAGAATTAACTACTAATATTAAGAAATACCAATTATGAGAAAAATGGCTTACAAATGGTATCCAGCTAAAAACAGATAACAAAGATCAAGTATCCACCCTAATAGCTTACCAATAAGCTTCTAAACCCAAGCAATCCACAAGCAATCTCGCTTGACTTCTTTACCCTTTCTCCATTGATTTTTATTTTCTCACTATTTTCTTGGTAATTTTCTTGTATTTTTGAATTGCTAATTAAAATTGGATTTTTAAGGTTTCAAAAGGCTTATAAGATGTGTAAAGAGCTTATACAAGCTTAAGAAACAACAACAACACTTATTAACAACATTTGCTTATTTTGAGAATTAGAACTTGAAAATGCATAAACCGAATTGTACATCAAACCGAAATTGATATCGAAAATAGGTTTGAAATACACCGAATATGATTACAAATACTTGAAAGCTTTTAAAATAAACTGAAATTAAAATTACACTAAGAACGACAATTTAAACTACACTAAAACTAACTCTCGGTTATTTCTTGCTTCTCTTCCTCTCTTTATACCCAAATAGCTTCCACGTGTTCTTCCGAGTGATTCCACTTGATTTGACCTTTGATGTGGTCTAAATCATCCGACCTTTCATTTCTACTTTTAAGCGGGAAAAGTCTTACAACCGGGTTTAGTAACGTGTTTTAGGGGAAGGAGCATTAATTTCTTTTGGGATGTTGTAAAGGTGGAGGGGGAGGTGGAAAGGTGGAAATGAAACTGTGGGTAGTGGTGGTATGGTTTTACTGTGTTTGAGTGTGTGAGGAGAAGGAAGGAGAAAACAGGGTGGCGGTATTTTATTTTAAAAGGTGTGGATGGGCTTGGAGTTGGGCAGCAATGGGTTTAGATTGACCGATTGGATTTGTAATAATACAAGGGTCCGTTTGGTTTAGTTAATACACAAGGACAAATTTTGTAATTTTGGCAAACTTAGAGGATCGATCTTGTAACATTTCTAAACTTATCACAAGGGTTGAACTTGCCAAACTTTGATAGTACAAGGACCATTTTGCATAAAATTCCATTTTACAAGTCCAAGGACTAAAATTGCCAATTTTGTAACTCTAGGGACCAAACTTGTAATTTTCTCCAAAGTTATCATGAAGGACCAATATTGCCATTTATAAATAGTATAAGGTTTATTTTGATTATTTTCTTATTTTTAAAACCTTAGGGACTATTTTTGACACTTTTGCAAAGTTGAGGGACCAAAGTTGTAAATTTGTGATTTTTAACATCAAAGGCTTAATTTTGACAACTTATGAATCCCAAGGACCTTAAATGACATTTTACAAGTTTTGAAATGACCAGGGACTAATTTTGACAACTTTTGTAACTTGGGGGACTAAAACTGCCAATTATGCAAACTTGATACGTTTTTCATCATATTTTGATGTTTTTGCATTTAAAACATATAAAACACTTGTTTGTGATATTTTCATCATTTTGATGTGTTTCTGAGTGTTTTCAGATGTTTTTGCAGTTTAAATGGTACAAAAATGATGAGTATTTAGACACTCATCACTACACTATTGGTCCTTCGACTTTCAAAGACATATAATTCTTGATTATTTCAAGTCCAACATTCACTCCCCTAATCAAGACATTATATTCTTCATACTTTTCACTGCTCCTTGTTCATCCTATTTGCGCCTCGTTCCTTCTTTATTATTGTCTCCGATCGCTTTGTTAACCTCGGTCTAATCATGTTCATTGCCTCTTGTTTCGTTTCATGGATGATCCTTTTGATCATTCTTCAAGTGCTCCATCCTTCACTCTCTTTCCTTCGGTCTTGCGGGTCCATGGCCAAGCCATCATTGTCATGTCTCCTACATCTTTGACTTTTCACCCCAAGGTACGTTAGCGGCTTCATGGCGGACTACACTTTTGCTTTCCGTGATCGTATCAAACTTGCAATGAACATAATCTTCTTCTTTGGTTTCCACAACAATTTTCTATCAAAGCAAGTCGCTTTGCTTTCCTTCTTTCTTCACTAATACCCCACGGTATTAATCCATCGCTCTAAACAAATGAATTTGTTTGTCGCTTGCTGTTGTTTATTTCTTTTCGCGATCACTTCCTTGATCGCAATTGATCTCGCAACCATGCTTTCACGTGTTTCTTAGTTTTTTCTTCTTCTTCCGGGATCTTTAAACCATGGGCTCGATGCCATGTTAATTTTTCATAGTTTGCGAATCATGCTACTTGTGGATGAACATAATATTGATAAACTATCCGAGTATGCACAATCGAATGTGTGGGGACTCGCTTCGTAATGAGAGGTGGGAACTTTCGTGATAAACACACTAATATTGATATATTCCACACTAAACAAACGTTTACAACGGTATCTATTTATACTATGTCAAACGGTGTTATTGAACCGTTGTGACTCTTCTACAAGGCATGCATCTAATCGACACATCCATTCCTACTTTACAGGAAGTAAACTACTTTACAGTTATTAACTATCTAATCTACACTATTGGTCCTTCGACTTTCAAAGACATATAATTCTTGATTATTTCAAGTCCAACAAATGTTTGGCATCAGAATGCATTGGAGTGTTTGTGCAATGCAACATCTTAACTGTATTAAACATGAGATATATGCGATCTTGTGGCACTTCATTACATAGGATACGTAGAGGGAGAATTTAAACGAATGTAAAAATTTACCTTTAGAACTTCCATAGAAATTTTTGGAATATGTTAGTGGACTCAAAGGCTACTTCAAAGAAATTTTTAGATGGTTCATACAAACCTACACGTAGACCTCCATAAAGCTAGAACTGACCTCGTCAATGTTGGTGTCAAACCAAGATACAAAAACCGAGCTCCTTCTTTTCTAAAAGCTCGAGCAAATGTGTGTCCCTATAAACATTAAAGATGGAATAAAGTTCAAAACAAACATTATCTTCAGATCTTAGAGTAAAATCATCATCAACCACCATTATACAAACAAATATATGGATATTTTTTTGTGAGACCACGATGTTGCACTTAAATTGATAATCTTTTGTCAACCCTTATGGTTTTACACTTTTACTCAAAGATCTGAAGATAAGGTTTGTTTTGGGGGTGATTTGAACTTTATGCCATCTTTTGTGGAGGTGATGTTCGATCATTTGGTTCGATCAAAGTTGTCTATGCGGCCTTTATACCAAGAAGCCATTGAAGAGGAACATTCACACTTTTATGGTTATATTCATAAAATTCTTTGAAATGAGAACACTATAACCAGACTCGGCAAATCCTGATGGCTCAGACAAATTTTCTCGGAAACATTTAAGAAATACAAAAATCCCTCATTCTTGGCCTTATTTGTGAAACGCAGTTCAAAGGCATTTACCAACACTCCTATGTTTTCATAAAATATATATAAGATGCACATTTAAAACTAGCATGTAAGAAAATCGCAACGTGGTTTAAATACTCAACCTTGACCTTCTTAAAGTCAAAAACTAAACATACGCCTTTTTATGCTAAAAACTAAGTTTAGAATTTGTAGCTGTTGTTTTGTTCACACAACTTTATTAGATGATTTTATGCTTATTCAAACAGCTTATATGACTTATTTAAGAGATTTAATTTCAGTAATCAATTTGGGAGTTGGTTGTTACAAATTCATATGTAAGCTTAGTGAAAGTTGATAATGCGATTTCGCTAACTATTAATAGAAGGTGTTATTATGTCTCTAGAACTTCTTCTTGTATGGGGTTAATTTTGTGAAAATTTATTTCAAGTTTTAAGTCCCACATCGGGTGAAGAAAAGAGCTTGTGCTTATTTATATAGTGCGGTGTATATGACTTAAATGAATTCAGATTAGCATAATGTTATTGTTGTGGATAACCAAATTTGTCAAGCTAAAAATTAACAGATCTGTCATGTCTATGACACTAATTTATGTAAGTTCTTAATTTTTTTTATACACTTTCTTTTTTTATTCGAATTTTTCTGCATTTAAAATAGATTTTGGACACCTAAAATATTGAATAGTATGCCTTTTAATGTGATTAAGGGTGTTTGTATAAGCTTATAAAATGACAAAAGACACGCAAGTTTTGTTAATTACACAATTTACTGTGTATAGCTATCCCGAATGCATACGAGAAACGATGTTATATATTGTTCATGTGGCTATAAATATTTCGATGGGTCATAAAGAAAACATATAATGATATAAATAAGATGTGTTACAACCTAAACTAAACAAATTATGTAGGTACAAACTACAAAATGGTGGACACTTACAAAAGACGTTATTATGTCTCTGAAGTAATATGTAAAAAGAACAAAAAGAATATTGTATTTAATCATGTCAACAAAAGGGTTATATTCCCAGAATAATTTTTTGTATGAGATAACTTTTTGTGAAAACTTGGTTATAAGTTCAATCCCAAATAGAGTAAAGAAAAAACGTTGTGCTTACTTTTGGCTAAAAATCTTTAATTTTGAACTTATATATACTGTGGTGTATATGCTTGTACAGTTTGATATTATTATAGTGTTATGATAACATTATGGTACTTCCTCCTAATGACTCAATAATTTATATAAAATCTTTAATTTTGAGGAAACATTTTGTCGACAACCCAATAACTTATATTAGCTCTTAGATTACTATCTTTTTTATAATTTATGTCATTGGAAATATTATAGATTATATCTTTTAGTGTGATTGGGGTTTTTTTGTAAGCTTATTTAGAAGGCTTGTTAGCTAAAATACCAAAATAAACACATTTTAAGTGTTAGTTTAAGCTTTTTTTGTGTGCAGCCTATTTTTTTGGGTTACATGGGTTTTCGACTCGACATTGCCAGCCGACTAATCCTTGGGCAACGTACTACTCTTTTGAATAGCCTGGAGTCGACGCATGTGAACTTCTGTGACCACAACAGGATTAATTTTGTGTGGCCTATTAAAAAGGCTTCAACCTACTTAGGTTTTAAGATATCCTACAAGCATAAACCACTTCAAACGCTTATTAGCTTATAATCACAGGCTAACACGAGAACACTCACTTAAATTGTAAGCAATAAACATATAGTAAGCTTCATTCCAAGAAACAAGGTTTAACTCATAAATATTTGAATGTTACAGTATCATATATAATTTGGTTCGGGGTGTTAGTTTAAGCTTGTTGGAAGGCTTATTAGTAGCTTATATATCAGATATACTGCTTATTTTAGATGTTTATTTAAGCTAGTTGAGAGAGTTAATAAAGTTTCCAGAAATTTCTAGTTTCAAATACTCAACCTTATCACTTTATTTAATTATGTAACATAACTATTACGGTTTTGTAACCAACTGAGCACATTATCTGATTAGTAAAAGGAATGGAATTTGTGTGGTTAGACACCGTGTGTCAACCGGCACTTAACAGTTACCCATTTGACCCATGTGACCCATTTTGATAACTTTTGACAAACTGCATAGATCCAAACAGTAAACTTACCTCACGTATACTATTTTCTGAAAAGATCGTGTTTAGCAAGAGTTCTGAGCTATAAATTGCTGCACCTGCTTGTAGTATTAGATGCAACCTTTTATCGTTTTATAATTAAAAATGATATTTTTTTAAGCTAAGTGTTGATATTAGGTCTAGTTTATGTTATTATGTACATGATGATGAAATTTGAAACAATGCCTCGGTAAGAATTATGGAAGAATTGTTTGATACTTTGATTGATGTTGGACTGTGCGTTATGAGTGCATGTAGTGGGCGAGCTTATTTTGGTTGAATTCTAGAGATGTTATTGTGATTACTGTGATGCGTACAACGTACTTGACACATGATTCACAAAGTATTCTTGACTACGTTTATATTTGTTTGGTTACTATGATATATTTGGTTCTGTTGTAAAGATATATGGTGTGCCTTGCTGAGAATTACAGTATAATTTCGGTGAAGTAGTTTGGGGCTTAAAGATTAGGCAAAGAGGGCGTTTAGATGTAGTTGCGATGAAATGACATAGTGTTACAAACACCCAACTTATATGTTAATTACAAAATTTGCAATAATAATAAAAAATGTATAAAATAATAAAAATGTTTGGAATGTAGTATTTTTTATTCTGATTGGTTAATTTATGTTCTTAGACTGATTATGTACTTTGATGTGAACTTTTAACATATTGTATCTAATAATTCAGCGAAATAATGCCTCCGGAAGGGAAGCAACATAACGCCGGTTATAAGACAAGGTAGCCTCGTCCCATTTAATTGAATAGTACACAACAACGATTTTCTAATCATGGCTCTGAGATGTATAAATCCATCATAGGCAAATTTTAATAAACGGTGATATAATTTCTCTAGAATAACTTCTTGTATGGAGTGGTATTACTTTTGTGAAAATTTATACAGTAACTTTTTAGTCCCACATGGAGCAAACAAAAGAACATGTGGTTCCATAAATCATGTGAATTGAGATTAGTGCTATCTTATCGGTGTGAACATCTAGTTTGTTAAATCCTAAAATAACAAGCTTGTTGTCCGCCTAAATAATTTAATATAAATTCTTGACTTTTTTAAAACCATTTTGTATTAATATTAAGGATAAATTTTGTTCATGTGGTTAAATATTAGAAAATAATGTGATTAGGGGTGTTTGAGTACGCTTGTTTAAATGGCGCATTTACTTTATATAGCAAATAGCAAGCGTAGATTGATCTAAGTTGCTTGGTAACCATTCGACACGCTACCCGGTTTATGATGAACTTCAAGAGATGGAAAACATATATTTGTAAACTTAAGTGGTGGAATATTTCAAATAATCGTATAGATAACCTCAATTATACTGTGTATCTATTAATATTTTGATGGTTCATAGAGAAAACATACAATATAAGGTGTGTTGAAACATAAACTAAACAAATTACGTAGGTACAAAGTGATGAACACTTGTAAAAGATGTTATCATGCCTCTAAATTTTTTTAAAAGGAACATATATGATACAATATTTGATTAAAGCAACAAAAGGGTTATGTCCTGATAACAGTTTTTTGTATGGCTTTCTATCCACAACCGTGTTGTAAGAAACAAACATGAACACTTTTAGTGGGAATTAATTGTTAGTCTCACATTTTCTTATCAAAATTAAGTGCATGAACAAAAGATTTATCATCTGGAAAACATATGTTTGTAGTTACTTCTTGGATTACATAATGTTCATTTGGCTTTCCATAGACGTTTTATTTCAACTTTACTTAAATACAAACAAAACTACAAAAAAAGAAAAACATGAAATAAGGCCCTCATTAACCCAAAATTTATAAGCTTATGATGTTGCACTTCAAATTCATAAGTGAAACAAAGTATAGTTTGTTAGAAAATGGATAGCTAACAAGGAATACAAGAGAAACAAACTCGAATAACTATGTATGTTAACACTGTTTTCGTCATCATACCTAATAATGGCCATGTATATTATTAAACAAAGAACAATAATTATGGATGAATTTACCCAAATCGTTTTTGAAATGTATCTTTCTCCATCAATGAAGGAAACACATAAATAACACGTGTTGAAAAATAAACTAAATAAACTACGTTTGAAAGTGATGAACAATGTGATCTCAATCCTATATGGGTCAAAGAAAAGAAACTGTGTTTGTATATGTATAATATAGTGTATATAGGACACACAAATTGGGTTAAATGTAATGTTATTGGGCTCGTGCTACTAATCGTGTTAAGGAAAAAAAAAATACAATTAACACAATTAGAACAGTATCCCACTAACTTATATAAGTTCTTAATTTTTTTTAATTATTTTTCAACTTTTTGTCATTTGAATTTTATAAAATATTAATGACTTTTTGTCAATTAACATGTGAAAAAGATAATAAAAAAAATTGAAATGTGTGTCTTCTTCCCACTTTTAATGTCCTGCGATTCTGCTAGTTCAGAAACTAAAGAGAAGGACAGGAGGCGATAGGTCAAAAAACGAGATCTCTAAATTCTCCCTGTAAGTAGAGTTTTGTTTACGCTCATTTAGAGAGATTACTAGCTTATAGAATAAAATAAAAATAAGCTCTCATTTAAAGTGATAATTAAAGCTTATTTATATGGCTTATTAGCTTACGAAGAGTGGGATTAATGTTATGTTATAGGGCAGTAGGGGTGTCAGTAGGGTTGGGTTGACTCGACCGGAATCCGATAAGACTTATCGGGTCGGGTTAAATCGAGTTAAAAAATCTTGTCGGGTTGTTATGACCCGAACACGATAGTGTTATCGGGTCGGTTTAGCATTATATAATTTATGTTTTCGGGTTATCGGGTCAACCCAATAAGACCCGAAAATTAATATTTAATTTTTTAATTAATAATTTTAAAAGCCCAAATACCCAATACTCGACACTGAATATGCATGGGACGTTTAGCTACTGGTCCTTGGTGTGATTTGTCACTGGTACATTATGTGAACAAGGATTGCGACGATGCCGCCGCGTTGCGGCGGGGCATTTCTACTTATCGATATACCTGGTCAGCGTTAAATTGTAGGGAAAGTTGTCGATGTATTGGTCCTCATAAATTTGAAAGCTTTAGTAAACATTCAGAGAACTTATATCTACAGACATATGAGTATGTATTGATCCCAAAATGCATAACAGTTACTGTTCACACGCTTGTGGTGACCATCAAAAGCAGTCGATGACCTGGCTAGAAGCACTGTGAGACCGCTTATAGCATCAGGGATTGATTGCTGGGTTGGAACTGAAAGTGTGGACGCATGAAGATTATACATTTCTTCTCTAATACCGAGGCTCGTTGTTGTTTCCATCTCAGTTGCAGAACGACAGCAGCTACCATCCGTAAGAATGTCTGCACAGTCCAGGACTTTCAGAAGATGTCTATAACCTACAAAGACAATGTAATAAGACATAAGCACAATATTATATACCAGCGTTATATGCTATATAACAGAAGCAGTAATGGCCGAAATTAGTCAAGAACAAAAACGAAAAAAACAACTGACACTGTCGCCTAGAGCATTTGAGAATATCTATTAAAGGCAATTGGTACTTGAAGATGTCAATTTAGAAGAGGTGCAGGACTCAAACACAAATGAGTGACCATCAACTGTAGGAACTCGAACGATAGATGTAGGAGTATACACATCAACGACATCAGTATACGGATCGTCAACCATACCATGAATGGTGGAGGCATTTGTAACATCATTAATGCATATCATTTTTAAGACAACAGGTAGTGGAAAGTCTGGACCAAAGGCGGTATGCAATAGTATTGGGTTGTGCATAGTGACATGTAGACCTCAAATCCTACGAAAAAGACACACCATAAGAACTGTAACAAAAATTGAAACTGAAACCTGATTGTAAAGGAACATGCATTTCGATCACATAAACATGGCGCAATATTAAAGCAAATAAATAATTCCTATTCACCTTGATTTTCAGCGTTGGTTGATCCCACTTTTCAGTCTACATTGGTGGCGATTAGCTCAACATCAGGTTCTGGTATACTTGAATGATGACATTCAAAACCGTTAAAATCAGGTATCATTTATCACACGTATCGATCAAATTCATCTACATATATTAAGCGTAATACCACGAACGAAATTACTATGCATGCGACGAACTTGTTATTTGTTGTGATTAGTGATAAATACCAACAAATTGAGACCTGGATGGACTGAACAGCCCAAAATTATGGACGTTGTATTAAAATCTGAATTTTGTACTAAAATAATTACCAGCGTAGAACGCACCTACAATCGAAAACATGATCAGTGGCTTGTTGTTTGATTTCGCAGCAAAAGCTCCCATCCATTTTCTTTGCAAAACCTAAACAACCAAGTCAACATACATGTTACTAAAAAAGCCAATGTAACATACCTTCTGACTTGAGAGTGACTATCTATACTTTATGTGTTGGTTTATGCTACTGGGTAATCTAATTTAATTTCACATTCAAATCATCGACAATCACCTTTATGAGTTTATCTTTTTCTTCTTGCATTCCACTTAATTTCACCTTCAAATAATCTACCAACCGTAGCGCTAGACATTCAAACAAATCCGAATGCATGAAGTTACCTCACTGGTTCAATATCTTGATTTTTCTTTCCATCTTTTTCGTCTGCCGTCCTGTTCCTTTCATTGGCTGCAAGCACAACAATATATTCTGAATATTATCAGCTCATACTCAAAAGCTTTAACTAAATGACTTTTTCAAAGAACATATATCTCAAATACCGGTTTGTGCAGACAAAATGTGATTATGTCCTTACTTGTAAATAATTATATAAAGGCAAAACAATTGTTATGTGATAAATTTACAATGTAATAGAAAATGTACTTGTGACGTTGCCAAACCTAATAGAAGATGTACCCGTAGCGCTATTTGTCCCTGGATGTTAAAGAAAATCGAAACTTACAAACGAAGTTTGACGCGGATACACAATGAATATAACAACAACCACGTACGGTTATGTTCTACTCGCACCCACTTACTTGATGACACCATAGTCTCTCTATCTCGCTTACAATGACTCGCACATGCCATATGAACAACATCGCAGCCACTGGATATTAGAGGTACAATGGGAAAGACAGTAAGATATAACAACTAAATGTTTGGGTGGGAGACTATAGAACGTTAAAAAAATCATGGTACATTACCTTCTGTCAATGGTGTGCGATGTTCATCCATTTGCTCAGCATCCTGTATTTTCGGAGATGTTATCAAATATGGCCTCTGCGCCCGTGGCCTTGCCAAAAGCTTACCACACCACAAACTTATAACAAAGATAAATCACTTACTTTTCGTACGCCTTTTGACCCAAAACTTTTAGACACAAAATGGCATTATTGAATGCAAAATATGAGGCTCAGATATGCAAGTATGGGATCGTCATGAAACACCCGCCATGGCTGCAGCCACTTTCCGAATGGGGATGCCCCGCCAAGATACGGGCCTCGGTAAACCATGATCCGAAGGGATATAAGTGCAAAAAATCATTATCTCCTATTATTGATATAAGATATAATTAGCGGAAACATTGCAACATTTATACGAATCCAACTCCTATGCTGCAGGTCCGCCAATTTGTGGCTGATAGTGACCCAAGAAACTGCGCAAATGTAACTTAGTTTAAAATAACGTTGGCTTGTATGAGTATATATGTAATGTGTTTTTTTATATATAACGTTACTTGTAAATAAGTGAATAACATATGATTGCAGGTACATCTCAAAGGTCAATATTTATTACTTACACATTACAGGCAACCTGTTTTTCGTTATCTATGTACGCATTACCATAGTATCACTAAAAAGATGTAAACAATAAACAATCCACTTTGACCACGTACAGAAAGAACCCGTGGGAAGGTGAGCTAATTAGGCGTCAACCCAACCCGATTTAAATCGACATCCAAATGAACCCGGGTGCCTCAAAATATTCACAATCCAATAAACATCAGTTCTTCCAACCACCTGAACCACATAATGTTATAAAAGAGCAAACACATAGATGATATTACCTACTCATTAGCTTTTCCAATCACCTCTACCTCATAATGTCAGATACACGCTCAATTCCTTTAAAAACCCAAGAACAAACTTACAGTTTCGCTGTTGTTAATCTAACATAATAATAAAATTAACAAAATTTACCTCGGTCTTAAAAGTAACCCTGGTAACATGTACATATATAGTATTTCTTGATGGAATATTCCTCTGATATTCATTCTGCAAAAGGAAAAGACCAATTCATTAGTTATGACTACTAATTGTTATGATTTACACAATACAATAGCTACCCACAAAGGGATAATATACAAACGGATAATATACAAACCTGTCATTGTAAAAAGGTTGTGGTGCCTTCCACGTGGACGGGATATAGCATTGTGTCCACCCCTGACCACATTAGCCACAGAGGTGCTGGCCAGCTATCAATTTATAATATATGTCCAGCTATCAATTGATAACGAAAATCCCTAAGAAACAAAAATCAAAATCGTTCATAACTATAATTAAAGTTACCAAACCGATACTTCATGCAAAAACACAAAATCTAGAATTACCGCACAAAAAAACCTAAAATAAAAGAATATCCAAAGCGGATAAATTCATGAGGGTTAATAAACTTACGAAACTGAATAACCGCCATACCTTGCAGTCGTTTATCTTCCCTGCATCTTTGTTTGTGAATCTCTGGGTGGGAAGTTAGTATCAAATGCCTTGTTGGTCACAATCCTAAAGAGTAAGACAAAGGGTCACATAAATAACTGAGCAAAAAGTTCAGTAAAAAAAACCCAAATCACCAATACAATCCATATCCATCTTTTTCTTATCAACTTCTTAACCAATCATTTAGATCTCAAATTCACAAATACCCTTTTCATAAAAAACAATTTCAACACTTTTTAAGCAATACCCGTATCACAAAATCAAAAAAATCTCATAAAGATAGAATATTTTTAATGGGTTTGTTATTTGATTCAAGGTTTATTTATAAAAAAATGATAGCACCTAAAGTGAAGGTAGGTGATGAAGAAGAAAGGGGAGTACCTTGGTATTGATCTGTTAAATGAATTGCGGTGTCGGCAGTGAAGATGGCGGTGTCGCAATTGATATCAAAAAGAGGCGGTGGGAAAAAAAGGCGATGAATATGAGAGACTGAAGCCGCCACGTATCAAATAGGAAGAGAGGTATGTCCATAGCAGGCCAGGAGAAGAAGATGGATAGAGCAGTTGGGCTGAAAGAAAAAGCGGGAGCCTAAACGACAGGTTTTGTCGCCGTTTATATATATATATAATGGCTACAAAAACGTATAAGGATTCAAGTGTGAAGGGCTACTGTACATTTTTAAGAGTTATACGTATTAATTAATCTATTGGTACATTTTATGATTATCTACATTTTAAAATGTTATATTAATTATATAAAGATACTATAGCACACTGCCCATTCAATCTATACTATTTTATTGGTTTCTTGGGCCTTTTTTAACTTTTGCATATCAGCCCATTTCCCTGGCCTGTTTGTTAGGCCTGCTTCCACATTGCACACGTGTGCTGACCAGGTTCTTTGAATATATGTGTCGCTTTGTTATCCTTCCTCCAGAAGACACGGCTCTTTCCTCTGACGAGTTTGGTGACATCATTCAACATCAACCCATCAAATAGGTAAGCCATGCAAATCTATGTCTAGGGTTTATGCTTATTGGATGATGCATTTTTGAGATCGTGTGTTTGTATGTTTATGTGGTGCGTTTGTTGTAGAAAATTTTGGCGGCATCGGTTGGATCAACACAAATCAATACGATGTTGAAGCGTGATTGGATCGTGGGACAACCTAAATTTTACGGTATGTTACTCAATTGGTATCTAAATTATAATTGTTTTATTGTAAGTTGTAAAAGCTATTAAGCACTTTCAACTTGCTTATTTAATCCGATGTTAAATGTTTTATTTTGTTTCATACTCCATCAGATGGTTCGTCTCTCGCTATTGGTGGTTACTTTTGTGATGGATTAACGGATCACAAAAAATGTGGAAGTAAACAGGTAGAATTCAAGTTAATTCTTTTTAACAAAAAGTTTGTATTTTTATTCATAGTGTTTTGTTAATTGCAGGTTCCAACTTTTTTTAGTAGGATAGCAACATCTCTTTGATCCGTAAGTCTTTTCTTTATCCTTTTCAATATCTTTAGTTTTGTAAAATTTGTTGGTATTTTGATTTACTTAGGATCTAACAAATGAGAAAGATATTGCAGGTCAAGCTTTTCCGAAGAAACTGTTGAAAAAAGGTGATGTGTAGGATACACCGTACACTTTAATTGGGTAATGAAGTCGAAGGTATAATTAAATCTTAAGCTATTACATGTTTAGCTTATTAATTTGTTAGTTGTGATGAACTTAATGTTGCTAATTTTATTCCATCTTTTTGTGGTTTATTTGAAATTTATTGAATTATCTTTGCGTGTACAAAGAAGCCGTTGGATTAATGGTAAGTTCATATAGTCTTTCTGTTTGTTACTCGGTTGTACGGGTTTAAATATTTTGTGCATGATTGATTTATGGTTAACTGATTGATAACTCTAATTTGTTTGATTACTAAATAATTACAAATGATATTTTAGTCGACACTTACGAAAATCTCGAATGTATTCTCGAATGCCGGGATAGCTTACTTATTTACTTCACGTAAGCAAGCGGATGGGTGAACATGAATTTAACTTATTCTAGATGCCCACCGTAATTATCGGTTATGATGCGTTCGGCCAAATTAGCACCAAGCGAAGTTTCTTTTGGGATAGCTTCTTAAAGTGCTTATTTGCTTATTCGTATTCCAGGTTATTTCGATACTCATTTTTTGGTTCATAGTAGTATTTGTAAGTTTAACCGGAGATTAGGTCACAAAGACGATGGCAATGTAGTAGAACCTAATCTTTTCAATTTTTGCATAATACATAAATTTCTAATTTGTTAAATCCTAGCCTATGAAAATACATGAATAAGATTTGGGATCGGTTACCGCAACACGAAACAGCTACAATAATACGCGTTATTTTTAAAATTAAAATCTTTTATAAACATTGGTGTGTTAGCTACGCTTATGAAAAGTTATATTTTTAAAATGGCTTATAACTTATTTGATGTATTTTTCAGCAGTTTGTTACTTATTTTACCAATTTGACCCATTATATATAAAAGTATATAACATAACCTATTCATATAGAAATTGGTTGACTGTCCACATTATATTGAATATCGGGATGGGATTATTTCTGACGCATTGAACTTACCCAAACACCCCTTTGGTCGGAGTAAGGTGCCATCTGGCACCAAGACTGATAATTGTGTCTTGGCCAGTGGAATTGTAACCAAACACTCAAATGGGCCAAGTGTCCAAAATACAGCAAACCGCTAGGGACTATATATACTTGAAGTGTGTTTGTTATTTTTTGTTGACATATTTTGGTTCGTGAGCATGTTATGCTCGAAGATAGCAAAAAACGCCGATAAACCCAGAAGTTGGGGACACTAACAACCTAAGTAGTTATAGGCGCTAAAATCAAAACAGACGTTTCAGATGCTCACCTCTAAGGCGATGTTTCCTCCAAAATAATGTATTTGTGAACAACTTGATGGAAAATATATGCAAATGAATGTCTTTGTTCAACCGTTTGTCTATAACCTATACCATTTCTTTGCTTTTCTTTGATCATTTTATGGAATGCTTCTAACTCATATTCCCTCATTAGCTATTTGTAGATCGACCTACGCCATCGCTATAGCCATGACTCGCCCCTTCACTATGATCTATGGTTCAAAACACGAAAACCGAGAGGATCTTCGGAGCCGTTCAAGAAATAAATATGAGGTGGCACTTTCGCGATTTCTTCGTTTAAAGGTATACCACGAACACTACAAGCAACACCAATTGCCATTTCAATCTCTAGCATTTCTACGAGATAGTTAAGCGACTTTATATCTTGAAAAATTTTCTTAAAGAATATTAGGTGTGCCAATATCAAATCGTTGATTCATGGGCTCAATTTGAGTGACATTTATAGGAAATGATTTGGAGCAAGATCACGATTAATAAAGCTAACTTGACACAAGTGATTTCTATGGAGTTTCCGTTACAATTGGTCGTGGCCTTAGCCTATGTCTGGAAGGTGCATATGAGTTTTCCTAGTCGCAGAAGAGATTCCTTTACAATCGGAAGTTAAGCATCCTTTTTTTTTTTTTTTAAATTGTTATGCAATAGCAATTGTGAGTTTCGTAATCTTTTGATGGTTTGCTAAGGATTTGTTTAGGTATGTGATTTGCAGGGCAACTTGGTGAATGGAGCTTTTGGTAAAGTGTCAAAGGCACGGAAAGTTGCAGAACGAAAACTAGACACCGGTGGAAGTTGGTAGTCTCAGTTTATGACAAAGGTATGTTCTTTGCTTACTTCTTTCATATATGCGGTTTAAATGAAGCCAAAAGTAGAGTCGTGAACATGTAGTTGAGAATACAATAGATTCAAGGTTCTACTTCTTTTTTAAAGGTAGTTTCGTGTTTCTACTTTTGGTAGATTCACAACCTCGTGCTTCAATTGAATTTTGGACTTTGTATATCTTCTCTTTGTGTCTGAAACACTATAAACTTTTTTAGTTTTGAACCGATTGACCGATTAAACATAAATCGTAATCCAAAACAATCCATTATTTGCATATTTTCTTCGTTGTTGTATATACTCAAGCTTAGTGACAAATAACCGTTACAAGGATTTACCAAATTAATATATTGATGGTTTCTTGAGATTTTTAGTTGTATCGCCAACATCTTGAATGTTTCTTATGAATGTTGCGGTGCTTTTCTAGAGATGGTGAACAAAGTAAAGGTGTTTCAAACCCTTCATGGGTTTTATAGCAATAAGCGATTGTACCCATCAACAAGGCTAACATCATAAGTGTTGCTCGGATGTTAGGGTGATTTCACTAAAGTAGCAGGTGGTTCACCAAACATTTTGATGTTACATGTTTTTGGTTTGTAATATTTTGGGTTAGATTGTATGCCACTACGAAACACCATAAAAAATCCCGCCGCATCGCGGCGGGTTACAAATACTTGTTAATCTCATAAGTTGATGTTTGTTTGTAACCGATAACCCGACATAACCCGACACAAATCTCACCCGATAACCTGACTTTTAATCAGGTCGGGTTGCGGGTCATTTTTTTAAAACACAAAACCTAATTCAGTCTGACCCGACAAACCTGATAACCCGACCCGATAACACCCCATTGGGCAGCGACTTGTAGTCGTGTTAAAGCACATAAATCTGAGTAGCGTGTCTCGGTTTCATGTCTCATTAATTTTATAAGCTCTTATATTTTTATTATTATTTTTTTTTACTTTTGTCATTTGAACTTTAAAGATGACTTTTGTCAATTAAAATATTGAAAAAATATAAAAATATTGCAAAGTATGTCTACCAGTATAATTAGAGTGGTTTCTAGAGAGTTTTGTAGCTTATAGAATAAAATAAGCTCTCATTTAAAGTGATAATTAAAGCTTATCTATAGGGCTTATTACCTTATATAGCAAAAATAAGCATATTTAAGCGTTTTGATGTATTTTACATATAGTTAATCGAATTACACAATGTTCATTTGGGTTGATCAAGTTGTCTATATAAACATATATGATATATCAATGGCAGAATTGTCTTCCATAGTCGTTTCGACTCACTTAATGTCGTCCAAAGTCATTACTCATTTTGTCCCAACATTAACCTATTATTCTATTTAACATTGTATGAGGGTCATGTAACAATGGAGCCGATGCAAGTGTTTTAATCTTAAAAATGAGAACATGAGCAACCAGATTCACCTACTGTAAATGGCGCACACGAATTTTCTCGAAATCACATTCTAGCTAGGCCTTGTTTACTTATCAGTGGTTGTTCACAATTTATATTAGAGTAAGAATCATTCTGATTTCTTAGCGAGGGGCCGTAGCGTTCGGCAGCATGGCAATGAAATAAAGTTCCGTAATCATGTATTTTAGTTTATCGTGTTTTTAATGATAAATTCTGAATATCAATTTTGTTTAACCACAGTTCGGACTCGAGCCCATTTGGCCTGTTCCGTTTGGGCTCGACCCGTTGTCGTCGCACCGTTTGAGCTCGACGTTTGGCCGTCTTGGTTCGGGCTCGACCCCATTGGACCGTCTTCGTTCGGACTCGGGCTCATTGGTAGATTCTTGTTGAGCTTGAATATTTGTATAATGTCTTTATTATTTGTATTAGTGACATTTAATGCATGAATTGTGTTTAAGTTGGTTCTACAATATCTTGATAATATGTTTTCATTGTGTAAGGGTGTTTTAATAACTACATTAATTGTATTTATTAACCAGTTAATTAATTGACTATGTTTTAATTGACCACATTAATATTGCTTTGTATTATGTACATTAAACTTAAGACTTGTAAATCTTAAAATTAAGATTGATGAGAAAGATCATTAATAGTGCATTATATATTGTCTGATAGAACTTGTATTTTGTAAGTCTTAATTTTAAGGCCAATGAGGAGAGAGATCCAGTCCTCTATTATAAGTAGTATAGATGACAACACAATTAAGAATTTTAAAATGCATTAACCATTACTAATGGAATTAAATCGTGTTTTATGTGTATAGAAACTCAACCTGGGAAGGGATCCGGTTAGAAGAAAAACTAAAATGAGAAGAATAAGAAGAATTTTTAGCCAAACATTTCAAATGAGGGAGTGATTTTAAAGGAGAGATTCATCTATTTTAATAGCCAGATCCGAAATGTGGTTATAATTTCTTCTTATCATCTCATTTTAGTATTCTTCTTATTCGATCTTCTTCGGTCAACCTTGACCTTCTTAGAGTCGGGCAATCAACGTATTTACTTTTATTCAAATTGTTAAAAACAAGCGTACAAATCATAACTCACTATACCAAACTCACTATTTGCGACAACAGTTTTGCTCTTTTGCGAGGACAACAACATGTCGTTCTAGTAGCCTTTGGCGAGGACTTGTGGTTGTAAAAGAGTCGCCGCCAAATGACCGTCGCTAAAAACTTTGTAACGACTATCTCTGAAATTCAACGATCTTGGCGGGACCCACACAAACTTTCAGTCAAAGAAAACCGGGACTCACACACTTTCGGCAATGAATGTAATCACCAATACTATTTTTCTTTAAAACAAATTAGTTCATGAATTGATTATATATTTGAGTAATTAATTATATTTGTATAATAATTTAATTATTTTTAATAAAATAATAAAAATATGCATTTACCCAGACAATCACAAGTTCGTTTAGCTGTATCGAAACATAATATACTGTTTAAGGGATTTATGTGGTCATAAGTTGTTTACCTTCTTTATATCATGAGATTTATGTGGTTTTTGGGATTGCTTATTGGACTGTTTATCCACACTACTTTTATGATTATTTGAGAATGAAATATGCAATTTCAGTAATCAGTTTGGAATTGCTTATTACAAACTGCTTAAATGATGCTTAAAACAGTCTTACCGTCTTGGGACGTTGTTTGCAGCTTTGGTAGTACTATTTAGTTTATTTAGAGAGTTTACTAGCAAAAATAATTGATTCGAAATTTTCGCATCACTGAACTTATAAAAACATGACATATAATTATGTTACTTAACTATCTAAAAATACGCGTTTAGTAACTCTGTAAATATAAAAAATATCTAAATTATAATTTCCGTAAATTAATGAAACAAAGTCGAATAACTATATATGTTCACACCAGTTTTTGTAATCATACATAAAAATTGTCATGTTATTATTAAACAAAGAAGAATAATTATGAATGAATTTACCCAACTCGTTTGTAAAATGTATCTTTTTCTATCCATGGTTATCATGAAAGAAAAATGTAAATAACATGTGTGAAAAGTAAACTAAACAAACTATGTCAAAATAAAGTGATAGAACGTACAATGTGTTTTTCATCCCACATCAGTCAAAGAAAAGAAATTGTGTTTGTATATATAGTATGTTGTATATAGAACATTCATGTAGGGATGAATATAATGTTATTGGGGTAGTGGTATTAGTCGTGTTAATGATCAAAAGTAGTTGTAACACGTTTGGATTGATGCCTCAATAATTTATATGAGTTCTTACATTTTATTATTATTTTTAACTTTTGACATTTGAATTTTACGATATTAACGATGACTTTTGTCAATTAACATATTAAAAAGATATAAAAATATTGAAAAGTGTGTCTTCTAGTATACTTAGAAGCGTTTACATTTTCATGTTAAATTCTCTTAGTGTTAAAGTAAATAAGCCCACAAAAAATTTAATATTTTAAATAATCTATGTCACAGATGTAAAGAAAACCATATACTACTCATCCAAATCCACAATCCACTTATTAAAAAAAGAAAGGCCTTAGAGTGTTTTGTTTATGCTTATTAAGCTTATTTAGAGAGTTTACAAGCAAACATAATTGATTCGAAATTTTTGCATCACCGAACTTGTAAAAACATGACATATATGTTACATAACTATCCAAAAATATGCGTTCAGTAACCCTGAAAATATGAAAAATAATCTAAATTATGAGTTCCATAAATTAAACGAAAAAAATAAAAATTTCTTGCCTTAGAGCAAAGGGGTATCACAATGGAAGTGCTTGCCGAATCCGGCGTGGAGGGAATTGGTCTGCCGAATGGATGCCATGGCACGGATGTGCTCACTAAGAGCTTGCTTTCGCCGTTTCCGGCGAAAAAAAATGTTTGAAAAGTTGAAACACATTTAATATATATCATTTTTACGCAAAAAAAAAAAAAAAAAAAATCTACCGTTTGAATGCAACGGTATAATTTTTTAAAAATCAAAATTTATTATTATTATTATTTTAATTAATCCTCTCATTTTACAATATATATATCCTTTATATTTTCATTTTCAAACCACATTACTTGCAATCTCTCAACACATAAACAAAAACTGTCTCAAGGTCTAACTGATGGGTTTTCTTACTTCTCTTCTCAATATGTCTAACCCACAACAATCACAATCTGTTGATACAAAAGTTGGGCGTTCACGATTTGGAGCTCGGTTCTCGTACCAATTGAGAATTCTTGCTTGAGACTGCGCACTAAGAGACAAGAAACACCGTTAGGCTTACAGTGGGATTGTCTCCCGATTATCCTCGGCGTGAGTGAGTAATCGGTTTAGGGTTTAAGGAGTTTTAGGGTTATGAGATCGTACCTTAAGCGAGGATATGATTCCCTAAGCGAGGATATATCATACGGAATCCTTGTTGGTTCCGTGTTCCCCAACCGGCGTATCCGCCAAAGTCGGTTGGAATGATTATCTTCTTATTTTAGAAGATATCATATATCTAATCCATAAATAGATTTGGGCTTGGGCTTTCGTGAGCCCAAACCGTTATTGAAAGTGGCCGGTCGTCGTGCAAGGGCTTGTTAGTATTGGGTTGTGGTCGGGTTTATGACCCGATGCGGACTATCGTCATCATGTCCCCAGGTCTAGTATCGCGATGCGTAGCTGCGGATGCTAGACTAATGACCGTAGTCCAAAAACAAATAACGTCTGAAGCGTATCAAGAAGCCATACACCTACCGTAGGTGCAATGTATCTAGACATCCAGTGAATAGGTAATGCCTCGTTAATCGGGAAAGTTCTTGCTCCGTTGTCACATCAAGCCATCTCGACCACACAATGAAGACTAGTGGAATCACGTGTCGCCAATCGTGTGGGAGAAGAAATATATAACTTGGCGATTCATTTTCACGAATTTCTCACGGTAAAAACACCATCCGCCATTTCTAAAGCATTTCAAGAGTCGTTATCCCAAAAGTAACCAACCACGGAGGTAATCGCGTGCGATATAGCAAAAAGTATAACATCATGGTTAAGCGGTTGTCGACTTTACCTCGACCTTAATTTGATCGATCGATGGAATTTTCCTCAGTTATTTTATACCGGGACGTGCATCCGGTGGTTCCGGATCGCGAGCCACGATTGCGGATTTCCCGAAGGAAAGTGGGTGTATACACGGTTATTGAATTTGCGAATCAGCGTGTGCCCTATCACGCTTTACGTGCGATGTGTTAAACTATTATCGTTACACATATCGCGTTGCATTGTATTAGCGGCTAAAATTACCAATTTCGAGGTAAATTGCCGTCATTGGGGATTAACCTACCATCCACTTATTCGCGCTTTTATCACACCACATGGGCGCATGGGTGGGTTTCCTTTTCAAAAGCGGGTAGATTACGGTGCTACGGATAAGTTAGATGCGCTTAGGAATTGGAGGAATACTTCTTACGGGTAGATGATACATGTTTTCCTTGGAATTATGATTTTTATACCAAGGGATCGCTTCTGAGAGGATGAGTACCCGGTGCAGGTCGTATAACGTCGAGGATGCGGGCGATAAATCAAACCGCATCCCCATGGTGCATATCACGAGGATTTTGGTGCACATGGGAATCGGTAGTAATTATTATGGCCACGAAGATGAGATCCTATTTTCTTAGGCGCCAATGGCGGGGTGGGTACTTGTTCCTCCGTGCTTGATGTGTAAATATTGTAAGAACAATCTTCCGTACATGTTGCGCATAATATAAGCGGTGTGTATATGTGTTTTGTCTTGCGAGAGATGGATCATTTCTGGTTATCTGACTAGCGAAGCCGCGGCCGTGAGGGCAGAGATACGACCGTTGAGGATGACGAGCCCATATTAGCTGCATTGCGGGGCGTGTCATGGGCGGCGCGGGGATCGAGGACCGGTTCCTCCGTTGCGGTGGAGGCAGCGCCTTTGCAAAGCCGTCCCCATCCTGAGGTGACTCCGGTGGTAGCGCAATCATCGCTCGTAGCTGTAGCTCATCCTGACGAGGAAGAAGAAGAAGAAGCGGCGCTTAGTCGCAAAAGGACCCGACAAGATCATGGTGCGGGCCCGTCAAGGAAGAAGCGTCCCGTGATTCAAGCGTGGAGTTGTCCTCCAGCGATGAGCGTCGTCGCACCCATCTGCCGATGATGCGGAGCCAAGTAAGTAAAACCATACATGTATAACCTTACATTGGTTGGTGAATGTGCTATTTGTGATTCTAATGTTGCATTGGTGATCATTCGCGGGATGGAGCGGTCATAGAGTCACCTCCTAAGGCTAGTCCGACACGCTCGGCGCATTACGAGCCGCGAGCCGGGATAAGGAAGACCGGTCCGATGCAAATGTGCCTGCAGGGCAATTAGTTGAAGAATTGGTTCAAGTTTCCGCTCACGAGGCTTGATTGTGAAGTGAAAAGCGAGTATCGATGGAAAACCAAGACTCCCAAAGGACCAAACTATTTCTTTCTTTGGGGGCATAGTGGCAAGTACGGGAACAACTAGATGGCGCCCATGCAGAGGCCAAGGTCCTGAGCACATACGCTAAAAAGCAGTGAGGACAAGATGGCGCTAATGTGCCAAATAAACCAGAGCGTCTTGATCTTGCCAAGTATAAGTCTGCGTCTTCTTTGAGCCTTGAAACACCTAGATCGGGGTAAAGAAAGTTTATTTGCTTGTGATTGGGGAGCTTGGGAATCTTGTGGTGGTCCTTGGAGTCAGGAGGCAAAGCTGCGTAAGCTAAGCATCGAAGTCTGACGAGGAGTTGTATCCGCATCTTATGTCCATGATAGCGGGCGCGGTGGCTCATAGGCCACGGTCTCCTTTGGGCTGCTCTGAGTACTACGGAATCATCGAGGTGGTTAATGCCTTGGGAGGTGGTGCAATGCGCTCTGGGCGTGGAAAATCGAAGCAATGGAAAAGCTCCACAGTCGAATTGTTGAAGGCGCCGTTGGATAAGGTACACAGGTATGATCTTTGAGTCATATGATAACTTGGTCATGACTATGCGAAAATGAAAGACACGGAGCTTCCAATGATTTGAGCTTGGCGCGATCAAGATTATCAATAAATGTGATTATGGCGGGGTTGATGTTGGCGCGTCATCGTGCAGGGTGCGAAACACGGCCAGATTATTACTTGAAACCCCATGAGTCGCGATTGCAAATACACATCTTTCGCGTCCTAGGGATAGTCGGGATCCATTTGCGTTGGAGAAGGAGATTCCTTTAAAGGAAGTCTTGGAGGCGCATGCGACTCGTCTTGCTAAAAAAGAAGGTATTGCAGGTAAAGCCATCTTGTGTGGACTTGGTGCAGCGCACTTGCCAAGGTCTGACGGGGTGCCAGTGAGTGTGGCCACTGTGGCGCGTCAGGATGCAAATGTGTTGAAAGGTATTAGTGAAGCCAAAGATGTAACGAGTCACGCTGGTACTTCTTCCCTTAAGCGTAGCAGCAGCTGGTAGCTGTTATGTTGACTATCTTTTGTACTTAACTCGTGGTTATGAATAAAAATTTCATTTTTGCTTGTTGCTTGTGGACATTTGTAATGTATACATATCTGTCTAATTATCGTGAAAGATGTATTTGTTGCGAAGAAACAAGCGTGTAATGCGAATATAGAAATCCATAATCATGTATGAAAATCATAGTATACTTTGGAAAATAATTCTAAGTATTTAATCATAATCGTGTATGTTATGAATCACGTCTTGTAAATATTGTTTTAAGGAAGCAAGTGTCTTGGCTCCAAAGTTGTTAAACATGCGTGTGCATTGTTGCGCACCCGTCGTGGGGTGCGCACATATCTTATTCAACGTCTTGAGAACAAGGTGTTTAACAAGGATCGTGATCCATTATTGATGGGTTTGCAACCCTCTTACTCAACAAGTTAATTAGTAGGTCAACTTATCCTTTTACCATCGTGGGTTTATTTGTGGTGCATGCATGCGCCATCGTGGGCAAGAAATAAAAATTGTTAAGACATATAGTATATGGAGATAACAACTTAAAATGTGTCATGAGTTAGCTAGAAACCATGACGTTTTATTAATACTTGCAAGTGTATCAAGAAATAACAAAGAAAGCGATAAATATGAAAAATAAAAGCGGAGTACATGAATGTTTATTGAGCCTTTGAAAGTGCGGAGCGTCTGTGTGCTATGCCGTAGCAATTCTTATAGGTAGCACCTCTTGAGGTTCTTGATATTCCATGTCTTGTGGTGAGTCACGACCATCAAACCTCGTGGCCGATGCAGCGCTTTGTGCCGTTGCTTGATAACCTCATAAGGTCCTTCCACTTTGGTCCGAGCTTACTGTATCTTCATGCGGCTTGCCTCATTGGTAGCGGTAGACAAAGTCACACAGTGCAGAATGAAACACTGCGTACCTTGGCATCATAGTATCCTTTCATTTTGACTTGACCTTGCCTCCCGTATAGCGCGCGTTCGCGTCTTTCTTCCAGTGGGTCTAAGTCGACCGTCTTTCGTCGTCGTTTGTAGTCGCATTAATCTCCGCGGTGCGGATAGTTGGCATACCGATCTCGGTTGGTATAACGACACATCCCGTATACTAGAGAAGGGGTATCCCTGTCTTTGGTTTTAAGCGAGTGCGGTGCGCCCATAGTACATGTGAAAGTTCTTGACCCACCTTCCTTTGTGCTTGTCTAAGCGTGCTTTGATTCCTTCACCCTGACTTGGTTTGCGCGTTCGACTAAACCATTGGTTTGTGGGTGCGTAACAAGCATAAAGTGTTGGGTGATGTTTAACTTTCGCACCAATCTTTGAAGGGTTGTCGCGAAATTGTTTCCGTTGTCGAGATGATTTCACGGGTAATCGAGCGGCATACAATGTTGTCCCGGACAAAGCGTTTTACGGTTGCCGATGATATATCGCCCTTGCTTTTGCCTCGATCCACTTGGTGAAGTAGTCTATAGCTACTATGAAACTTGAGACCGCTTCTTGCTATTGGAAAAGGACCGGCGATATCAATGCCCCATTTGTAGAATGGCCATGGCGCCGTGATTGGTGTTAACTCATCTTTGTGGTTGGCGCGATGCGGGTGCGTGGACTTGGCAATCATTGCACTTCCTTATCAAATCCCGCGCATCTTTATGCATGGTTGGCGATGGTATCACGATCGCATGGCGCGTGCGACAACGGATCGTGGTCTGCGTGCATGCTACATGAACCCTCATGAATTTCCATGACACATAATTTGCTTATGCGGGGCCGGCGCGCCGAAGCCATGGTTGGAGGAAAGAGCGTCGATCTGATATGTTGTCGCGCGATTCGAATCTCTGCGCGTCGTTCTGCGAGCTTACATGCATTCTTGGGGTAATGTCCCTTTGCTTAAGAATTACGCAATTGGTGTCATCCATGTAGGACCATCCTCCTCTATGATTGCGGAGACTTCCATCTCGATATTGACTTGCTTTTCGGTGTTTCCACCGGCACTTGCTTTGATAAGTGTGCGAAGCTTGTCGAGGCGATCTTGCTCGGTGCATACGCTGCGATTTTCTCCTCTAGGGACTTGCTTGATAGTAAATCTGTCAAAGCCTTTGATCGATGTCTTAGTCTTCTCAAGATCTTGAATCATATTTTCTTCTTTGGGCGTATTCACCCAACACATGGTTGGCCACTAGTCGGGAGTCACATTTGCTTCAAATTCGTACACCCATTCGGTGCAATCGTAGTCCGTGATCGGGGCTTCATATTACGCCTCATTGTTTGTCGAGGTAAATTCAAAGCGCGATGCGTAAGTGAATTCCATTCCTACGGGTTTGTGAGAATAAGGCCGACTCTGAGCCATCCACGCATGAGGACCCGTCGTAAACAAAATCCATGGATCTTGTAGTGCTTTCTCGCTTGGTGTAGGTACCTCGTCGATGTCGGCTTCTCGATGATGAAGTCGCGAACTTGTCCTTTTATTGCGATGCGTGGTGCATAAGAGATGTTATGTTCGCTAGCAACACACTCCATACGGAGTCGTCTGGCGCATCGGGTTTGGAGATGATGCGCTTGATGGCTTGATGCGTGATTACCGCTATCGGTGCGCTTGGAAATACGGTAGCGATCGCTTGGCGGCAAACACTAATGCCAAGACCAATTTTTCCATGGCACTATAGTTCATCTCCGTCTTCTTGAGAGCTTTCTTGACAAAATAGATAGGGGTTTGCAGGTCCCTATCTGTTAGTAACCTTCTTGTTGATTGCTCCATGAGTTCTTGATAAATACATGATCGGCTCTTCCACAGTCGGGGTGCCACGAGTGTTGGGGCGTTGCTAGATCTTTGTTTGAGTGTGGTGAAAGCTTCTTCCGCCTCCGTTGTCCACGAAAGTCACCCTTTTTATACACTTCTTGAGTGTTTTGAAAAGAGGCAATGACTTTTCTGGCGATTTAGATAGGAACACATTGAGGCCGGCTAGTTTTCCATTGAGGATTGGACTTCCTTGACGTGCGTGGTGAGGAAGTTCTATTACCGCCTTTGTCTTTCTGGACAAGGTTTTATGCCATCGGGTTCTATCGGTACCCTAAGAACATGCCTTGATGGCAGAAGGTGCGTTTCTTAAGATTTAGCTTCATGTTAATCTCGCGTAGAGTTTTGAATGTTTCTTCTATGTCGCGCACGGTTCCTTTTCGGTATGGCTTTTAATGACGGTCATCCACATAGACTTCAGTTGCGGCCCTTTGTTTTTGAAGGCATTGTCTACCACCAACCGATAGGTGGCACCGCGTTCTTCAAGCCAAGCGGCATTTTGTGTAACGATGCGCCTTGGCTTGTGTGGGCATTGTCTTTTCCTCGTCTTCTTGAGCCATTTGTATCGGTGATATCCGCATGCAGCGTCGAGAAAACACTTCAGCGGGTATCCACACAAGGACTCTATTTTCCAATCTATCTACGGTAATGGATAGCGATCCTGTGGGCATGCTTTATTAAGGTCGGTGAAGTCTACACACATTCGCGACTACCGTCGCTTTTTGACCATTCTTTGGATTAGAAAGCGGTCGTGGTAATAGACTTCACGCATAATTCCGCTTTAACTAATTTACGTACCTCTGCGGTACTGCGCCTCTGCGGAGCTTGGCGCGCTTCTTCGGCGTATCGGTAAATATCCTTGTCGGATTCTAAGTTTATGCTCGTGATCGGCGTGGTACTCGATCATGTGTTTGGGCTCCCATGCGAAAATATCCACGTTCTTTTGTAGGCGCGCGCGGCCGCTTTGGTTGTCCGACAATGACCCTCGATGGTTATCTCACAGTGCGGATATTACGGGTGAATGCGACCTTAAAGTTGGGGATTTTGGCGCGCCTTTGCTTGGGATTGGTTCCATTCGCGCATGTAACCGTGTTACATTCTCTTTGGCACCGTGGCATTGTAAAGTGACAATGCCCCTTCATTGGGAATTTAAGCATCCGTGTGTTGTTGTGACGGCACAGCGCATGGGCGATATCCGGGTCTCCCAATAATGCCATTATATGATGAAGGGGTTTGATCACCATGAAATCCATCGGGTTGTCGTAGAGTGCTCTGCGTTGCCAGCTTGACTAGCAATCATGATTGGCCCATAGGCCATATCTTCTCACTGTGAAACCGGTGAGTGCGGTGTTGACAGATTTAGCGACTACGTATTTGGTCGTAGTCTTTTAAAGCAATGCTCATACATAATATTTGCCGATGCCCGCCATCGATGTACATGCGGTGTATGTCGTGACCACCGCGCTAATTTCAATGGTGAGGGCTCACGATCTGCGTTGTCCATGATTAAAGTAGGAAAGAGATTTCACTTCTTGGAAAACTCTTGGTGACCTTACATGTCGGTGGTTCGTTGCGCGTCGTATCATATAGATTGTGTCGGCCTTATCTTTGGGTGTCTCCTTCTTGCTTTCATTCTTTTGCTTATCTCTTCCTCTTTAATGTTTTTAACTAAGTGGTCCGGCTGCCCCCCCGACCATCTTGTCGATGAGTTGGCGCGTTGGACACACTCGTTAGTGGTGTGACCCTTTGCGCATGGTAGTCACGGTATCCATTCCGGTCGCCGATCTTACGGTGTGCGCATCTGCGGTGGTCTTGGGAAGTTCGCACCTTCTGCTGCGAGTATTTCCTTTGGTGTTTTGATCGGGGAGTATACATCATTATCCTGTCTCTGCCGCTCCTCGGCTGCGATAGCTCTATTACGGTTATTACCTCGGTCGTTGGATTGTCTCCCGGGTTGTTCTGTGACCGGTAACTAGAATGGTTCTTTTGCTATCTGCGGCGGCTTCTCCCTGGACAAAAGACCGAGGCGCTTCATGAGTTCATCAAAGGTCTCGGGGATCTTGTCGTTTAACCTCTTGATGAGTTACGGGTTATTAATCCCATTCATGAAGCCGAGATCTTTAAGACTTGAGGGCATGCTTTAACTGCATGCATTCATCTTTAAAGCGTTCCATGAATGCGCTCGTGGATTCTCCACAGTTACATTTTACCTGGCGAGTTCGGCGAGTTTTTTGCACACTTTTGCGTTGAGTAAAATTTAGGCGGGCGCCTTTCTCAACTCTTCAAAACCATTCACGCTCCTTCGTGGGAGTTTGTTGAACCGATTCGCGCGCTTCCCACCGGTGTGGAATTAAACATGTGGCACCAAGCGGTTGTGGCGGTTTTCGATGGTCATGGTGATTCAAAATTTTAGGTGATCGTCGGGATCACTGTCCCATCATAGGTTTTAACATTTGCGGGCATGCGCCTTTTCTTGTTCTCGGAGAAATCACTAATGCGTCTAGTGAGCGCATCCACTTCAGCGGCGCCATGGGAGACATGTCTTCCTCTTGGCTATCGCGTGCGCTACGGATTTCAATGCCTGTATCACTATCCTCGTTGTCAGGGTTGTCGAAGATGAATTTACCTTCTTACGGCGCTTGCGTAAACCATCCTCGAATCGACTCATAGTGCGGATCGAAGGGCTTTCACTGGGGAATACTTTCGCCCGGTCTATCATGTACTCTCGGCTACCCGATCGGCGTGAGCGTTGGTGCGCCGTTCTTCTCTATCACTATCACTCGAGTGTTGCGGTGGGATGTCTCATCACCCTCGATCCTCCTCCCGATTCTGTTGAATACGGGGTTTATGACCGCTTCCTCTGCGCTTTTCCTTACGGTGGCGCGGTGGAAATATCGTATTCGAATCGAAATTGAGTCGGGCTTCGAGGTTCATACGATCTATTCTTCTCTTCCTCTTGCATGAGGCGACCAATGCCGTAGTTTTGGGACACGAAAGCTTACGGTGCTAATGCAGCGCGACTCCCTCGAGTGAGTGCGTTTGTTTCTACCATTGCGTTCTTATCCCGACACGGTGCCTCTGGTACCTTTGTCAAGTCGGTTTCTAGCACCGATTGGAAGGGAGTAGTAAAGGCGGGTTGTTCCGAGTCTTGTGATGGGTCTACTCACTCGTGGTGGTTGTAGTGACTTGGGTTATTCGAGTGCGGTTCTACGGAGGAAGATCAAGTCTTGACGACCCTTACTTATTTTTAGCGTATTGGTTGTCCCAGTGCAGCAGGGGTTAGTCCACTCTGCGACTTCTTCCCATAAGATCATTGCGATCGGCGATTGCCGTGTTTTGTCATTCTAGTGTCGATTCTTAGTGTAGGGTCCCCGGATGGCGCCACTTGTTGATACAAAAGTTGGGCGTTCACGATTTGGAGCTCGGTTCTCGTACCAATTGAGAATTCTTGCTTGAGACACTGCGCACTAAGAGACAAGAAACACCGTTAGGCTTACCGTGGGATTGTCTCCACGATTATCCTCCGGCGTGAGTGAGTGTCGGTTTAGGGTTTAAGGAGTTTTAGGGTTATGAGATCGTACCTTAAGCGAGGGATATGATTCCCTTATATATGCGGAATCCTTGTTGGTTCCGTGTTCCCCAACTTCCGGCGTATCCGCCAAAGTCGGTTGGGAATGATTATCTTCTTATTTTAGAAGATATCATATATCTAATCCATAAATAGATTTGGGCTTGGGCTTTCGTGAGCCCAAACCGTTATTGAAAGTGGCCCGGTCGTGCAAGGCTTGTTAGTATTGGGTTGTGGTCGGGTTTATGACCCGATACCGGACTATCGTCATCACCAACAACTATATAAGTTCTTAATTTTTCTAAAACATTTTGTCAACAACCCCACTAATTTTTCTAAAATATTTTGTCAGCAGCCCCATACGCCTTAGCTTATATATCTTAACTAGTTTTTAAAAACGTGCACACGGTTTTGTTAAATACAGTAAGATTTTTTTTAAAAAAATTTGTAATGTATTTTATACTTATATAGTTAAAACCTTTTAAATTTCGGATATATATTATCGACACGGAGTTGTTATTTTTAATATGGACGATTCTTATATATTTCTTAAAAACTCGATATTGCGTATATTCTCAAAAACGTCGATAAACATCATCAGACATTAAGTATTAAAAATTTGTATTTTGAAGAAAATATGAAAGATACAAGTTTTAGTAGGTATATGTCCAATTCCTCTTTTTTTACTAAATAAAACAAATGATTTTCATAAGTAGAGAAAAAATAATGAATTATTATTTGTTGGTATATATTTTATGTCCATTTATGAAGCGAAATAACTAACATAGGCCATTGTCTTCCTCACATCAAACAACCATATTTTCGTCTTTTCCTACCCTCTATCTATTTGAACGTAATTTACCCCCAACTTGTTTTAACTTATTACCAAAATGATACTTTCTTGCACAAGTCTCCTCGTCATATCCGCATTTGGCACATACAAGTCTAACTACCAATCGAGGATTCGTGTTTACGGCCGGAATATTTATGATAATCGATTGGAGTTTCGGAACCACGATTGAAACTCCCTATTTAATTTGATTGCCACGAAGAGGTTTTCAATTTATTTTATATATTTTGAATTTAGGATAAATAAAATGTACTTTTGCCACACAAAATTTGTGCCCCATGGAAAAACGGTGTTTGGCAAGAGTTGTGAGAAAGAAGACGAAGATTAAGATGTAGAAAATGACCAAAATACACTTGTTGACCTCTTAAACTAGTTAAAAATAAGTTTTGTAGTGTATAATGAATTTTTTAGAATGAGCCAAGAATGAGTACATGGAGAATATATAGCTTTTATCCTAATTATCTAGTTTCACATTTCTCAAAAGCAAGTGCATGGACATACGCCAATGATGGTTCCAGGGAGGGAGTTCACGAGCCCCTACATCGGGTGCCCCTCTAATGTTTACACCAACTATGTATCAAGCCAACCGAGCACCACAAGCATCCGGAGGTTTTGAGACTTCAATTGCTAAGCACTTAAACAATATAGTGTCGGTTACAAAGGACAAGGTAGCCTCGTCCAATATAATTCAATAGCACAAAACAAAGAGTTCAAATCATGATTCTAACACATATAAATCCACCATGGGCAAATGTTAATAAAAGGTGTTATTATGTTTCTATATCAAGGTGTAAAAAAGAACATAAATAATACTAGTATTTGATTACGATAATACTCCTTCCGTCCCATAATAATTGTCGAGTTTGATTTTTTTAAGTCTTTTTTTCTCAACTTTTACCTTAAATATTTTCGTTTGCATTATATAATATTTTATAAAAATCATACAAATGAAAATACATTTATATCCCAATCCATTCATATATTTTTCATCAAGTGTTATACAATGTAAACAAAATAATTTAAAGTCAAAGTTGAAAAAGAAAGACTTAAAAAAATCAAAATGGACAGTTTTTATCCGACCCGAAAATCCATAGTTTTTATAACTAGAGAGTGCACACCCTACCGTGAATTCCTAGATCCGCCACTGCTAGTAACTTGTATAAATTCTAAACTTTTATTTTATTTAGAGTAAAGTCCAAAATCGTCGCTGGTGGTTTGATGGTATTTGTTTATATCCTAAACATTTTTTGCACAAAATCATCCTCCGATTAGTAAAGTTGGCACAATCATCCTCAGATTAGTAAAATCGGGTTAATGAGCAAACATATCGTTCAAAATATCGTCCTTGTGGTCCTTGTGGCAGGAACAAATTGCAATAAAGTCCTTAAATGTATTTACAAATTAGGTCACACGTGGTCAACGTTTGGTCAACGCCACGTGTCACCACGTGGTGGTGCCACGTGTCAAAAGTCGGTCGGTGGCAGGTGGGTCGGGTTGCCACGTGGACCGTGAGGTGGTGCTGCGTGGCATTGGTAAATATACCATCTTTTGGCTCGAGTGGGATTCGAACCGGGTTGTTTGTGTGGGAAGTGAACCTATGCCCGGTTGTGCTAAGCATAGTTTCATTAATAATACTCAAAATCAAATACATAACCCTTCCTTATTATTTACCTAATTAATAATAACAAATGTTCAATTTAGGTTTTGGCACTATCGATTTATGAGGTTATATGAACTGTCAAAATAAATAAATACACCATCGGACTCGTTTTTGTGCTCTTTCAATGGTATTCTCGAATTTTTCGACTTAGTTTGAACCTCGAAAATGCGAAAATCATCGTTTTTCTTTGTTTTCGCATTTTTGAGGTTCGCTTGAAATCAAAAATTCCCCGAGCATACCATTGGAAAGAGCTATAAAAACGAGTTCTGATATCTTTCGGGGAATTTTTCGACTTGGTTTGGACCTCGAAAATGCGAAAACAAAGAAAAACAATGATTTCGCATTTTCGAGGTTCGTTTGAATCGAAAAAATTCCCGAGCATACCATTGAAAGAGCACGAAAACAGTCGACGGTATATTTATTTTTTTTTACGATCCATAAAACTCCGTAAATTGATGCCAAAACTAAATTAAACCTTTTAATAATAAAGAATTGAACTTTTAAGTTTTAGAAAGGGTTATGTATTAAATTTAGAATACACATGAAGCTATGCCTAGCCGGGTTGGGCAAAGCATTGCTTCCACACAAACAACCCGGGTTCGAATCCCAAAAGATGGTATACTTTACCAATGCCACGCAGCACACTCATCGTTGGTCACGTGGAACCCGACCGACCCATTTGCTGCACCCGACCGACCTTTGACACGTGGTACCACTCATGGTGACACGTGGGTTGACCAAACGTTGACCACAAGGACGAATTTGTAAATACATTTAAGGACTTTGGTTGCAATTTGTTCCTGCCACAAGGACGATTTACGTAAATATAACGGATATATATTTGCATCGTTAGTCCTCATTAATCGATTTTACTAACTGAGGGATGTATTGTGCCAACTTTACTAACTGAGGACGATTTTATAAAAAAAGTTTAGGGATAATGCCACGGCGCTATAAACCAGCGCGAACGTATTTTGGACTTTACTCTTTTATTTAACTGATTTCGTTTGAATTTCACTTATTAAAGAAAATTAAATTTCTCGCTAATTATTGATTGTAATATTATTGAGAGTTTTCCTGTAAGTTTATTTAGATGACTTGTTAGCTTATATAGTAATGATTTAGAGTATTCTTGTAAGCTTATTTAAGGAAATCGGTTCTTTGACCGTTTGATAATAAATTTTTCTTTAAACTTTGCTTCATTCAATTTAAGTGGAACTAGACACATCTAGCTGCTAATCTATGGAGTTGATATGATGATTGAAATGAAAGAATCACTTCTTTAATAAAGAAATATGAAAACTCATAATAGGAACTAGTTATTATAGTCTTAGTAAAATATCATTGGCAATTAGTTTAATAGATAGATACATTTTTTCAAATATGAGTTCATGTCTTTTCCTAATTGCCAATGATATTTTACTAAGACTATGATATTTTCCTAATTACCAATGTCATTATAAGGATTCATCATGCAAAAATAAAAGTCGAGGACTTGCGATGTGATTTCGGCCAAACCACAAAAACGAACAGTGTAATTCACTCTTAAACAAATTACATCGGTACAAAGTGATATTGGATAGTTATAAAACATGTTATTATGTCTCTAGAGGAACAATATTTTGTATGGTGTTACTTTGTGGAAACAATTTTCAATCCCACATGGAGTAAAGAATAGAAGTTATGCTTGGTTATATGATGTGTTGTATATGGCTTATTTAAGTTGAGATTCATATTATGTTAGTGGTCTTCTGTGATAGATATTGTTGAAGTATAAAAATACTAGTAACAATTTCTACATAATTCGGCCACTAATTTATATAAGCTCTTAATTTTTTAACTTCGTCATTTAAATTATTGAAAAGTATGAATTATGATGTAATCAGGAGTTTTTGTTTAAGCTAATTTAGAGGGACTATTAGCTTAAATAGCAAAATACAGATAAAAAAAATGTACACTTGAAGTGTTTATTTGAGATTCATATTATGTTAGTGGTCTTCTGTGATAGATATTGTTGAAGTATAAAAATACTAGTAACAATTTCTACATAATTCGGCCACTAATTTATATAAGCTCTTAATTTTTAACCGTCATTTAAATTATTGAAAAGTATGAATTATGATGTAATCGGGAGTTTTTGTTTAAGCTAATTTAGAGGACTATTAGCTTAAATAGCAAAATGAGATAAAAAAATGTACACTTGAAGTGTTTATTTGTATAGCAAAAGCTTATATAGCAAAAATAAGTTCATTAAAGTGTTTGAACAAGATTACAAGCTCAAGTCTATGATCTTAATTAAAGATTTTCATGTTTTTTTTTGTGTGGCTTATTGAAAAGACTTGGACTTACTTAGGTTTTAGTAATTTTAAGCATAAACTACCATTTCAAATGCTTATTAGTTTATAACCACAAGCTAATAAAAACACTCGCTACTATTATTATTATCGATAAACTATACGGTATGCTTAAATCCAAACAACAAGCTTTAACTTATCATTACATAAGTTTATTTATATAGTACATGAGATACATCTATCTAAGATTTATGAATAAAGTTAACGTTGTTATATATCTAAAATTATACAGCACTTTTATATTTTGTCAAAAAACCAAGGAACAAATGATACATTATTCGATTACGGCAACAAATTAAAAGGGTTATGTCCACAGAACAATTTTGTGTATGCTTTACTTTTGTGAAAACTTGGTTTTAAGCTTTCTATCCCACATGGTTTGTACAAGTTAAGATAAAATATCTTGTTGTTGGGTTGTTGTGATGAATTTTGTTAAAATACAAAAATTACTCATATAAGTTCTTAATTTTCCAAAAACATTTTGTCGACAACTCGATAATTTTTATAGGATCTTGATTTTTTTTCCTATACTTTTTTGTCATTTAAATTATTGAAGAGTATGTCTTCTAATGTGATTAGGAGTGCTTGTTTAAGCTTATTTAGAGGGCTTATTAGCTTAAACAGCAAAAATAAGCCCCATTTATGTGTTTATTTAAGCTAAATTATATACCTTATAAGCTTATATAGCGTAAATAAGCTCATTCTAGTGTTTGAAATAGCTTATAAGCTCGAGTTTATGTTAATTATTGATTAAAAATTTTCATACGCTTATTTTGTGTGGCTTATCTAAAAGGTTTGACTTACTTGAGTTTCTAGTTATTTTGCAAGCTTCATACGCTATCAGCTTATAATCACACGCTAATAAAAACACTCAAAGGAAATGATAAGCAATAAAGTGAATAGTGAGCTTAATTAAATAAAAAATAGCTTTAACTTCTCATTGTTTAAGTGCATATATATTACATTTCAAAATTCAGTTTAAGTCTATTTGGTTAAATTTATTTTATGACGTATTGATGATGATGAATTGATCATTGAGCTACGGGGTGTTTGGATGTGCGTTTTGAACAACTTCACCCAACTCGTTTGTAAATGCATCTTTTCTCTATCCATGGTTACCATGAATGAAACACATAGATAACATGTGTTGAAAAATAAACTAAACAAACAACATATGAATAAAGCGATGAACAATGTGTTTTCAATCCCACATCGGTCAAAGAAAAGGAATTGTGTTTGTATATATAGTGTGGTGTACTTGGGACATGTAGTTTGGGATGAATGTAATGTTATTGAGCAGTGATACTAGCCATGTTAAAGAACAAAAATACGAGTAACATGGTACGTTTCTTTGTCTCACTTACTTATAAAAGCTCTTAATTTTACATTTTCTTTTTAACTTTTTGTCATTTGAATTCTAAGATATTAAAGATTGTTAGTCGATGTTATTTGTATTGGGCGATATTATTTGTATTGAGAACAGCGCAGATTTAGATTATTCCTGTAGAACTATTTATGTGCAAGATGACTTTTGTCGATTAACATATCGAAAAGATATTAAAAATTATTGAAAAGTGTCATCTAGCAAAATTAAAGTGTTTTGTTTAAGCTTATTCAGAGAGTTTACTAGCAAAAGTATAAATTGAGAGTAGTACCATGTTATCGATATGGGATATACGGATTTGTTTAAGCAAAAATAACCGATTCGAAATTTCCGCATCGACAATCTATATAAACTCTTCAATATTTTAACTTCTTAGTTAGATTTTTTAATAGGGTGAAGGCTGAGGATACGTAACAAACTTTCTCAAATATAGCAAAGTACGTAACATACAAATTTTATTATTTATGACGTAAATAACTTTCAAATTTTGTTCAACGTGCGTAATATCGACGAGTGTTACCAAGTTTTAAAGTTACAACATTGGTCCCCTGTGTTTCATTCACTTTCACCGTTAGTCATTTGACATTTTTTCACTTAAAAAAATTACAGTAACTGTCCTTGTATGTTAAAAAAATTACAGTAACGGTTTTAATATTTTACCGACCAGATTTGCATTCACTTTCACCGTTAGTCATTTGACAAAATTTGAAAGTTACTTACGTACATAAATAATAAAATTTATATGTTACGTACTTCGGTATATTTGAGAAAGTTTGCTATGTATTCTCAGCCTTCACCCTTTTTAATATTAAAAACAAATCTGGTCGGTAAAATATTAAAGATTTATGTCTTCTAATGTGCTTCTTTAGAAGGCTTATTAACTTATATAGCAAAAATAAGCTAGATGTTCACGAAGCTAATTTCGAGAGTTGATATAAACTTCCGGTAAATGCTAATTCCAAAACTCACGATTATGGCATTAATTTTACTCTAATATAATGGCCTATCTTATGATTTATATGAATATTTATTAAGCTTCCTTTAACTTTTCCATCATTGAATTTGATTTAAGGAATGAGATACGTTTCACTCTTCAAATTAAGGTGAACCTGAGATAAAAAAAAAGATCTAAAAGACAAATTTATCACTGATTTCAAATTACATTGATGTTAGAGAAAGAATTCGCAAATAGTTTGTAAGAAATTGGACAACTTAATAGATTTGAAAATAGCTAACAAGGAATACAAGATAAACAAAGTCAAATAACTTATATATGTTGACGCCATTTTTTGTTGCCATACGTAATAACATGTGTTGGAACATAAAATAAACAAACTATATTAATTGGTATAAAGTGCTCAACAATTTTATAAGATGCTATATGTCTATAGAACAATGTGTAAAAAGATCATAAATACTACAGCTAGTAGTATTTGTTTAAGGCAATAAAAGGGTTATTTCATCTAAACAATTTTTTGTCTGGGGTTACTTTTGTTGTGAACTTGTGTTTCAAGTTTGTAGTCCCACATAGGGTAGAGATAAGAATTTGCGCTTGCTTATATATTGTGGTGTATATGGCTTTTGCAAATTGAAATTAATATCATGTTATTGGGCTATTATGAAGAATCTTTGTTAAATTACAAAAATACAGTAACAAAATTCTTCATATGCTGTCACTAACTTATATAAGCTTCTAACTTATATCAAAATTCGTGACTTACATTTGTGTTTTCTAGTTCGAAAATTGACACAATGACATATGATAAACTTAGAAATGGTCATACCCTCAACTTTACTTTTACATTGAGTACACATTGATACCTTTAAAACTTTGAGCTTATTGTATAATCTACACATATGCAACTTTACATTATACATTAATAAGATAAAAACCGAAAAATTATAATTGCAAAATACAGAACTGAGCTAGTTTTAGTATTTCACAACTTGATATAGATAGCACCTTTGAACCACACCAAAATGCAACAATTACATCGACATTAGATCATGTGACGATAAATAATACAACCAGAAACAATTTCTTTTCCACTACATCTGTGCGGGAGTTACAAAATTTCATCTATAGGTATAAATGGATGAATAAACTCAACATCTAGAATGCTAAAAATGTGTCTAAAAATTATTATTATCTCTCGGCTGTATTAGGAGCATATTACTTGTCTTAAACATGCAACCAATAATGCGATCAAGAACAATATGTTACAGTATTTTTGAGATCGATATTGCCTTCATCCAAAGAAGCTCACACAATTTCTCGCACACTATAAATGATTAAATCTTATGGTGGTGCGTACATGGACCTATATAGCAAAGCCCCGCAATATATTCAAGTCAAACCTCACAGAGAAGATAAAGAGGATTTGAAATAATTTAGAGGTGGTAACTTGATATGGGACATGTTCTAATGGGTCTCATAAGTTATACACATAAAATGGAAATGTGTCAAACGGGTCAAACAAGTCGAAGCTTGAAAGTCATGTGATTCTAGCAATGTTAGGACTACAATATGAGGCATAACAAGATCAAAAGGTTAAGGAGCATCTTGGCAAAGCTGCATCAAATCAGCAAGTTGGTGCTACCTACAACTAGCTAAGACCTCGTCTTCCTGTTCTACCTAATCTGATAACGGAATTAGCCCATTATCGCATGGAATGAGGACACCAACCAAGACCAGTGTGTTGTTGGAAAAATTTAGTACACTAGTGGGATTGGTTCACACCTGGTTTTGGGTTAGAAGGTACGGAGTGTACACCCATGAGGTCCCTGAACACCCTGACTCGACTCAATAGTGGTTCGTAGTACTACTAGTGTATTGGTTACTACTGATAATGTAGTAACTGATGGTTCCTACTGGTAGTGTTATGGTTCCTGCTGCTAGTGTAATGGTTCCCGCCATGGTTCCCGCCGGTAGTGTATGGTTCTATTTGCTAGTGTAATGGTTCCTACCGGTAGTGTTGCGTTGATAAATTTGTATGACTTTGACTCATTCAATTGGTCACATGATCGCTTATGACTACGTTTAATTGGTCATGTAACCACTATTTTTATGATTATGGAGGTTATTATGGGTGATTAATTGGTCGTTAATCGACATAATGTCCATTGATTAGTGTTGAGTGTTCTCACTATAAATAGAGAGTGACATCTTCAACTCAGAAACACACCAAACATACAAGACCAGAGAAACAAAGCGTAGCTTAAACACTTATATGCTAAGGGTTATTGATTTGTGCCTAAATCAATAACATACATTTGGTCTTATCCCAAGTAGATATTCGTGATACCTAGGCATTAGGGTCGAATAGTTTACTTTGGAAAGTGATTACACGATTCCAAGTGATATCCGTAACCACCTAGTGGTATTTGCATTGCTCTCGATTGTCTTAACCCTGCTCGGGCGAGTACCACCAACAATCAAAGTAAACTATTTGTGATAATCAATATCACGCAAAGAAACACATGGTTTCAAACTTTGCCAAGTCGACAAGTTTGAAGGGTGGACTTTAGGAGATGGCAGAAGAAGATGCACTTCTTGTTGTCAAGCATGAGCATGGTGATGGGGATGATGCTACTGTGGAGCAGATCAGGAGGAGGAGCAAATGGGAGAATGATGACTACATTTGCAGAGGTCTAATTCTCAATGGTATGTCTGGTTCTCTATTTGACATTTATCAGAACTTTGAATCTTCCAAAGATCTGTGGATTCCTGGATGCCAAATATATGGTCGAGGATGCATCAAGTAAGAAGTTTCTTGTTAGTAATTTCACAAATTACAAAATGACCGATTCAAGACTAGTCATGGAACAATACAATGAACTTCTTGGAATACTTGGAAGGTTTACACAACACAATATGCACATGGATGAGGCTATTTTAGTCTCTTGTGTTATTGATAAACTTCCTCCTTCGAAAGATTCCAAGCATACCTTGAAACATAAGAAGAGGAGTTAACTCGGTTGAGTTGGGCGATCATCTCCGCATTGAGGAATCTCTAAAGGTGCGGGATAATGACAAGCCAAAGAGTAGCAATGTTATCGGTGCATCTGTTGTCAATATGGTGGAGCATAACAACTCCACCGTGTACAATGACAACAAAGGCAAATGTAAATATCATGACAACACAAGGCATATCCTAACAAGAAAGCCACACCTACTTGTTGGAAATGTGGCAAACCGGGTCACATTAAAGGGATGCAAGGGTGTTAAAGTTGGTGGTAAAACCAATGGATCAGCACTAATGGCTCGGGAGTGGTGGTTCAACCAACTCACCGAAAGGTCATAATATATTTAATAAGTCTTTTCGGATTTATTATGTTACATATGTATCAATCTTATTATGTGCGAGGATGATGATGTTGCGTGGTGGGTTGACTCGTGCAACATTCATGTGTCTAAAGATAGAAGTCGTTCAAGACTTATGAGTCACCGAATGATGGTTCTATTCTTCACATGGGAAATGAGTCAATGACCTTGGTGCATGGTCGTGGTGTGTAGATCTTAAATTTAGTTCTCGGAAAGATTGTAACTTTGTTTAATGTTATTTATGTTCCCGATATAAGGAAAACTTGATTTCAAGTAGTGTTTTGAATAATCATGGATATAAACAAGTTATTGAATCTGATAAATTTGTCTTGTCTAAAAGTGGTGTTTTTATTGGTTTTGGCTATTTGTGTAATCAAATGTTCAGGCTTAATATTGGTCCAGATAGTGTTAATTCAGCCTTTGTGACCACCACTGACCTAACTGAATCTACCCTTTGGCATGCTTGACTTGGCCATGTACACTATAAGAGAATGCAAGATATGTCTAAGGATGGGTTAATCCCAAAGATTTGACATGGACATCGAAAAGTGTAAAACTTGCATGTTGACCAAGAAACCTTTCGTGGTGTTAATCGTGAGACTAAGCTCTTGGAGCTAATACACGATGACTGTGTGATTTGCATGCCACTCCTTTTGGGGAATAAGAAGTACTTGTGACATTTATTGATGATGCTTCTAGGTTTTGTTATGTCTATCTTTACATTCTAAGGATGAAGCATTAGATAAATTCAAAGTGTTTAAAACGAAGTTTAATTATAACTTGGGTCTTTGATCAAAAGATTAAGGACTCGATAGGGAGGTGAGTACATGGATACTCTGTATTTTCACTGTTGGTATAATTCATGAAACAATCGCTCCCTATACTCCTCAAAGAAATGGTATTTCGAAAGGAAAAACAGGTGTCAAGGAGATGGTTAATTCCATGTTGTCCTATTCAGGATCGAGTCAAGGTTCCTGGGTGAAGCTATGTTAACGACTTGCTATTTATTAAATAGGGTTCCCAACAAAAGGAACAAGGTTACCCCTTATGAACTCGGACTAAAGGAAACCCAACTCGAACTATCTCGTGGTTTGGGGATGTAGAAATTTGTTGTAAGACTCACGATCCAAAGTTGAAAACTTTGGGTGAAAGAGGCATTGATTGCATCTTTGTTGGATATGTTGAGCATTCCAAGGCTTTTAGGTTCTATGTTATTGAACCTAATGAATATGTTTCGATTAACTCCATAATTGAATCAGGGATGCAAACTTTGATGAGAATAAATTCTCATCAGTCCCAGACCAAGTCGAGGATTCCTAATGTAACTCATGACACCGGTGTATCGTAGGTCCTCGATGAAGAACCATCGGTGGTCCCTCGATGAGGTTGTGGTTCAAAACTCGAACTCGTGCTCGAAAGAGCAAAAGGGTCGTGAATCCAAAGTCATTTGGACCCGAGTTTCAATTATACTTAATGAAGGAACTAGAGATGAGGTCTCAACCAATACTCCCATTGCTTCATTGCTAAGGATGATCCCAATACATTTGAAGAAGCAATGAAGTCCCGTGATATCGCTTTCGGAAAGAAGCAATCAATGATGAGATGGATTCCATCATGGGCAACAACACTGGGTGTTGGTTGATCACCACCGTTGCAAGCCTTTGGGTTGCAAATGGATTTTCAAAGGAAAATGAAGGTAGATGGAACTATTGAAAATTTCAAGGCTAGACTAGTCATTCAAGGCTTTAAACAAAAGTCGAATAGACTATTTTGATACTTATGCTCCCGTGGCTCGACGTTACCATAAGACCGCGATTGCTTTGGCATCTATTCACAACTGATTATTCATCGATGGATGTGAAAACATCTTTCTTGAATGGTGAATTGGATGAGGAGGTTTACATGAACCAACCTCGTGGCTTCATCATGCCGTGCAATGAAAACAAGGTGTAAACCGATTAAGTCTCTTTATGGACTAAAGAAGGCACATATACAATGGCATCAAAAATTTGATGAAGTGGTTTTCTAGTGGTTATGTTCTTAACCAAGTCGACAAATATGTATATAGCAAATTTGATGAATCCGGTAAAGGAGTCATCATTTGTCTATATGTTGATGACATGTTGATCTTTGGCATCGACCAAAATCAGTTGACGACAAAGGAATTTTGTCATCAAGGTTCTCCATGAAGGACATGGGGAGGTGATGTTATCCTTGGTATAAGGATTAAACATGAAAGTAAAAGAATTTCTATCTCGGCCTCATTATATTGAGAAGGTGTTGAGGAAATTCAATTACTTTGACCGCACTCAGATGAGTACAACTATGGATACTTGAGAAGTCGATGCCTAATAATGGCAAGGTCGTATCTCAACTTGAGTATTCTAGGGTAATTATTTGCCGATGTATGCCATGACTTGTACAAGGCCCGATATTGCTTTTGCAGTGGGTAAACCGACGGTATACTAGTAATCCTAGTGCTCATCATCGCAAGCGATTCGAGATGGTATCAAGTATTTCAAGAGAACTATGGATTATAGTCTCGTATATATGGTTATCCTTGATGTTGGAAGGATACACCGATGCAAGTTGGATCAAGAATATCAAGACAATTAGCCTACCAAGGTCGGGTATTCCTACTTGGTGGAGGTGCAATTTCTTGGGCATCCAAGAAGCAAACTTGCATCACTAGTTCAAAATGGAATCAATTTGTGGCCTTAGCATTACTTTGGTAAAGAAGTCGAATGGTTGAAAACTTGCTTCTTGATATTCCATTGTTGCCCAACCCTATAGCACCTATTTCTATCCGTTGTGATAGTGCAGCTACATTGGATAAGGCTTATAGCCAAATGTACAATGGTAAGTCTAGACACTTAGGTGTCGACATAGCATGATTGTGAGCTTATCATGAATGGGGTGGTATCTATAGAGTTTGTTAGATCTCAACAAAATTTAGCCGATCACTTGTGAAGGGTTTGGCTAGAGACTTGGTTATAAAGTCGCTAAAGGGATGAGTTTAAGTCCAACTTAGTCATCGAATGCTAGGACACCCAACTCCTCCTAAGAAAACTTGGGAGCCGAGTTCAATGTGGAAAGTCAACATCGGTGGATTGAGCACATGTTTTATTTACATCCCAAGGTTGTGCTCGTAACTCGCGCAGAAAGGAGGATGAAGTCTTTACTTAATGGTTATTTTTCTTTGAAAAGGTGCTATGTGAGCATGAATAAAGAGGAACCACCTATGTGAATGTTGAAGTTTTGCCGCTTTAGGGAGCTTTGGACTTTGGCTCTTACAACATTTATGAATTTGGATATGGACACATGGCTTGTATAGTGTCAGGAGCATTTAAGTGTTTGAAAACTTGTGTGTATTTTATCTTCAGGTATTCAAATGGGTTGAAGGGTTTAATTCTTAGAACACCCTGATTCTCGAATATTTGAACGTTTAATTTACTAAGATGTAAATTCAATCCTCAGGACATTTTCGTTTATGCACATGTTTTGTTTGATGTTTGTTTTTCTTGGAAAAGAAGTGAACTAAATTTGGGGAGGATTGTTGGAAAAATTTAGTACACTTGTGGGATTGGTTCACACCTGGTTTTGGGTTAGGAGGTACGGAGTGTACACCCATGAGGTCCCTGAACACCCTGACTCGACTCAATAGTGGTTTGTACTGTTAGTGTATTGGTTACTACTGATAATGTAGTAACCGGATGGTTCCTACTTGGTAGTGTTATGGTTCCCGATGCTAGTGTAATGGTTCCTACTTATGGTTCCCTAGCGATGGTTCTGCTTTGGTAGTGTATGGTTCCGCCGCTAGTGTAATGGTTCCACCGGTAGTGTTGCGTTGATAAATGTGTACTTTGACTCATTCAATTGGCTGTTATGACTGCTTTATGACCACGTTTAATTGGTCATGTAACCACTATTTCTATGATTATGGAGGTTATTATGGGTGATTAATTGGCTGTTAATCACACATAATGCCCATTTATTAGTGTTGAGTGTTCTCTACTATAAATAAAGAGTGACATCTTCAACTGTAAAACACACTGAAACATACAAGACCAGGAGAAACAAACTGAAAGCTTAAACACTTATATGCGCAAGGGTTATTGATTTGTGCCTAAATCAATAACATACATTTGGTCTTATCCCAAGTAGATATTCGTGATACCCAGGCATTAGGGTCGAATCGTTTACTTTGGAAAGTGATTACACGATTCCAAGTGATATCCGGTAACCACCTAGTGGTATTTGCATTGTTACTGATTGTCTTAACCCTGTTCTAGGCGAGTACCACCAACATGTGTTGTAAGTCATATCTCCTTTGTAAAGGCGTATCTTGAGTGGGTTCTCAGATGTGCGGTATGCGAATTATTGTGACTTGAAGAATCAGATCATAAAATTAACTCTATTCTAGTTAAAGTTAGACTATGCAGGTAGTTTACCTTTGTTTTAGTAAGACGGGTTTTATAGTACCTTTTACATGCTTTCCTGAAACCAGTAATGATGATCTTAAGTCAACAAAGTTCAGAATTGTAACGATGTTTTGCAAGCAATAGACATTGGCTAAAACACTGGAACTCTGATTATCACATCTTCACACAGCGGAACTAACTAATTTTTTGACTGGTCATAAAGCATACTAACTTATTTTTTTTTACAAAGGTATAAGTGATGAACATTAATAAAAATATGTTACTGTACGTCACTACTTAAAAAGTATGTTTTTAAGATTTGATTTCTGCAACTAAAGGTTATGTTTCGACTTTCGAGAACAATTTTTTGTATGTGGTAAAGTGAAGATTTGTTTTTAGTTTTAATTCCCACATGGGACATATCAGAAAGTTTGTGCTTATTTATATACCATGTTGAATATGATGCATATAGATTGAGATTAATGTGATCTTATTGCGTGATCTTGTTTTAACCACAAAAATACCAGTAACAAGGTCACGAGTTAGGACCCGATAACATAAATAAAACTCTTATTTTTATCATTTGGGTTTTAAAACATTTAAGGTTTGTTTGGTAAATTTTTTTATCATTTGGGTTTTAAAACATTTAAGGTTTGTTTGGTAAAATTAGTTGTAAGCTGTAAACTGCAAATCTATTAACATGAGCTACAAGTTATATATATTTTTTAATAAAAATGTTTGGTAAGTTAGCTGTTAAATATAATTATAAGATGTAAAATGACATAAATGGACATATTTATAACTGTAAATAAATGTTTGGAGTGTATCATTAATTTAAAGTTTTAACAGCTCCAAAATTTTTTAAAAAGCTTCATGAATCAACTTTTAATTTAAGAGCTATTTGTTTGAAATAAAAGCTTGAAGTTAATGTATCCAAACGGAGCTATGTATTTTTAAAAAGATTATTTTTGTAACAAAAAGCTAACAGCTCCTCAAAAGCTTCTGCCAAACAAGCCTTTAAAATAACTTTTGTCATGAGTTTGGAACCAATAAGTTGGATAGACATGTGTAGTTAATCAAATGTAATGTACTTTAACATCGTTCGTGGTCATTACTCATTTTGTCCCAAAATTAAGCTTGTATACTGATTACAATTGAACGAGGTTCTTTCCATTGAATGTCAACTTTGACCATTTTAAAGTAAATAGTCAACAAATCGTGTTTTATGGAGTTCAAAAACTCAACTTTGAGTTCTTGACCTTCTTAAAGTCAAACATACGTTCTTTTATGAGAGTGAAGATGCTCAAAAACACCATTTTTGTCTCGAATCTTAATTTTTATAGATACAAGGGGAAACTACAAAATACAAAATTATTGCAAAACAACGGTTTATGATCTTTGGTCAACTTTTTAAAAAGAGTCAAAATGCATCAGGGACTCGAAGCAAAAAGTTATGAAAACCATGTCGTAAATTCGCCATTTTGAAATGTGAGCTAAAATATGTGTAGCAGTGTACAGGATTTAAATGTTCACTTAACATGGTCATTGATCCAGATTAATGATATAGTTGTTTCTTGTCCATGGTTACGTAGGTACAGGGTTATGTCATTATTTATTTATTTATTTCCGTATGGGTTATTTTTGTGAACTTTGGTTTTAAGTTTTCAATCCCACATTGGGTAGAGATAAGAATTTGTTCTTGCTTATATATCAATGCGTACATGGCTTTTGCATGTTGAGGTTAATATCATGTTATTGGGTTGTTATAATGACTCTTTGTTGAAGTACAAAATACGGTAACAAAAATCATTATAAATTCCACTAACTTATATACGCTTCTAATTTTTTTTGTCATTCGAATTACCAAAACAAAAGACCAATCAGTCAAATCTTATTGTTGAAGCTTTATCTATGACAAATAACAGAGACCTTCATACAATGTGGTAAGCGTTTCGGAAATGTTGATTGTTTACATTCATAACATTCAATTCTTATTGGATAAGTAGAAGGTTATTTAGATAAGCTTGTCCATAGTTGCATGTTATAACAGCTTAAATAAGCTCGTAAGCGTACGCTGCATAGCTGTATACAAACACTTTCAAGTTATAATTAGTTGTATCAAATCATAATTCGGTGTTTAAAGGGATTTCGGTTTCCAAATTGATTTTACAATTACATAATAAGTTCAAAACTATTTATATTTGGGTAAAAGAAACTTATCTATTTACCCGTTGTTTTAACCTATTTCGAGAGCATTTAACTCCCATTTCACAAGACGTTTTTCATGTTGTTAACACCACCAGCGCACCAGGTGCACCTTCCATCCTCGGCCAACCTAACCTATCAATGCCTGGTCAAGTTAAGAATGGTGTACCAAAACTAAAGTCAATGAATCCCCCAGTGATGGTTCCAGGGAGTTCAAGAGCGGGTTTAAGACTTCAAATGCTAACACCCAATCTCTGGATACCGACCAATAATTAGTTTTCTTGAAATCAGTTTCCTAGAGAATTTGCTTTGTACACTTAAAGTATTAGTTCTATTTTGATATATTTACAACCACGCTTGTAAGAAACAAACACGAAGACATTTATTTTATGTAACTAGTAGTCTTACAAACGCATCAACGACATTTCGACAAAATAATGATACGTGTTTTGTTATGGTAGACTGATTACGTGTTTTTCTGTGAACTTTTGACACATTTAATTGTATCGAGTAATTCGGCAAAATAATGCCACGATGAGTTTTTATGTAAGTGTTTTTTACTCCGGTTCTTTTGTTACAAGAACAAGATAGCATTTTACAAAAAGCAACAAAACACTAAAAGAAAATCTAGATTTTGACATGTGAATGCCATCATAAACAAATGTTCGGATATATTATCAGCAGTACGAGCCACAACAAAAGCAATATCTAACTGACCAAAGGTTAAGGTGCTTGAGCTATTAGCAAGATGCTACTTAAAGCTAGCTCAGACATCGTCTTCTATTTCACCTAATCCAACGAATCAACGGTGCCTACCTGGAATGATATTTTGATGGGTCAAAAAGAAAACATATTAAAAATTGGGGTTATAAAATAAACTAAACAAACTAAGTGGGATGAACATTAATAAAATGTGTTATTATGTCTGTGTAACAATGTATAAAAAGAACATAAAGGATACATTTGATTACGTTTGTGAAAACTTGGCTAAGTTTTCAATCTCACATGGAGCAAAGAAAAGAAGTTTTACTTACTTATATACAGTGGTGTATATGACTTTGGCATAGTTAGATTAGTATTATGTTACTAGATTATGCCATCCGATTTTGGTAGAGTAATAATATAACAAAATTAGTTAACCAAAGCCGTTGGTCTCGAACCTTTACTTTTATAAGCTCTTAACTCTTCTTTTTTTTGTCATCTAAATAACCTTTTTTTCATTTACAATGTCAAAGAGTATCAATAGGTTATAGGTAAAGTTAAATCTTAGAGTTAAACTCCAAATTTAACGGATTTTTTTTTCAATTGTAAGTTTTGCAAGAAACTTTTAAAATCAACTTTTTTAAATGAGAACAAAATTAACAAAAGATTTTTTTGAAACCTCAAATTTACTACTTTTAAAGTTCCATTCAAACGAATATTATAACAGCGATGAGTATTAACAATGATGAGTATTGGAACTCATCGGATATAATAACCTAACTCATTTTAACTCGTTTGTACAATGTGTCTTTTGATATTTTGGTAGATCATATAGAAAACACACAAAAGTAAGGTGTGTTAAAACCTAACTAAAAAAATCAAGAAGGTACGATATGACAAAAGTGTTATGGGGTTACTTTTGTGAAAGCTTGGGTTTAAGTTTTTAATCCCACATGTAGTAAAGAATAGAAGTTATTCTCGCTTATATATTGTTGTCTATATGGCATGTACATGTTAAGATTAATGTTATGTTATTGGGGTTTTATGATGGATTTTGTTGAAGTGCCAAAATATGGGGAAAAACAAAATCCGTTAAATCACCGCGTAACTAATGCAAAATCTTAATTTTTGTGTAACATTTTATGGACTGCTTGATAGATAGTGTTATAAGCCCTTAAATTTTCTATAATCATTCAAAATAACTTAGGTTGAGATGAATATTTATGAAGGATTTTGTTGATGTACGAAACTAAATATTTGACGAAAACCAAATTGGACCCAACAAGCTCAAATTTTGTGATGCAATATTGAGCCACTGGTTGGATTATAAAATTCAAAATTGGTCATACGATAGTTTAAACATAAGTTATCACCCTTCAATAAGATCTAAGATCTAAGTTATCACCATTGAAGATTCATCAACAGTTCTTATGTTGAAACTAAATGAAGCGGACACTTTGAGTAACATGTATACAATTTGCAAAAGCGAAGGTTTCATGGATTTGTCAATTCACCATGTTGGGGGTCTCTAGATTTGGATTCAATTCTCTTCATCATTATCATGCTCAAAATTTCGAGAGAATGCCAATATGAAAAGCCTCTATTCCTCAATCGAACTCCTCACCTCTTTCAAGGTTGATGAGCGATGATATGGATCGAAATTACCGGATTACCCCTTTGTGCTTGGGGTTCAAATGCCTACAAGAAAGTGGCATCCTTATTTGGAAAATTCAAGTTTTTTTAAGACGAAGAATCCACTGCCATGTCATTGGGAAGAGTTTGTATATCTACCAGGTCCTATAAACAATTTTCTGAAACTATCAAAGTTGAAGTTAACGGCGAGATCTTTGACATTAATGTGCATGAAATAGGTACTTGGAACATTAACATCAATGACAACACTAGCGATACGTCGTCCCACTCGGATGCTAATCATTTAGACAAAGAAGATATCTCTGTGGAAGATAAACTAGATGATGATTTGGATGACCTAAATGGTATACGAATGAAATAGGCCAAGCTACCAAAAGAGAGACTTCTTCGAATCTCCAAAGGACATCGAACCGATCGACCTCAAAACATGTAAAGATGAGGTATTTAAACAACCATATGAAGAGTTCACTAAAGTCTGTGAGTCATCAGAATTAAGTCGCCCACCTGGCTTCGAAGATATGAAAAAGAACTCCTCAAATACTAGCAAATGCTCCACCAATTTTGCTAGATGCCACAAGAAGGACATCAAAGGTATTTCGCTTATTCATGAGCTAAATAAAATTATTGAAGTTGGGACCACATTAGGATATGATGTTAAAGGGTGCAAAAAGTCCCTTAACAGAATGATAAACGGAATCGGTGTGCACATTGTGGATAAATGAACATCCTGTCTATCAATAGTTGTTGTACGAAGAAAAGGCGTAACCGTGTTTGGATCAAAGATATGTGTGTTAAACATAACGTTCATTTTCTCGGTATTAAAGAATCAAAAATGACTCGTCTCGAGCTTTTTCGTCTTAAGTCTATGTGGTGAAATATCAACTTTGATTATGCTTGTATTGTGGCTCGTGGTAGATCGGGTGGTTTGATTTCTATATGGGATCCGAACATGTTCTCTAAAGATAATATTTGGTGTGATGATCATTTCATAATCGTTAAAGGGCACTGGAATAATGCGGTTGGAGATTGCTTCATGATAAACATATATGGTCCCCAAGAAACTTCGGCTAAGTCATCCCTTTGGAATCGTATTGCTGAATTCATGAACCACCATAACGGAAAATTTATTCTTTTTGGTGATATGAATATGGTCCGTCTTGAAAACGAAATGTCTAGTTCTATATTTTCTCATATTGAGGCTGAACATTTTAACTCTTTTATTGATTCCACAGGCCTAATAGATCTTCCTATTGGAGGTTGTTATTTTACTTGGATGAATAAAGCAGGTACTAAGCTCAGCAAACTTGATCGATTCCTTATCTCTGACGGCATCATGGAAGACATTCCTGACATCAAAATCACGGCTATTGATCGAATGTGGTCGGATCATTCTCCTATTCTCCTTCACGTTATAAAAGCTGATTTTGGTCCTCCCCTTTTAAATTCTATAATTCATGGTTAAATAGGGACGACTTTGATGATCTCATTAAGTCTACGTGGGCTTCTGTGGATTATAGTAATGGAGTTAGAAACATCAGGTCTCATGAGAAACTAAAAGGTCTTAAAACCGCTATTAAAAATGGCAGGCTGATGTTAGGAGGAATGACCGATCTCAAAAACAAGTTACGTTATCAGAAATCAAAGATATCGAGAAAAAGATTGATGATGGTTCCGCAAGTAAATCTGATTGTGAAAAAAGGATAAAGCTCCTTCAAGACATTGATAATTTTGACAACCTTGAAGCGCTTGATTTAATTCAAAAAGCTCACATCAAATGGGATATAGAGGGTGATGAAAATTCTAAATTCTTCCATGGGATGATTAATAGCAAAAGAAGATCTCAAGCGACACGGTATTTTACATGATGGAGTTTGGATTTGGATCCGCATCTCATTAAGGAAGTCTTCCTTAATTACTACAAAGAAAAGTTTCAAGCTCATGATTCTCAAGTGGTTTTCTCCAATGACCAATTCTTCAACTCTATGTCCTTTTGATCGCGATTTCTTGAGTCACACATCTCGTTAGGCAAGTGAAAAATGCTATTTGGGATTGTGGAAGTAACAAAGCTCCGACTCCGGATGGTTTTCGTTTGCCTTTATAAAGAAATATTGGGACCTCGTGAAGACGGATATTTTTAGTTTGTCAATTCTTTCTTTGTTTCTGGCATGTTGCCTCAAGGTGCCAACTCTTCTTTTTTCACGCTTATTCCGAAGATCAGTAACGCTATCTCTATTAAAGATTTTCGCCCCATTTCGCTTATTGGTACTCATTACAAGATCATTGCCAAAATTCTTGCTAATAGGCTATCTAAAGTGATCGATAAGGTTGTTAGTAAAGAGTAGTCTGCCTTCATTTCGGGCCGTCAAATTATTGATGGTCCTCTTATTATTAGTGAGATCATCCAGTGGTACAAAAAAAGGAAGAAAAAGATATTAATCTTCAAGGTGGATTTCGAAAAAGCTTTCGACTCGGTTAGTTGGAAATACCTGGACTTTGTTCTTCTTAGTCTTGGTTTTGGTTCTAAATGGCGTTCATGGATTAAAGCTTGTCTTCACTCCTCTAGAGCCTCCATTTTGATTAACGGTAGTCCTACTTAAGAATTTTCAATTAAACAAGGTTTAAGGAAAGGAGATCCCTATCTCCTTTCCTTTTTATTCTCGTTATGGAGGGCCTCCACTATGCTATGTCTTATGCGGTCAGTTCTGGGCTTATTCAAGGGATCAAACTTGGCTTTTCTGATATTACTTTATCTCACTTGTTTTATGACGACGACGTGGTTATTACTACTGATTGGAATTCTCATGACATTGACAACATAATCCGGGTTCTCCATGTTTTCTATCTCGCCTCGGGTCTTAGGATAAATATACACAAATCCAACATCTATGGCATTGGAGTTTCTAATGATGAAATTTCGTCATTGGCTAGTAGGACCGGATGTGCTGCAGGTTCTTTCCCTTTCACTTATCTTGGGCTTCTAATTGGTGCTAACATGAATCTTACTTCCAGTTGGCGTGTTTTGATTGATCGCTTCCAAAAGAGACTCTCCTCTTGGAAAGCTAACTTATTATCCATAGGAGGGCGTCTCACCCTTAGCAAAGCGGTTTTAGGCAGTCTGGGCATATACTACCTCTCTATTTTTAAGGCTCTCGAAACTATTTTAAATATTCTGGAAAGTCTTCGTGCCAGATTCCATTAGGGCGGTTCTCAAGATTCTAAGAATATGGCGTAGGTTAAATGGTCTCATGTTCTCCCTTCCTTCGATAAAGGAGGCCTCAACATCGGTAGTTTAAAGGCTTTCAACTTTGCTCTTCTTTAAAAGTGGTATTGGAGGATGTTCTCTTCTCCGAACACTCTTTGGGACAATGTCATTAAGGCGTTACATGGTCAAGATGGTGGTCTGGATAATCAAGGTTGTAAGTTTAATGGAACTTGGTCTCGGATTGTTAGTACTTCTAATTTTTTGCACTCGAAAGATATCATCCCTCTTAATTCTTTTCGTTTCAAGGTGGGATGTGGCACCCGTATTCGTTTTTGGAAAGATATATGGATTGGTGATTCCCCTCTTCTTACTCGGTACAACAGACTTTATAGATTAGATCAAGACAAAGACTGCTTAATCATTGATCGTATTGTTGATGGTCATTGGAACTGGAATTGGTCTAGGGCTGATATTAGTATCCGAAACACGGCTTATTTGAGAGACTTGTTGATAGAAATAAGTCAGGCTGATCTTAGTATGGATGACGACACGTGCACTTGGTCGTTGGCTGATGATGGCATATTCTTTGTAAGGAGTTCTCGCCGTCTTATTGATTCAAAACTCCTTCCCTCTAGATTGTCGTCGACTTCATGGGATAATATTCTTCCGCGTAAAGTAAATATTTTCTTATGGAGGTTATCTTTGTACCGTTTGCCTCATCGATTAAACCTTTCGTATCGTGGTATCGATATTCCTACTATATCATGCTCATCTTGCAATGGTAATGTAGAATCTGCTGATCACATATTCTTTGAATGCATTTTGGTTAAGGAGATATGGTCTCTTATTCGTAAATGGTGTGATCTTTCTTTTCCTCCATTATGCGTCTTATGTAGCTTGGAAAAGTCGGATCTGCACGTGGCATGCTCCTAAGGTGAAGTCCCGACGTTTATATGTTATTTGTGCGACTTTTACGGTGGATATGGAGATATCGAATAAACATCATCTTCGTGCTCAACCGATGAAGAAAGGTGTTCTCCTTGATAATATCCAAGCCTCTTCTTTCTCTTGGCTTTCTCAGGGGCCGTATGTCGAGTAATTGGGTTGAATGGCTGAAAAATCCTTTGTTGCTTGCGGGTTCGTAACGGTTGTTTATTGGTGTTACAAGCTTTTTTTCCTGTTCGGAACATTAGCCTCTTTGTCTCTTTTTTCTTTTTTCCTCGGGCTTGTTTGGGTCTTCATCAAAAACACTCCAGAGTGAAAACCGGTGGCTCGGCCTCCGTGAGTGGGGATTTTTCTCTAGTCTCGGGTTTTCTGTAATTGGCTAGAGTTTTTTCATCCCTTTTGTAGGCCTCGCAGTTAAAGCCTCGGGTAGAGTCTAGTTCATGTAATTGTCTAGTCTGTACTCTTATTTTTGCTTCTAGCGCCTTGCTAGTAGCATTGTTCTTTATATATATTTATCTCTCTTTATCGTTCAAAAAAAAAAGGCATAACTAATGTGCACCGAAACTACTATTTTTCAGTGAAACTAATGGAGAATAATCTATAAGTACGATGTGATAACTTATGTTTAAACTACTAGTAATATTGAACTAGTCCTTGAGTTACTTGAAAGCTCAAAGGCTGGGGTTCGTACATGAGATGCATCTATCTAAGATTTATGAATAAAGTTAACGATGTTATATATCTAAAATTATACAGCACTTTTATATTTTGTCAATAAAACAAGGAACAAATGATACATTATTCGATTACGACACCAAATTAAAAGGGTTATGTCCACAGAACAATTTTGTGTATGCGTTACTTTTGTGAAAACTTGGTTTTAAGCTTTCAATCCCACATGGAGAAAACCAAAGATGTTGTGCGTGGATATATAGCGTGGTGTATATGGCTTGTTCAAGTTAAGATAAAATATCTTGTTGTCATGAATTTTGTTAAAGTACAAAAATACAGTAACAAAATTTTATCACTAGCTCACTTACTCATATAAGTTCTTAATTTTTCTAAAACATTTATATGGGATCTTGATTTTGTTTCTATACTTTTTTGTCATTTAAATTATTGAAGAGTATGTCTTCTAATGTGATTAGGAGTGCTTGTTTAAGCTTATTTAGAGGGCTTATTAGCTTAAACAGCAAAAATAAGCTCATTTTATGTGTTTATTTAAGCTTAGTTATATACTTTACAGAAATAAGCTCATTCTAGTGTTTGAAATAGCTTATAAGCTCGAGTTTATGTTAATTCTAAATTAAAGAATTTTCATATCCTTATTTTTCTGTGGCTTATCTAAAAAGGTTTGACTAACTTGAGTTTTTAGTTATTTTACAAGCTTCATATGCTCTCAGCTTATAATCACAAGCTAATACAAACACTCGGTAAAATGATAAGCAATAAAGTGAATAGTGAGCTTAAATAAATAAATAAATAAATGTTTAAGTGTATATATATTACATTTCAAAATTCAGTTTTAAGTCTTTTTGGTTAATTTATTTTAGGGGAAATTCTAAGAATGCATTTTTCGCTCAAGGTGTCATCATTTTTAAGAAAAAGTTTGGGTATTTCAAAATAAACTTTGAGACATGCGACTTTTCTACTTTTCATATAAGCTTGACAAGTGTCCTTCAAGTTTGTGTACCCAATCATTTTTCGACTTTTACAACTATGATTTTCAAATGACCGAATCTAAGCGACCGTTTTAGAATCTAGCGAAATTTGGTTTTGTCCTTTAGTTAAAAAGTCAAAGATACAAAAATATTTTTTATACATATAGTTCTTTCCGAGGTTGAGCGACTTAAGCGTAAAACATAGCGACTATTTTGACATTAACAGTACCTAAAGTACTGTTTCAAAAGTAGTTTTACTACCTTTTTATAAAATTTTTACCCTGTTTTCAAATTTTTAACCCAAATACAAACACACACAAGCAACACTGCTACCAGAAAAAAACACAATTGAAAATTGTGAAATCCTAAATCAATCCCTAATTATTCAGTAAATTAAACTCGAAAATGGCTGACATTCCCCAATATTTTGATGCTAAGGTAACTGTTCGTTCCAAGGTACACTTGTTTTCGGAAATTAAGTCTAAATTGTCAAGGAATCCAGATCGAATGAGGCTGTTCCGAGCAACTGTTTTTGGGCCATGGTTAGATATTCCTGACCTAGGTAAAGGCAATCATATTGTTAATTTCGTTTTACAACACAAGGTAATTATCGACAAACTTCTTGATTCTTGTCCCCCCATTTTATACAAAATTGGGAACAATGTATTGAAATTCGGTCGGGAAGAGTTTCTATTGATGACTGGATTTCGTTTTGGTCGCTTGCCTCCCATGTACAAATTGATCAAGTCCTTTTGCTTTCGTGTCTTTCCGAAAACAATTAATAAGAAAGGTAGCGTAAAAGGCAATGAGCTTTTAAATTTGTTTGGGAATGACACGGAATTTTCAAAGTTATCACCGAGGATCTTTGTAAGGGTATGTCTTTTGCTAGTCGGCGAGATCGTGTTCATAGGTCGTGGACCTTGGTACATTGTTGACAGTCATTTGTTGCAATTAGTTGAGGATTTTGGGGCATGGAATGCATATCCTTGGGGAGAGTTCTTGTGGACCCGTTTTACAAAAATTTATCCAATTTGGTACCCGGCATTACAATGCTCACTTTGAAGAGAAATTGCAAGAAAACCCTTCTACAATTGCAACATATAATATTTCCGGCTTTTTCTTGGCTTTTAAGGTTAGATGTGTATACATTTATGAACATATCAGTTTTTGTTTACTAGCAGTTCATACAATGCATTTATAATTTTCGTTTATTTTAGATATGGATTCTTGAGAGTTATCCCACTAGCAGTTCATGGTGGAACAAAGACCCGTCAAAGATACCACGTTGTTTTGTTGGTCAAAGGGTAAAACATTTGCCAAACGCCATTATGCCCAACTTTTTGGTCCTGTAAGCATTTCCATTTGTTTGTATTTGTCAAATAAATTAGGACTTCGTTATATTTGTTTTTAACTTTATAATTGTTTGTTTACTAGGGTTCTAATCCAGTCTTGGATCTTCTTCCAACAAATGCGGAAATGTTACAACCATGGTTTGCACCAAGTAATGCATATTTGAGCCGGTTGGCTAGTCTACTGTGATGATCCCACTAATGAGGTAAGTTGGCTGTTTGTGCAAACCATGGTTGTATTCACGTTGACAATTGACCATTGCACATTCTCTGTTTCGATCTTGCTTTGTAGGTGCACAAGGGGTGGTGATAATCGATACGAGATGTGGCGTTAGGTGATAAAGAAGTGGCTATAGTCAATAATGATGTGGCAATGGCGATAAAGGTCAAAGTTCCAATCGACTGCGATATTAACAATAGACTTGCGGCTGTAGAGAAGCTCTAAAGATACAACTCGAGCCAATAAAGATACAACCCGACCAAGCTAGACATTAATGTGGGAGTCCTTGATGAAATTGAAAATAGACTTGCCGTTGTTGAGGAAGTTCTAAAGATACAACGTCCAAAGGTGAACATGGTAATGTATATTACAACTTATATTACAATTTCTTTTAAAAACTTGTTGGAGTTGACCTGATAATGTATACTTTGGGGGGTTGTTTTATTAATTTGATCTATCCACCGCTAGCGTACATCAAACCCCCGCTAGTGGTTTTCAACCACCGCTAGCGTGTTCTGTTAATGTATCGATTGGGGGTGTTACGTGAATTTGATGTATCCATCGCTAGCGTCTATCAAACCCCTGCTAGTGGTTTTCAATCCACTGCTAGCAGGTTCCTGTTAATCTATCAGTTGAGGGGCTGTTTTTGTAAATTTGATGTATCCACTGCTAGTGTCTATCAAACCACTGCAAGTGTCTATCAAACCACTGCTAGTGTCTATCAAACCACTGTGAATCCACTGCTAGCAGGTTTCTTTAGTAGTATAATTGATTGTATATTTTAAATATCAGACTTCAACTCATACGCACGGCAAATCGGATGAGGCTTGTTCTGGACAAAGTCCCGTCGATAATGAAAACTGGAATGGTAGTTCTAGTTTCTTTGATCTTTGATGAGTGTGTAAATACTCATCATTTTGTCAAAATAAACGCAAAATCATCGAAAACACTCGAAACACATCAAAATGATCAAAATATCACAAATCGGTGTTTTATGTGTTTTAAATACAAAATATCAAAATCGATGAAAACGTATCAAATTTGCAAAATTGCGCTTTAGTCCCTCAAGTTTCAAAATTGTCAAAAAGCGGTCCCCGAGCACATAATTTCAAAGTAAAATCACCAAAGGTCCTTTTAAAATCATAAGTTGTCAAACTTAGTCCTTTGGTGAAAAATATAAAAAGTTTTGAGAAAATTTCAAATTGGTCCTTCAAGTTTAAGAATTGGCAGAAATGGCCCCTGGAAAATCTGAAAATGGCAACTTTGGTCCTTGCATTATTAAACTTTGTCATTTTTAGTCCTTGGAAGCAACTATGTTGAATTGGCAGGATTGGCCCTTTAATTTCAGATTTGGCATTATAGGTCCTTATGAATTAAAACCTTTTAAACCATTTTTTGGACCTTGAGCATTTTGACCCCCTGTCACAAAACAATTTGGACCCCCTATTACTAATACCCTGGTCAGTCAACTCACCCCTCTGGTCAACCTTCCCAGTCAAACCAACTGACTTTGGCGCCAACCTTCTTCTCCTCCCCACTTGATCCCTGAAATCACTCAACTAGCCATCCCCTCCTCAACATTTCTTCTCCTTGTCCCCCCACCTCAACACAAATCCAAGAATCATTTAATGATCCTTCAACCCCCTCACTCAACCCTCCACCTGTTAAAATCCTTTTGGCGCCAAAATGAATCAAACGGCTAGAAATGCTCCAAGTCATCCAAATGCTATTATTTCTGGTGGGATAAGCTCAGAAGCAAGTGGAGAGAAGTTTTGAGTATAAAAGAAGTGAAGAAAGAGAAGAATAGAGGGTAGTTAGTTTTATGGTTTTTTTTCTTAAAGTCGTTTTTAAATTAAATGTTTTAGTTTTAGTTAAAATTATGTAATTTCAGTTTTAATGTATTCCCTTTAAGTAAAACCTTCAGTGTAATTTGTTTTGAATAAGTAATTCTAAGTTATGTTATAAATTTCAAGTTTTCAGCTTACTGTTACTAATCTCAGTTTCAAACTCTTGTTCATAAGCTCTTAAAAGCTTATTTTTAAACTCAATCTAGCTTATTTAAGCTAATTAAACCTTTTTATAAGCTTATATTTCATTTTCATATGAATGTGGTTGATGGTCAACAAAAGTCAACATATAGCTCAAATTGCTATGGAATTGGATTTTGGTGATGCAGTGAGTGGATATGGGTTGGATGAGAGTAGTATAAAATATTCCTGTGTTTGGTCTTAGCCTGCAACCAGCTGATAGTTGTAAGTTCCAGTTTCTCATTTTCAAGTTTCAAGCTAGTTTTGCATTTTATGGTTATAGGTTCAACTGTGATTTCCAATAGTTTTAATCTGTTAATTTAGTTGTATCATGGTCATAAAAGTCCATTTTGATCATTGGTCTTAGCTAAATCAGTTGAAATCTCATTTTAATTTCATAACAGGTAGATAAAAGGGTGTTTGGATTTGTATCTTGGTTTAGGATTGAGATCTGTTTTGGGTTGGAAAATTGTTTGTTCATGTCTACTTATCATTTTTAAGTTTATATCTGTATTGAATCTGTGTCTACAAGCCTTCAAAGTCAAAAATCTATCTCATTGGTTCTTATCAGCTCACTGTTGGATTTTCAACAAAGCAAAAGCTAATTTCATGTTTAAAATACATAGGTCTAGCTTACATCAGTGTTATTTCATCAAAATATATCATTATCAGTTCAAAAATCAAGATCAAAGTTCATGATAGTCAAACATTTCAGTTTCATCAAAAGTCAAATGTTGCAAAAGTCAGTTTTGGGCTCATCTTGGAAGATTTTTCATGAGCTCATTTCTGATTCATTTTCAATGAAAATTGTGGTTTTAGAAAGCCCTACTGCTCTAGTTTCTTATGGTCATTTTAGCATATTTTTGTGATTTTTCTACAAGCTCCATATAAGCTCTTCTTTTAAGCCTTAGATGCCCTGCTCCTCTGTCTCAAAGATCGGTGAGTTTTCTCACTATAAGCCCTTGCCTGAGCTTTTCATAGCACCTCTAGGTCTGAAATTTGGTTTATAAGATCTCACCTAGGTCTATTATAGGTTCCAAGTTATTGTTTCTAGTTTGCAGCTTATTTAGGTGCTTAATTTTCAGCTCAAAGTAGCCCCCTAATTCCTGTTTTAAGCTTAAGCTCATCACCTCAAATCTGTTCCATTTGCTAAATCAGAGGTTGTAGCTTGTTGGTACTTGCCCCATTTTGGTTAATTTAGCTTATTAGAGCTTCATCATCAGTTTGGCAGCCTTTGGGTTCCATTTGCTTATTGAAGTGCTTATTTCAATAAGCACTTCCTTATCAGTTTCATATTCTGCCAAACAAGCCCCTGTTTTTCTATTTTTCCCAGCTTTCTAATATTATTTTATAGTTTTCCTGAAATTTTCAGATTTTTCCAAGTTGTTTTGCTATTTTTCTTAATTTAAATTAGTTTTTAAGCACTTTTAAATAGCATTAAATACAAATAATTAAGAAAAGTCTCAAAAAAATAATTTTTAATTTTTCTTAAGTTTAGATAAATGTAAAAAGCTTAAAAAGTATTTTTCCCTATTTTTCTCCTTTTATTTGGTATTTTTAATAATTTAAATTAGTTTTAAATAGTTTTAAATTAATAATAAATACATAAAAAGCCTAAAAAATATATTTTCAGTTTTAAAATTAGTTTTATCATATTTTAGATTTTTCTAAGTCTTAATCTTATTTTTCTAGTATTATTTCATATTTTCTTTTATTTTAGAGTATTATTAAATAGCTTAAAATAGTTTTTAATTAATAATAATTAATTAATTAGTCATAAAAATAATTTTCCTTTTCTATAAATTTTCTCATATCATTAGGTTTGTAAAAATGTATTTTTCATATTTTTAGGATCTATATTTTATAAGTTTCACTTTTTTATTTTGTACGTTTACGTATTTTAATTTAAACGTAAGTTTTTCGTTTTAAGTTTTAAACGTTCATCACTTTAAATATAGTGATAGCGTTTATTTAATATTTTTTATCTTTTTAATTTTCTTAATTTGCATTTAAGTCGCTTTTATTTATTTCCTTTTCGGTGAGTGTAATATTCATTACAAATCCTTTCGATCGCTATCATTAGTGATCATTCTATCATCTGAATCGGTGTTTGCACACCATTGAGTCTCCGTGGGACTTAACGACCGGGAATCCACTTGTATTCTCTCGATCTTCATTGTATTTGTGTTCGGTATTTTAAGTCTGTTTAGACTTGACGGTTCGCCAGCGGATCAAATTTTCAAGCCGTGCCGGGAGGCTTTAGCGTGTGTTTAGCCTTTTCGGACCCATTCTTGCACATACCCCATCTTTTGTAAAAGTTTTACGTAAAGTTTTCAAAAATCCAAAAGTTCATTAACACTTTTCTTAAAGTGTTAAAAGCATAAAAATATTTTCATTCTTTGTTTTTATATCATATTTTCAAAAATCCAAAAATATCCATCATTTATCCTCCAATCTGTTTAATTCTACATTTCTTTATCCTCAAACTGTTTAATTCCCATTCCTTATCCTCTATATGGTTTAATTCTTCATCTCTTATCCTCTTATCCGTTTAATTCTCTATGTCATGGTATTTGACATGTTCACGGTGTGGAGGTCCATTTAGCGGTGGAAATTGTCGGCGATGTACCAATGTGGGTTTTGAGACAAATTTGTCGATAATCCCGATCCCATTTCAAATGAAACACCGATTTTTCCTACCTACCTCCACCTAATCTGAATCCTACTCATGCGAGTATTGTGGGAATGATTCTCATTCGGTTTTGATTGTCCACCACGAGTTCCGCTTGTCTATGAGCCGGAACCATGTTACAATCAGAACTTTGGTGAAAGTTATTCTCCCAATTATCTCTGTTGTGAGAATTGTGGGGTCCTCATGCGACTTTTGAATGTCAACCGATGAATCAAAATTTTCAAAATTCCAATTCTCCGGTTTGACAATTTCCAACCCCACGATATTCCATCATCATCGACTTCCGAGCCTTCACAGACATCTCAATGATTACGAGGAGTGTTATCTTCCTCAAAGTTACGAAGAAATACGCATTCGAAAGAAGCTACAAATGAAAAGAATGTTGTGTAAGCTTGAGATGAATATAAGAATCAAATATGATGGCGATGATGATGAGGATAGTATTCAAATGAGGAATACTATGATTGTGACGAGGAGAGTGTTACTCAATTGAATGATATCATTTCTCAACTCCCTCAGTCTATTGCTATCACACCTATCTTACCTATTATTGCTTCCAAAGACTCTCTCATAATGGGGGACGAGCCTCTTAGCACTATTCCGAAATGGAATCGTCTAGTGTTGAGGACCTTATCCCGATCCCAGTGAGTCGAGGGAATTCTTGACAAAGAGTGTGATGTGTTTCTCCTCTTACAAATGATCTTGTTGAGACTTTCTCGGTTTTGGCGGTGATTATAGTGATGCCGATTCTTTATATTCTCAAGATATAGAATTTATTGATGCATCACTTCCACTTTCTGAGATCGTCAACTTAGAAGAGGATGTTGACCATGTTGTTTCCACAACAATTCATCGACTATCACTAATCCCTTATTGAATTCGGTTACGAATTTACTCTAAATTCGATTAATCCAATCTTTGATAGTGATGAGTCGACACGGAGACTATAATGGACGAGGTGCATATTTATAGCCCACGAGTACGCACATGTCCCACCTCCGTATACTCTTCATGAGGAGTTCGCGGTGAACTCTCATATCATATCTCATTGGAGTATGATTGCGTGGATGGCAAAAATCATGATCGGGGAGAATCTCAATTTGCATAGTTATGACAAATCTTCCCACCCTCCCACCGAGATGCCTTCCAACCCAAAGAGCTCTACCAATAAAATCCAAATAAGTGCAAGCGCACTTAATCCAGGAAGAAGATCTAGTTATGATTGTTATCATGATCTTCCTTCTTTTCTTCACCTACTTGGTGACTTCCTCTCTTCTTCACTCCTTGGGGTGAGGACACTATCTTTGACCCGGCATTTTCATGTACCATCCGTGAGCGGATCATCTCTGTCTTTCTATATCTCATCGGTGTGGAACTTTCACGTGCTTCAATGTTTATCCAAACATCTTGAATGAAAGTCCGATGGAGATTGTATCTTCCACTTGCTTTCCCATGAACCAATGAATACGGGGTCGAGTCAAGCTAGCGACTCGGTAACCAAAAACGATGCATCGCACCATATGGGTTTCACCCATATTTCGACTTCTCACCCTTTCTACCACCTAAGTGTGGGGTGATGCTACATGTTATATAGATATATATATCTAAAAAAAAAAAAAAAAAAAAAAAATCATTTAAATAATGGCCGTAGTATTTCCCTTTTCGTTCTTTGTTTCGCATAACCGTAGGTACTTTGAATATTGAGGGCAATATTCATTTCTAAGTGTGGGGGAATTCTCGCGAATTTTGTCATATATTATCTACCCAATCCCAGGTTTTTGGCCAAAATTTTTTTTGGAGTAAGTGTTTTACACTTACTCAATTGGTTATCGATCCGCCTTATGCAGTAAGACAAAAGGATTAGCTAATCGAGAGCAAACGGCTCTTGGTAAAGATATATCAAATCCGTTTATATGGCTTGCAATTTGCCCAAAATTGTATGGTTATCACCACCATATCCTAAAAGTGAAGAGTTGGCTAGCCCCATAAGTTTATGGCTTGTGGTAAAGCGATGGAAAATCCATAATTGGTAATCACTCACCAAAGATAATTCGATAATTTATCTAAGAGTTGGCTAGTCCGGAAAGTGCGGCACGGTAAAGACAAAATCAAATCCGTTGAAAGTTCGGTGGTTTGCTCAAAATCACATGGTTATCGGTGTACCATGGTTCTTACTTGAACTGAAACATTTGGCTACTCGAGTAATGGCTTTTGGTAAAGAGATTAAAATCCATTATGTTTTCTCAAATCATTGCTAGGGACTAGCAATATCTCGATATGGGGATTGATGAGTGTGTAAATACTCATCATTTTGTCAAAATAAACGCAAAATCATCGAAAACACTCGAAACACATCAAAATGATCAAAATATCACAAATCGGTGTTTTATGTGTTTTAAATACAAAAATATCAAAATCGGATGAAAACGTATCAAATTTGCAAAATTGCGGTTTAGTCCCCAAGTTTCAAAATTGTCAAAAAGCAGTCCACGAGCACATAATTTCAAAAGTAAAATCACCAAAGGTCCTTTTAAAATCATAA